>JAGXJF010003304.1:0-473459 GCA_019208055.1 Stipa capillata | reverse complement strand
CAGTGCTCTTCACCGGAGGTAGCTAATCTCCACGTGACCGAGGCTTACCATGCGAAACGTCCATGGCAGAGATTTCCGCTAACGTCCACGCGGTGACATGGGAGATGCACGATTAACTCCGGTTGGTATCTCCATAATTCCACCTCTCAACGAGGTACTCATCCACCTCTCAACGAGGTACTCATCCACCTCTTACGAGGTACTCATCCACCTCTCACGAGGTACTCAAATCATACCTAACCGTGTTCATCGTGCAAGACCCTCAGCTCTCACATCTCACTCAACCAAATCCAAGTTGATAGAGCATCATGATGAAATTTGCAACCACAGCGAACATGACCCACACAACCATACCTAGCCATACAACAAACAAGCCTACCAAAGGCCTAAGTAGACAAGCATATGAAAGAATAACAACAAGATGCAACAAGCTCTGCTTGCCTTGGTCGTAGGGTTCCTGATCTTGCGTGAGGTCGTGAGCCTGGTGGTCTCCTCCTTCGGGTTCTGAAGCGAGCGATACCGGAAAATAACAGTAAAGAAGCACTTAACACCCAGCATGTATGCATGAATGTTTGATGAAGGATGCAGGTGCCTAGGGTGACTAGTGGGTGCCGAGGAGTTATTATTACGTGCATGACCCTAGGTTAGCTCATTGGAGGCTCGTGTGGTAGCTATTACGCATGCATGTTCGGTTATGGTGCAACAGGTGTTTAGGGCTCATTTGGTTGATTCGTTGTCGTAGGTGAGAACATGGAGTCGCGATTATTTACTGGCCGTTGGGCGAATTGTGACACTAGCTATTTTAATTTGACGGTTAAGCTAGATGCTCTAGTATATACATATCTAAAGGTCGTTTACATTTTTCTACGAGTTCTACCAGTTAATCACATTTAGTATTTCCTGTCTTCTTCTCAGTAAAGAACAATACATTAAATATGTTATTCCTAGCATTAACATATTATCTAGAGGTGACAATTGGGTCCTTCATGTCATCCTTAAACATTTAAGGTCCTTATTGAGTAGCACCCTGCTCAAACCGTGTCCTTAAGCAACTATGGCATTACTGGATCATTGGTCAAGTATTATGGTCGTGGCTGGACGTCATATTTAAGCTTGAATGTAGGCCTACCAGATACATTTTACTTAACTGGACACCAGCGTAAAAGGGATCTCAGCCAAAGGGATTTATGCATCTCCTCAGAGCTCACTGAATTGCTTATTAGGGATCTGACCTGGCAGCGATGGAATACTTAGGTCGCTAACTATATGATACATATATTTTCACACTGTTCACTTTGATGAGATGGTTAGACGAGCTAGTACTGATTGCAAAAGGGATCTAGAAAATAATTATAATAATTAGGCTCTAAGCCTCATTAACCGCTAAGGGTCATAGTGAGTAGTTTTGTCCTAATCGTCCAGTACTGGATTCAGTTTACCTGGCATTGGATGAGGGTGTTAATCTGTTCATTACTAGCAGGTTCAGAAAAAAAATTAATCGCCACGAACTCAACTGGTGGTCATTAGAGGTATTGGTATGCTGATATATTTGGTCCTCCATAACAACTAACGATTCTGCGTATTAATTATGTATTTACGGTGGTGCACCAATGTAGCTAGTGATAGTTAGCTAATCATGTTTAGCTGCTTGCTAGTTAATCCCTAGAGTAATCAAACATCGATCGGTAGCTAGCAGAGATCAACAGTTGAACTAACAAACTGAGTATAGCAGTACAATAATTGATGAACTACCTAAGTTCTCAAATACGTGGGAAGGTCATCTGCACATTTGATACTTCATCTAAATGATAAGGATGTTTGTCTTAATATTAATCGTGTGATGTTAAGCCGATAAATCTCACGGGTATACCTATGTTAGAATTCTAATCAAGATTTGAACTGATTCTACATGTTATAAGGAGTAAGTTAAAAGTCCAGTAACCTAGTGCAAGTAATTTGTGCTAACTTGGTTACAGAAATTCGATATGAGCTGTTCAGGATTATCCGACAATTAAATAATCCTGCTAAAACATCTAACGAGGATTACCCGTTTTGAATCTTCCGTTCAGATTTAGGGAGCACGAGTTATGGCAGCTTGTGGATTAGTCGGCTAATTAAACTTTTAAATGTGTCTTGTCCGAATGCAACAGCCCACATTTAATTGAGCTAATGGTTTGCTGGTTAGTTAAATAGCTACTGGAGTAACTAAACCGCGTATTGCCCTAATTGATTAACGCTTACGGAGGACAGAGAGACTAGCTGGTTGTTAGTTCATTAAGTGCGGTGGTTAAAAATGTCTTAACCAGATGCATCACACGAGATAGCAAAAAGAAATGTGGTGGAGCGGGTGTTCACCCCCTGGCGGCGACGGTGTCGACGGGGCGGCGCTCCGGTGCTCGGTCCCGTGGGCAGTCAGCGGCGGTCCGGCTCGGGCTGAAGCCAGTGAGGACCGGAACCAGTGGTGAGGCAGGCCACCGGCGGGCGAGGAGATGCGCAAGGGGGCGGAGGGGAGCTTGCTCGGCGCGGCGTTGAGGTGGCGCTGGAGAGGAGCCGCCGGCAGTGGCTCTCCGGTCACTGCGGCGAGCGGCGGAGGCGACGGCCTAGAGAGCCAAGGAGGATGGCGCGGCCATGGGGGCAGCCGACAAGCTGGACGGCGGGGAGCTGGGCAGCGGCCGGGGCGGATGGTGAAGAACGGCAGGAGGAGGAGAAGGGCCGGTGGTGGGCTGAGGCAAGCAGGGGAGGCCCGGGAGGCTCGGGTGGCTTGCTGGGAGAGGGAGGTCAGAGGGAACCCGGCCAGAGGAAGAAGATGGAGAATACTGGAGCTGTGAAGAACTTGGCTTGGAAAATAATTTGGCAGGGGGCTCAAATCCTCGTGCATGTCAAAATTTCTTGGATGATTGAGATGCTCAGGAAGTGGGGAATCTGGTGGTATAACATGCAGAGCCTCATTTCGTGGTTTTGGAGGAGAGATTGGGGGAAGAAGAAGAAGGCATGGTTGGGGGACTTGAAGAACTCGGTGGAGCAAGAAAAATGAAGAATGGCTACTGTGGTGCAGCGTGGAGAAGGTGAACTGCAGCAGAGGCCAGGTGGAGAAAAAGGGTGTCTGCAGGGGAGGGGGGTTCCACGCGGCGGGTAAGAAAGAGGGGGTAATTTCTTTTTGTTTTATTTCTTTTCTATTTACTGTTATTGAATACTTGATCTAAGAGTTATTTATTTTATTTGAAATCCAAATGGACAGCGACAAGATTCAATTGACTTGTAAAAACTTTTGGATAGAGAAGGTATTTGAAATGTATACGAGTTTTTGAACTATGAGTTTTAGTGACATTGGTTTCACTGTTGTATTTCATATTATTCGTAGGACCATACATTAAGGTTTTTGGTCTGAGTCTTGTTCGAACTACCTACATGCATGCATGCACAAGAAAAGAATCGTTTTTGTTTGCGATAATTTACACTTCGCGATAATGGACACTGACCTCACGTTCTGAAAATAGGGTCACTACAAACCTATTCAGGCCGAGGCCCACTAAGCCTCCCCCGCAGGCCGGCCCGTTAACCCCACGCGCGTGCCCCCTCTGGCTGACAGCCCGGCCCCGCTGTCAGCCTCTCCCCCTCTCTCTACCGCGCCCTGGGCCCGCGTGTCAGGGTCATCCCCTCCACATCGCCGCCGCCCGCTGGCCGAGCTGGGCGGTGTCCGACCGGCGGTCCGAAGCTCGCCGCCCTATTTAAGCCACCGCTCCGATAGCCCTCCGCTTTTCCCTCCTTCTCCCTCAAACCCTAGCACCAGATCCCCTCGCTCCCGAGCTCTTTTCTCAACTCCGGCTGCCTCTGTCTTCAACTCCGACGAGCAATTCCCCGCACCTCCGTGAGCTCCAGCTACTAATTTTCTTCCCCCGAGCCTCCTCACCACCTTCCTCACCTCCCTTGCTCCTCCTTTGCTCAGATCCGTGCCGGAAATCGCCGTGCCACCTTCTTCGTGTTCAAGTCCGGCGGCTACTCCAACGACCTCCCCGAGCTCGTTCTGGTCCTCTCCCTCCTCCATCTTCTACAGCCCTAGCTTCCTCGCTCCCTCCTGAACCTCCCTCACTCCCTTTCCTTGCAGATCTGTGCCTGGAACACCTCGACGCCGGTGACCCGAAGCTCCCCGCCGCCCCTCGCCGTCGCCAGCACGCCTCCGACCTCCTCAGCCCTCCCCGACCACCGAGGCAAGCTCAGGGTGAGCCTCCGGGCCTTCCGCCACCTTCCCCGAGTAGATCCGAGTCCCCAGGCGCTCTGGAGCTTAGCTCCGGCGAGTCTCCAGTGAGCACCGCCATCGGAGCTTCGTCTCCGGCCGGTCCCGAGGAGAGAGAGAGAGAGGGTGGGTGCGGGGTGGACGCGTGGAGCTCTCGGGTTGGTCCCCCGACCACCCGAGTCGCTGACCAAAGGGACCCACGCCCCGCTGACGTGGATTAAGGGGTGGAATCCCCGGGTAGTCTCTCGGGTACACGAAGGATTTACAGATCTGGTCGGGTAGGCTTCGGGTGTACGTAGCAATTAGGTTTTGAATTGTTTAGGGCAGGTTTTTGCTAAAATTTCAAACATGCATAACTTTCAAACCACTCGGCCAAATTTGGAAATTTTTATATATTTGGAAACCTCATGAAAAGCTCTACATTTTGGCTGAATCAAAAATTAGTTTTGGTCACATGCACAGAAGGATACTTGGGGTAGAGGTTTTGCTATTGTCGAGGATCCGTAAACCCTAGTTTCGCAATCCTAACTCCGATTACGACGAGCTTGGTAGTTCTGGGGTCCTTGCGAGATTCTCTACGACTTAGAGCCACTGGAAGTCCCTTAGGAGCCCATGCATGGTGTAACCTTGTAGGGTGCTAGTATTAGCCCTTTTTTTTTGTCGTCGTACTCGATACTTCGTAACTTGATGTTCGTAGCTCCAAATTAAATGATTCCAATTATGTTAGTCTTATGTTCCTAAAGCCTTTCAAACTAAAAGCAATTGAGTTCATGACACCTCAACTTGAGCAACCCATACCAAACCCTAGCTCGTAATCGGATAACCCTTAAAAGTGCATGTAGGTTAGGGCAACCCTACTATCTCCGTATGTTCAACATGAAAAGCCCTCACCAACGTAAACACAAACATCAGCACCTTGCTAGACATCTAATACTTGCATTAGTCTTCATGCATACATGCTAGTTGTTTACATTATTGCTTATTCTCGATATTCGACTTCCTTGCACTAGAACTCGAAGAAGGAGACCCTGAAGCTCATGACCCGACGCAAGATCAAGAACAGTTCTACGAAGGCAAGCAGAGCTTGTTGCATCTTTTATTTGTTCAGTACTTGTTCTTACTTATCTATATGTGATGTGTGGATTGTTACCTAGAACGTGTGGTCGAAATCGGTTAAACTAGCATGACTAGGGTATGCGGTGAATTAGGTCTGGTCATGGTTGAGGTTAAACCGATGAACTAATTACTTGAACATATTGAAGTGAGATGTGAGAGTCGAAGGGAAAGTGTCAGATGGATAAAGTTGGTATCACTGGAGTAGCATGTTGCGACCGGGGGAAGAAGTTGTCGCGATACCAACCCTGAGGTGACTCCATCGTGATTACTCCCCTTGTCACGCGTGGACGTTAGCGACAGCGATGCTGGGGTGTAGTTGAGGTAAGACTAAGACCCTTGTGAGGCTGGCTACCTCCAAGGATAAGGCACTCTTTGCACTCAGGGTGATCGTCTGCCGGTAACGGTCCGAGAGATTAAATTGAGGTGTGGTTGTGATGGTACACTGTCAATGTGGAGATATTGAGATGAGATTATCGCCCCACGTAACTGGGAGCTTATGTGAATATTGTCCCACGTAACTGGGAGGTGGCAAGTGAGCCACTGAGTTTATATTTTGAGCACATGTGACTAGGTGTTACCATCATGCCCCCTGAGTTGAGATATGTGAAAATCTGAGTTGTTGGTGATCACATGTTATTCCTCGTGATGTTGGTAAATTACTGGTATGGTCTAGATTTTTGTTAATCGTATATGCATCATGCTTAATTATGTCACACTAGTATGTTTAGGACATCTAATCAAGCACGAATAAGACTTGCAAGTACCTTGTACTCACCTAGGACTTTCCTAGATCATTGCAGGTGAGCCAGAGGTCGAAGAGTTCTTCGATGATGTCTAATGCATGATTTCTATTCCTTGGTTGGCTATCGACCCAGGGGTTTCTGTGGATTTTGGTCAGCGGTCATCGCACCGCTGTGGGTCTCATTACTGTACTTCCGCTGTCGTTTAACTTCTCCGTACTCGGATATGTTTCCGGTTATGGCCGGCTGGTGTAAACTTAAAGTCCGATGTGGACAATTAGCTTAATATCGTAATGTAGAGTTTGTGCTATGATATCCGAGTGGTTACTTGTGGTTGCCCATGTACCATGCGTGTATGAGATGAAGTATGTGGATAACTGTGCAGAGGTATTGTTGCGTGCTAGGGTTGCGTTTCGTGATGGCAGAGGTGAGCGAACCACTAGTCCTGTGTAGCTTTGGTTGAGTCGATCCAGGGGACTCGTCCCGTACTCGTTAAGTCTCCTACGACCGTCACGCCTCGCGCTGACGGCAGAGCAGAGCTGGATCCTCCCAGAGTCGCACGTCGTGGCTAGGTTAGGTTGAGGGGATGCGTATCCCAGGCTCTAGTCCTCCTATGACTGTCGCGGAGCGCAGGTTTATCACGCGGTCTTACCTCTTCACCGGTATTTGGAATCTACATGTGGTTTGGGAAAGATTGGTCGCTTCCGGCCGGCTCGCACGTGGCGGGTGTCGGATCGTTCCGCCTTGGTGCGTACGGCGCAGGTACCGTGCCACCGGGCTAGCGAGTCCTTCGGTCCCTGGCGACTTCGCGTTTCCCTAATCATATGCGGATTCTGGGTCCGTGACAAAAATGACATGCATGTTTATAAACAATAAAACAACAATGGCTACGGAGAGGGGGCATGCCTTCGTTGTCGAACTGTTGTCTTCAAAGTTGGGTCTGGCGTTGATGTCGTCACTCCCTAATTGTCGTAACAAGAAAAACTGAAGTGAACAAAATAAATAACCACTTTGAGAATAAAATCTGGTTGCAAAAACAAATGCGGGAATCGAAGACGGATAGAGTGCGTCGAAGATCAGAATAGGGTTTTAACCCTAAGATGTCCTTAATTTGAGGTCTCCTAAAGAGAGGTCGTAACCATATATAATAGTAATAAATAAAGAAATAAAATATTAAATTAAGTATTTATTTAATATAGAATAACATTATCCAAATTATTTAATTAATAATATTAGTTTCAGAATATTTTTATTAACAAAAAAATTCTAATTATGCTAAATACCATACAAATTGTACATCAAGTCCTAGGCATGGTACTAGGTACAGAATCATGACAAGATTGTTTTGATCCATTAATAACACTACATATGTTTTATTCTGACATTATCACGTAATTACAATCAATCTTATTGAAGGCAAGTTATAATTGCAAACTTTATAATTGTGAACTTTATATGAAAACCTAGTCATATCGACTAAATATTAATCATACAATATCTAAAATATTTGCTAACAATGATTATAACAAGATATTAATTAACAGAAAAAATAATAAACATGAGACTATATATATTTGGTACATGAACATTAGCTATAAATGACATATTAATTATTACTATGATCAAAGAGTGATGAAATTTTACCAAAATTTACCACAATGAACTAGAAAGTATATAATACCCTAAAAAAGTTAAATTACAAAAACTGAAATATTTTCTATTTTTTATAACTAAAATAGTGCTAAAAACAATTATATGTAATTCCTATATTCTAGAAAAATTCTAGGTATCACCTACACATGCTAGTAACCTATGAAAATAAAATTCTTTCACATAAATTCGCTCAAATTTTAGTACATTCAAAGAAATTTAAAATCTAATGCACGGATTCGAAATCCGATTGAACCAGTTGGTCCATCAGGTCCTAATTGACCCATTTTACTACTAACATCTAATATTTTCGAAAGGACTGGGTGATGTGAAAAAAAATAGACAAGAGGTGTATGCCTTGATCATCTTTTGATAGATGGCTACTAATGCCACTTTGTACAGAAGGCCAAGGGGGAGAAAGGAGAAGAAGGCTCATGGTGGTGGTGAGCTGTGGCAGTGCTCCAGTAGATGACGAGACAGCACAGTGATTGTAGATTGGATCTCTTAGGTGGAGAGCAGGGAAGGAAACGAATTAAGGTAGTTGGAAAAATAAAAGAGTAGATCGGATGAGGGCGCTAGGTATTTATAAAGAGGTAAGGCGTTGCTTGCGGGCGTGGTTGAGGTGGATTCTGTGGCGCAGTTGGCCGCTGGGAGCGGCATGCGCGTTGCGGATGTGCACGTTGTGTGCTGCGTCGGCTGCCACTGCCCACGAGCCCATGAGGTGGCATGAGCAGGCCACGCGGGGTGCTATGGCTGCTATGCTGCGGGTGTGGTGATGGCTGAAAGGGGTAGCGGCCCAGGTGGGGCGCAGCCTAGGAGGGCGTTGCAGCCTGGGCTAGCCGAGTGGAAGTGGGCGAATTGGGGATGGCCCAAGACGAGGAGCAGGCGAGCCCGGTGGGGGGAGTTGGGCCGCTGGGAAAAGATTTAGCCCGTCAGCTTAGGGAGAGAGAAAGAAAAAACTTTTTGGATTTGATTAAAAGGTAGAAAACAAAAGAAATGCCAAATAAATACCAAAAGCTATCTAAAAATTATGGGGAAACTGTCATAAATAAAATGGAGTATACGGAATCCAATGAAAATATTTTCAAAGACAACATATACCCCACATTTGAATTAATTTAGAACAAATTTACATAAAATACAAACATTATTGTAATACCCACCTTGCGATAAATAGGTACTTGCTCTGCATTCATGCATACATGGCATTATCATCAACCACACCTTATTTAAACTTAGTTGTGTATCAACTTTACTTTATAGAATATGTTAATATCTCATCCTCGGTGGATGATTGTTGCAAACACCAATCAATTTATTTGAAATATTCAAAATAACAAAGTCATCAATAAGGGTGGTAGACGTCATCGAACCCTTCGAAGAGTCTCCGTCCCTAACCCTAAAACCCTAGCAAGGGGGGGGTGGGTCCAGTGGACCCTGTCGATAAATCCCTCTTCTAGCTTTCCCCCAACATTCACCTCTTAAAGATTGTTCCAAAACCCCCATGAAATCATGGCTTGCTTAGGATTCCCGTGGCTAAACCCTAAAGTGCCGAGGAATTAGGGTTTGGTCGACAAGCAAGCTAGGGTGGATAAAAATGTATCAAACCTTGGGAAAGGGCATGAAATGGTGAATACTGAACCCATGTAAAGTTTGAGAATTTTTGGAGAAACCAAAAACCTAGTCGCAGTGCTAATCGTCGATTAGGTCAAAACCTAGGTTTGTACTGGATCCCCCTTCAAATCAACTCCAAACTGGTTCAAACTCCTACAGCAGCTCAATAATAATGTTTAGAACCTCTGGTAAAAATTTCATAATGTTTGGATCAAAAATTTTACATGAAATAACATGGGGAAGGGTTCTGGAATAAAAGAAAAAGAAAAAGATAAAATCCTAACCCTACCTGGGCCGCAACCCGCTCGGCCGGCCCAATTGCGCAGCCCGCTCCTCCCGCGCGCGCGCGCCCGCGCCCCTCCCTTTCTCCGCTTTCCTTACTCAGAAGGCGACCCCACTGGTTGCCGTGTTCCCCATCTGGTCGCGCCCCCGTGGCCTTCGCGCCTTCTCCCTTCTCCCGAGCGCGCAGGGGCCCATCTGTCAGGCCCCTTCGCCCACGTCGCTGCCGGCCAGAGGCCGGGCGGGGCGGCGCCTGTCCCGACCAGCCTCCTCCCGCTCCGGGCCGCCGCCCTTAAATACTCCGTCCCGACAGCGCACCTCCCTTTCTCCTTTACCCCAAACCCTAGCGCATCCCGAAGCTCCTTGGCGCCATTCCCTTCCCGAGCTCCGGCTGCACTTCGACGAGAAATCCCGAAGATTCCGGTGAGCCATTCCCCTCCCCATTGCGCTCTGGAGCACCCTCCTACCATCCCTCACATCCCCCTTGAATCCATTTTCTAGATCTGCGCGAGCTGCCCCGAAGCCGTCCCGTTCTTCCCCATCTCCGGTCAGTGCTCCGGTGAGCTCTCGCAGCGGCTCCAGTGGCTCCCAAGCCCTATTCTCTAGTCTCTGAGCTTCCTCTTCTTCCCCTCATCTCCCCGCTGCTCTTCTCTTTGCAGATCTTCGACCGCAGAAGCTCCCCCGCCGGCGACCGAGCCACTTCGCCGCCCCTCACCGGCGCTAGCACCTTCCAGCCTTCTCCAAGATCATTGCTTACTCGCATCCACCTCAGGTCGAACTCCCGATCCTTTCTCCATTTTCCCCAAGCCCAACCAAGTCCAGGAGCTTACTCCGGCGAGCTCCCCGGCCGTGCGCCACCGCCTAGCCCGTCGCCGGCCTCGGTACCGAGAGAGAGAAGAAAGGTGAGAGAGAGAGAGGGACCTGGACGCGTGGCTGTTTCTGATAGGGCCACGGGTACCCGAGCGGTCCCGCATGTCAGTGGGGATTGGTTTATGAGTTGCAGATTCGGGGTGCCTTCGGTTGGGTGCGCGTAAGAGTTGCAGAACGGTGCGGGGTAGGGTTCGGGTGCGTTTAGTAATTAGGGTTTCGAAATTTTAGGGCAGAATTTGTATAGAATTTCAAATATTCATAACTTTTAAACCGTAAGGCCAAATTTGAAAATTTTTATATATTTGGAAACCTCAGGAAAAGCTCTACAAGATGGCTGAATCAAAAGTTCAATTTGAACACATGCACACACTGATACTTAGGGTAGAAGTTTTAGTGTTGTCGAGGGTTTATAAATCCTAGGTTTATGACCCTAACTCCGATTTCGACGATCCTTATAGTTTCGGAATCCTCGTGAGAAATCCTACGACATGGAATCGCTGGATGTCCAGTAGGGATACATGCACGACAAGTCTCGAGTGGTTAGCCCTACTTATCATCGTACCCCGCTAAACCCTAACTCAACCATGCATAACTATTTGCTCGTAACTCCGATTAAAATGATTCCAAATGTGTTAGTCAAATAGTTCAGAGCATGTCTAAGTTATGAAGGATTATGTCCACATCATCCCAACATGAATAGTCACCCTTAAATCCTAATCGTAGTTAAAGGAACCTACCATGCATGTAACTTAAGACAACCATTTAACCCTAACATCGGTACATTGTTAGAAAGATATTCCTTGCATCAACCCTCATGCATACATGCTGGATTCATTGATTGCATTATCGCTTATTGTCGATGTTTGACTTGTTTGCACTAGACTACGAAGAAGGAGACCTCCAGGCTTACGACTCCGTGCAAGACCAGGAACAAACCGATCAAGGCAAGCAGAGCTTGTTGCATCCCCTTTTTGTGTTCGGTACTTGCTTATTTCGTTCATGTGTTGATGATTGTATTATCGTTCGTAGCTTGTCATTAATTTCGATTAGACTAGCATGTTAGGATGTGTTGTATTGTGTGCCTAGTGATGGTTGAAATTAATTGATGAGCTAAATATTTGAACCTAAGGTGAGATGTGAGAGCCGAAGGAAAAAGGGTCAGCTGGATAAAGTTGGTATCACTGGAGGAGCCTGGTGCGACTAGGTGAATGGGTGTATTGTCGCGATACCAACCTTGAGGTAACTCCAGCGTGGCTACTTCCCTTGTCACCACGTGGACGTTGCCGAGATCAACGCTAGGGTATGTCGGATGGTAAAGGCCGCTTGGAGCTTTGCAACCTCCAAGGGATAATGCTCTCGAATATCGCTAGTGGTTGTATCGTCGGAACGGTCCGAGAGATTGAATGAACTAGGTGTTGATGACTGAGATTGGGATTAATCTAGGGGCTGTACCCTAAGCGATTGAAAATGATGCAAGTAAATGTGTTAGTAAAGGAAGTTGATTGGTTGGTTGCCTGAGTAGTATATTGACTAGTTGTCCTCCCTCCATGTTAATTATGCTTTGTTTTCATAATTAAGTATATTGTTACTCTGAGAAGCATTCAGACCACACGGCAAATTTTTGAGACGCCACCCTTGGCAGGGCACTCTTCAGTATTGCTGGCTTCCTATTCCTGACGAGGATGCCACGTGCCGATGGGTCTTTTCCACTTAACAAGGTGTTTCCATCGTGGGTTCCCACACCCTTGATGTAGTGGATCTGAAAGGTTGAATGGTTGGTATTGAATCGTTTGTAGCGAATCTTGACGAGTTCTTGAGTCGTACGATGAAGAAGTCCATCTTGGGGTGTCGAGGTAGAGATCGTGATGCGTGCCCATGAGTCTTGCATGTTAGGGTAGGATCGAGCGTGCCATTGAGCCTACTAGTTTGTCTTGGTAGCATGCCTTGGGACGTAGAGGTGACTTCTCGGTGGGGTTGGGAAACTCTTACGCATCATCCACATGGGTCTCGTTGTTGGCTTTTACTGGAGCGCCTAAAAGCTTTGAAGTAGACGAGGGTGCAGGAAAACTTTGTGTTTCACTTAGAGTAGCGTTGGTAAGAGTGGAAGCTAAGAATGATAAGAGGAATAGAAGCCACTCTTAGGAGTGAGTTTAGGTATATTTTGGAAAATATTATTTATTTCTAGGGTTTATTTCTAATGGCCAAGCTAACTAGGGTTAACCTGCAGTTAGTATGGCTCTGATACCAAGTTGTGGTGTACCCAGTTTTAAGACCGGATAACCCCTTGTGTTTCCAGTACTAGTCCCATGATCAGTAGCCAGTACCCACAAGTTAAGCTGTATACCATTGTCATACACGCATATATCAATATACAGTATGTAAGTAGACTGCCAAGGTCGATAGTCTTATACCTGTAGCCCAATGGCTAGAAACTTGCAGTAGAAATCAAGCGGTGATGTGACCCATCAATATGCCATAACCGACAGGCAACTAACTGGGGTTACGCCCTAACTTTTGCGAACATAGTCGTATCTTTGGAATCGACGTCTTCTACTTCTGGCCAAATCAACAAGACAGGTGAGTACATTGAATATACTTGCAAGCATCCCGCAGTTAGGGTATAACGGACATATTTCATGCAAGGCTTGTTCAAGAGGATGGCTCTATCCTAAGTTGATTGTTGAGCGAAAAAATAAGTTCGTATTCGAAATATGATAGTCATAGATTCAAACACATTCCAGAAAAACATGCCCGTCTCTGACGGGTGAGTATCTAGTGCCAGCATTACATTCTGACAATCGTTAACTAGAGGCCGATAACCTGCGTATTGCCTCATGCAGTCCTCATGCAGCACGGGCTAGGTTTCACTTCTGCAGTTCCTCATTACCAGCCTGTAGCTCAAACTGCATACTGTGGACACATCATACCCACATCCTTAATCCCATTCCCTAGATTTCACAACCAGAACTTAGTCTAACTAGTGTGTGGTCTTTCTAAGTTGTGTCCATAACCGAGGATGTGGCTATTCGAATAGACTTTTAACACTCTGCAAAGGTTGTACCGCTTTACCCAGAAGATGTAAGTCCCCCTTGTTGTCGAATATTAACGGATACACTTCACGAGGTGTATCGGCAGGGTTATTACAACGAGACCTTTCACTCATTTTCGCACCAGAGCTGGACCAGCTAGATAAGATCTACCCAGTCTCCGCTTGTGCTCGGTGACTCCCGACCCACAACCCAAAGTGGACTTACCTTTGTGTCCAGCGACTCCCTACATAGTCATGCGGAAGTCCTCTAGGGATGCCAATCTACCTAGTACTCTCTTCCTACTGCCTGCAGGTCCAGACTTTAATACTTGATGGGATAATTAGCCAAGTCCTTCCCACAAAAGCCATGTAGATATACGGGGTGAACTTGGTCAAGTGGCACTTAGGCTCGGTCCTTAACAGATTCGAGCAAGGCTGCACATCATCACATCTTAGCCATGACCCTACATGCTACAACCATTCCTCCGATCTCTCCTTATTATTCTCACTCAAATCAAAATCATTCTCCATTTTGTTTTGGGGTTTTGACAGTCATCACTTTCAAACATTCGCCCCGGGAGGTTCACGCCTTCCCAAGGGTTTTAATCCCATAACCAAGGGGTGGTTCATGTGAGTCGGACAAAAATTAGGTTTTTCCTCTATAGCAGTTCTAAGCATGGCTATTGCATATTCCTAAATACATTACTGGGCGTACGATGAGCAGCAAATAATACTAGGTTTACAAGGATATACTTGTTGGACCTATCTCACATGCAACTATAGGATATATCTAGGTCTAACATAAAGTATCGTTGATATTCATATAGCATACAAAGTTGCAAACAAAGTAATTAAATTTTGACATATATGGAGTTCAACATGATCAAAGTGGGAATGCTTGCCTGGCAATATGTCCGAGTCTCGAACTTGAACCTGACATGTCAATCACTCGGAATCCTTCGTGCAAGGCCTCGTAGCGTCGTATCTAAAACATCAAATAAACAACGACGCGAGGAATATCCAAACAAAAACTAAACATACACTCATGAATTCTTAACATATGCTCTGTGTGCCAGGCGAGAAGGAATTAACAAGAAGCAATTGTACACTCAGGAAACTTTAAGATATGCATTCTGGACCGGGACGTATATTAGGGTTCCCAAGGGGGTGGGACAAGAAGTCCTGTCACATGAGATAGGAGCTTTTGCAAAACTAGTTCCTTGGATTCACATCATGCTCACATCTATGACGATCTTGGTTTGTCATATTTAAGCTAGGCTCGGAGGGTAACAACATGTTTCAAAACTTTTTAGAACGTTAGACGAGAAGTTGTAGGGAGCAAGCCTTTAAAGTAGTATAGTAAAAATACTTCACTTTAAGGGACAGGGGAATTTTTATGGTTTCGTGTCTTCAAACATAAAATTGTAATACCCAGTTTTAATTCACGAATTAGGGCATGCATACATCCATCCATACATGTCATCATCCCCACACACATCTTATTTAAACTTAAATGTGATATGATTATATTTTATAGAATACGTACATATCTCATCCTCGGTGGATAATTTTACAAACACCAATCAACTTATTTGAATTAACAAATATCAACGTCAACATTGGTAGGTGGCAGAAGATTAGGGTTTCCTAGTGGGTCACCCCTCTAAGGTTCCCCTCCCGAAGTTTCGACCAGAAACCCTAAGGTCTTGCTAACCCAATTGGGAAGTTAAAAGTCAAATTGAAAAAGGACCGAATTGTAATTCTATGATTAGGTCACATTTCCTAAAGTAAGAGGCCCTCAAAATTTTACGAACAGCCATGATTATGAAAGTTCAGCTTCATATAAATTTTCAGAATTTTTGGGAGATTTTAAGCCTAGCTACAGCTCAAACTCAAATTTGAGCCCTATTTGAAATTAAATTCAAAACCAGGGCAAAAGGCATCCAAATAATCCAAGTAAGAGGCCCTCAAATTTTTATGGTAAGTTCTAAACTTGTTTATAAACCTCCTGTAAAAATTTCAGCTCATTTGGAGCTGTTTTGAGTGCTCTTTTGAAATGATAAAGTTCAGCTTAAAGTTTAAAAAGAAAAACCCAAAATAAAAAGACAACCGGCCAGGGCTTAATGGGCCGAGGCCCACTCGGCCAGCCTGCCAACCCGCCAGCGCCGCAGCCCGCCAGCCCCTCCTCTCTGCCTCTCCCCCTCACTGCCAGGTGGGGCCCACCTGTCGGGACCCCGCCGCCACGTCTCTGCCGCCGGGTGGCCGGCGTGTGCGGTGCCTCCACCACCGGCGTCCCAACCGCCGCCATTTAAAAGCCCCAGTTCAGACCGCCGCTCTCCCCCTCCTCCCCTTGTCTGAACCCTAGCCCCTTCCTCTCTTCTCCCACCGCCGAAGCTCCCCAACCACCGCCGTTGTCCCCGAGCTTGGCATTGCTCCGGTAAGCAATTGCCGGCCAACCGGTGAGCCCTGACCTCCCTCTCCGAGCTCTCGAGCCCGCTCTCATCCTCGCTCACCTCCCCCTCTCCCCTATTTTTGCAGAGCCGAGCCCCGAGAGCCGCTGCCTCCTCCTTCTTTCCCAAGCCCGGCAGCAACTCCGACGAGCTCCATCCGCCGCTCCAGTGAGCCCCCAGCTTCCTCTCTCCCTTCCCGAGCACCCTTTCGTCCTCCCTAACCTCCTCATCTCCTTCCCTTCTCAGATCCACGCCCGACAGCCCCTCGCCGGCGTCACCCGAAGCTCGCCACCGCCTTTGCTCGTCGCCGGCTCGACTCCGACCTCCTCTGCCTTCCCGCACCCGCGCCTTGGGCTCGTGGTGAGCTCTCGGTGCTCTTACCCTCTTCCCCGAGCTCGCCGTGCCCTCACGCGTCTTTCCGGCCATCTCCGGCGAGTGTGCCGCCACCTGAGCCCCTCCGGCCACCGGTGAGAGAGAGAGAAGTGAGAGAGAAAGAGGCCGCGTGGCAGCTCCTGGTTGGCCCCCGTGGTCCAGTCAGCAGCTGACTGGGTCTCCCCTGCCCAGTCAGCGCTGCCACCAGGGGCCCACCTGTCAACCGGGCGCGTTTAGGGTTAGGAGATTTAGGGTAGCCTTCTCGGGTGCGCGCAGCATTTTAGTTCTCGCAGGTTTAGTGTTAGGGTTTTGTCGATTTTTCGACGATCTTTAAAATGCGATAACTTCTAAACCGTAGCTCCAAATTCAGCAAATTTTAACTTTTTGAAACCTTGTGAAATTTCCTACAATCTGGTCTGGATGAAAATTTAAAATTTCAAACATAAATACTGGTCAATTTAAAATTGAATCATTCCATTCCCTTTTCATATGATATTGTCGATGGCTCATAACTTGATGGATAGAACCCCAAATTTAGTGATTTCAATGGCGTTAGGATCATATCACAGTACACTTTCGTAACACCAACATTTTATAACATGACCCTCCACTGTGAATAGTGATCTCCACCCTAGCTAACAACCGAGTACAATGACATGCATATAGTGTTAGGGTTGTAATGCGACTTCAACCTACTCAACTAAGAAACTTTAGTTACAGCGGGTTTCTAATATCCTTAGGTCACATTAGTAACGCATACCTAGCCTTTACCATCATGCATTCATGCTGGACTCATTATTGTTCTTTTCTCGTTTCGTTTCCGGTTTTACGTGTTGCTTGCAAAAGAGCCCGAAGAAGGAGACCACTCGGCTTTCACTCCAGAGCAAGATCCGGAACCCTGTGACCAAGGCAAGTAGAGCTTGTTGCATGTTACCTTGTGATTTACATGCTTTACTTATATATGTTTACGTGCTGAATGTTTGCTTGAACCACATGCTCGATACTTGAGCGAACTAGTATGACTAGGATGTGTAGTGCAATTATGTTCAGCTATGGCTGCGAATTAACTTTGTTGCCCCATCAACTTTAACTTAATAAGGTGAGATGGGAGAGCCGAGGGTGTGCTTGGTGAATACGGTTGGTATGTTATCTGAAGAATTGAATACGGCTCCCGGTGTTTTCAAGTGAGTTTGCCGTCATACCATCCTGAGGTGATTTCACCTAAGCACTCCCTTATCACCGCGTGGACGTTACCGAAATCGACGCTGGGGTATATCTGATGGTAAGTCTCAATTCCGCTTGGAGCCTTGCAACCTCCAAGGGTAACGCACTCGTATACCCGTAGTGGTCGTATTATCGGTAACGGTCCGAGAGATTGTGTGGAAATGTTGTGGTGTTTCACCAATAATTAAAATGGGGTGTGGGCTGCCCCAAAATAAGCTTGGAAATGATGATGTGAATGTTGTTATGGCAGTACCTTGAATTATGTAGAATCCGGACTGCAAGCTACATCCTGGTAGTTTTCCTTTATATTGTTCACTGCCATGTCGTAGGTCGCATATCTAGTTAACTTGGATTGTATCATGTTGTTTCGGTCATAGTAACGCATGGGTAGGACATTTAATCAAGCACGAATAAGTCTTGCGAGTACTTTAGTACTCACCTAGGGCATTCCTAGATCTTGTGGGTGAGCCCGTGGTCGAGGATTACTTCGAGGATGCCTAAATCCTTGGTTTTCTTGGTTGGCTTACGACTCATGGGAAATATTTTGTTGGCTTTTGGGTCAGCGGTCGATGCACCGCTGTGGGACTCACTTAAACTTTCTTCTGCTGTTGTTTTAAATACTTCATATTCGAATATGTTTCCGGTTATCACCGAAGGATGTAAACTGAATAGTTCACCACGTGGACAGCTAGTAGTATTATCGTATCGTAGTGGTTCGTGTGATTATATTCTTGCTGTCCAACATATGCACCCATCTCCCATCTATTATGCGTGTATGTTGAAATGGGGAGCGTGGTAGGATGCATATGGAGGTACTTGCTATTTTCTCTCGATTCAAGTGAAGTGCAAAGTGAATGTACGGTCCATTGCCAAATTGAGTCATATGCATTGTGGCGTATGTTTTTGGAATCGTGATCCCTCAATCAGGCCGTGGTGAGTCATACGCATTGTGTCGTATGCATGTCGCACGGGGCGGGGGTGGGCCATAGTCTGTCGCAGGTAGCGGCTATGGTCACCGTCTTCACTTGTTGTGAATTCCTTGATTCGGATTGAAATACCGGGTCCCTCACAGCTTGGTATCAGAGCCGAGCTGACTGTAGGAAGCCAATTGCAGGTGGTCGCTAGATAGGACTTGGCACTGCCGAGAAAACTAATTGAAAAAGTTAAACCCTATGTTTAAAATTAACAAGTAGGTTGCTTTTTATTCCTTACCCTCATCGCTCTTAGTTCTGAATTTTCTCCCCTATTGCATTTGTTTTTCCTTGTGTGGCTAACCTTACCTTCCCTAACTTTAAATTTGTAATAGGATGGTGTACAACATTGTGACCGACCCGAGCCAGCTGGGAAGTTGGGCCACCCTGTTATGGAGATTGTTGGAACACCTTAATGTGCCACCTGGAGACCTCCCCGCCTTCCATGCCAAGAGTTTTAAGGTCCAAGGGAGGATTCACTACTGGACTAGATGGGTTATGGTGAAGACCTCTGATGGGTGTCGAGCCTTTACGGCAGCCAGGGCCAGTGATGATAACACCAGGCTTGAAGCCGCAAGCAAAGCAGTCCACTACATCCGTCATCGCTACAACGGCATCTTCTTCTTGTCCCAGTTCCGCCTCATTCCCCAGATAAGTAATGGAGGTGACAACATTATGGTACCCGCACCAAGCGACGACGAAGAGGATGAGACAGAGTTGGAGACTGCCAATCACATTGTCTCTGCGGAGATAATGTATGACGGGCTGTACTTGGATTACAAGGACGCGACTCATGAGTTGCTGCGAGTGTTAAAAGACAACCACTATCTCCGTGCTGAGTTGCGCAGAAGACGGCGTGTTGAGGATGGAGAAGAATCATCCTGTGGTGAGAATCCACATGTTCAGGTGCGAGAGCCAACCCCAACTCCACCTTGTGAGACCAATCAACCTCAGAGTTCTGGAGCAAAGCCACGTAAGAGGATGACAGCCCGTGAGTACCTACGGCTTTTCACCCCAAGAGTCTCCCGAGGGGGTACCTCGGCACCAGCTGCTCCAGCCCCTACCTATGAAGCTGCACCATCTGCTGCTAAGGAAGAAGAGGAAGAAGACCCCTCGATATGTATGTGGTACTCCAATAGTAACCCACCGACCGATGAAGAGTAGGATGAGTGCTTGGAAAATATAATTGGAGGCTTATGAGACCTGTCGTCGCAGTGAAGGAGCTCCATATAGTCCCTAGTAGTGCTGTCCAGATTTCGGAGTTAAGACGAAGGTCTCATTTTGTGGTGTAAGCCGAACCAAATTCTAGGGTTAAAGTATCTTTTGGAGGCATGTAATTGGGTATTGGAGGCTGCAATTTTTGGCATCTTGTAACGTTTATTTCACCGAAAGGTGATCTAAACCGCAGCCCCATCTATGAACTATGTTGAACGTATTAATGCAATCGAGAATTGTTGTCAATCGTTCTTACAATTGTTTTGTACTTCATTTTCTCGAGAAAATGTGTATGAAATGATGTGACATGTTCATGAATACCTCGCTAACCGCTGCACCTCGCCGCGCACAAACGGTGCCTTCGCTCCCGGGAGACAGCAAGGGCAGGCCAACAGAGGCCCTCAAGTCAGGGGTCCAGCCCCCAACCAGCCTCAAGCCGCCGGCCGTGGTAGGGTGAACCATGTCACCGCCGAAGAAGCATTGGATGCCCCAGAGGTGGTGTTGGGTACGCTTTCCGTTAACTCAACTCCTGCCACCGTTCTTTTCGATTCCGGAGCATCCCATTCCTTTATCTCTAGCAAATTTGCTCATGATAACCATGTTCCATCATCAGCATTGCACTATCCCCTGATTGTTGCAACACCTGGCTCGGAGCTGAGAACCGAGCTCGTTTGTGAGGGTGTTAAGCTAGAAATTGGTGGAGAGATATTTCTAGCTAATATGGTGGTTCTTGGATCGAAAGGGGTAGATGTTATCTTGGGCATGAATTGGTTGGTCCAACACAAGGCGAAAATAGATTGTGCCGAAAGGTTCGTCTCCCTTGTCTCCAACTCCGGCAAAGAAGTGAAGTTTGTATCGCCAGCTTTGTCAGGGCATCTTTTTGCCATGAGTGGCACTCAAGACCAAGGAATTGAGCTTGTTCCTGTGGTATGTGAGTACCCGGACGTCTTCCCTGAAGAATTGCCGGGTATGCCACCTGACCGTGCAGTGGAGTTCGTCATCGATCTTCCACCTGGTACTGCTCCTATTTTGAAGCGTCCGTATCGGATACCCCCGAACGAGTTGTGGGAGATGAAGAAGCAACTCAAGGAGCTTGAGGATAAGGGCTTCATTAGACCTAGTTCCTTGCCCTGGGGTTGCCCAGCCATGTTTGTGAAGAAAAAGGATTCAAGCCTGCGGACGGTAGTTGATTACCGCCCGTTAAATGAGCTTACCGTGAAGAATAAGTATCCTCTTCCCCGAATTGATAACCTTTTTGACCAATTAACCGGAGCATGTGTCTTTTCTAAGATCGACCTCATGTTGGGCTACCACCAAATAAAAATCAGATCTGAAGACATTCCAAAAACAGCCTTTACCACTCGATATGGGTCATACGAATACACTGTGATGTCATTCGGTTTGACCAATGCTCCCTCCACCTTTATGCAACTCATGAATTTAGTATTCATGGAGTACCTTGACCGATTTGTTGTCATCTTCATTGATGACATCCTCATCTATTCCAAGTCTGAACCAGAACATGAAGACTACTTGAGAATGGTGCTCGACAAGCTCCGTGAGCATCGTCTGTATGCCAAATTCTCCAAGTGTGAATTTTGGAAGCACCAAGTGGAGTTCTTGGGCCATGTGCTTTCAGCTAATGGTGTCGTGGTAGACCCAAGCAAAGTGCAAACCGTCCAAGAATGGAAACAACCTAAGTCAGTGACCCAGATCCGCAGTTTTCTTGGATTGGCGGGCTATTACCGTCGATTCATCGAAGGTTTCTCCTCCATAGCAAAGCCAATGACCGAGTTGCTGAAAAAGGACAAGAAGTTTGTATGGTCTGACAAGTGTGAAAAGAGTTTCCAGGAGCTCAAGGAGAAGCTAACCACAGCCCCAGTGCTTATCCTTCCGGATATCCACAAAAGCTTTGAAGTTTATTGCGATGCTTCTCGAAATGGGTTGGGTTGTGTCCTCATGCAAGAAGGCCGCGTGGTAGCTTATGCTTCCTGTCAATTGCGTCCTCATGAGGCCAATTATCCCACTCACGACTTGGAGCTAGCAGCAGTGGTACACGCCCTCCAGATTTGGCGCCATTACCTCATCGGTAACTGTTGTGAAATCTTTTCGGATCATAAGAGTTTGAAGTATTTATTTACTCAACCAGATCTGAATCTTCGGCAACGGAGATGACTTGAACTCATTAAGGATTATGATTTGGGTTTGAATTATACCCCCGGCAAGGCCAACGTCGTCGCCAACGCGCTTAGCCGGAAAGCCTATTGCAACAATGTCTCAATTCGTGAGCAGCAACCACCGCTCTATTTGGAATTTCAGCGACTCAATCTGGAGATGGTTGAGCAAGGTTCTCTTACTGTGCTAGAAGTGAAACCAACCCTAGAAGATCAAGTCAAGGCTGCTCAAGCACAGAGTGTCGGTATGCAGAAGATAAAAGAGAAAGTGAAGAATGGTACCACTTCCTGCTTCACCGAAGATGAGAACGGAGTCCTTTGGTTCGGGAAGCGACTCATAGTGCCCAAGGACCAGCAACTAAAGGATGTGATCCTTCATGAAGCCCATAATTCCCCGCTGTCCATCCATCCGGGCAGCACGAAGATTTACCAAGATATCCGTCGTCGATTTTGGTGTACCCGAATGAAGCGGGAGATTGCCCGCTATGTTGCTGAATGTGACGTGTGCCGTCGTGTGAAGGCCGAGCACCAAAGACCAGCGGGTATGCTTCAACCACTCCCTATCCCCGAGTGGAAATGGCAAGAGATCGGTATGGATTTCGTGGTAGGTTTGCCGAAATCTCCAAAGGGCAACGATGCCATATGGGTGATTGTGGACCGCCTCTCCAAGGTAGCTCACTTCATCCCCGTGAAGACCACTCATAAGGTGAGTCAATTAGCGGAATTGTATATCGCTCGAATCGTTTGTCTCCATGGTGTTCCCGCAAGGATTGTTTCGGATCGAGGCACCCAGTTTACCAACCGGTTTTGGAAATGTTTGCATGAGGCCATGGGAACCTCCTTATCTTTTAGCACCGCTTTTCACCCTCAAACCGGAGGTCAAGTTGAAAGAACCAATCAAACCCTCGAAGATATGTTGAGGTCTTGTGCCCTCACCTTTGGTTCCAATTGGGAGAAATGCTTGCCGTATGCGGAGTTCGCCTACAACAATAGTTATCAAGCTAGCCTCGGTATGGCACCGTTTGAAGTACTCTACGGAAGAAAATGCAGGACTCCCCTAAACTGGTCCAAGACCGGTGAGAGACAGTTATTTGGACCCGACGCAATTAAAGAAGCAGAAGCTCAAGTTCGCCTCATACGAGAACGCCTTCGTGAAGCTCAATCAAGATAGAAGAGTTATGCTGATCCACGCCGTCGAGAAGTTACCTTCCAGGTTGGAGACAGTGTGTATCTCAAGGTCACTCCGTTCAAAGGTATCCGCCGCTTCGGAGTGAAAGGGAAGCTAGCCCCGCGGTATATCGGTCCATACCGAATCTTAGCCAAACGAGGGACCATGGCATATCAGTTGGAATTGCCTCCCTCGCTGTCTCGAACGCACGACGTATTCCATGTGTCCCAGCTGAAGGCTTGTCATCGCGTTCCTGAGACGAAGGTCAACCCCGAGATGGAAGAGCTACAAGAAGACCTCACTTATCGAGAACACCCGGTGTGCATTCTCGATGAGACCGAGCGTAAGACTCGGAACCGTACCGTCAAGTTCTTCAAGGTCCAGTGGAGCAATCATACGGAAGATGAAGCTACATCGGAACATGAAGATTGGCTCAGAACTGAGTTTCCCTCCTTGTTTGTCGACCGTTAGAGATCTCGGGTCGAGATCATTTTAAGGGGGGTAGGTTTTGTAATACCCAGTTTTAATTCGCGAATTAGGGCATGCATACATCCATACATACATGTCATCATCCCCACACACACCTTATTTAAACTTAAATGTGATATGATTATATTTTATAGAATACATACATATCTCATCCTCGGTGGATAATTTTACAAACACCAATCAACTTATTTGAATTAACAAATATCAACGTCAACATTAGTAGGTGGTGGAAGATTAGGGTTTCCTAGTGCGTCACCCCTCTAAGGTTCCCCTCCCGAAGTTTCGACCAGAAACCCTAAGGTCTTGCTAACCCAATTGGGAAGTTAAAAGTCAAATTGAAAAAGGACCGAATTGTAATTCTATGATTAGGTCACATTTCCTAAAGTAAGAGGCCCTCAAAATTTTACGAACAGCCATGATTATGAAAGTTCAGCTTCATATAAATTTTCAGAATTTTTGGGAGATTTTTAAGCCTAGCTACAGCTCAAACTCAAATTTGAGCCCTATTTGAAATTAAATTCAAAACCAGGTCAAAAAGCATCCAAATGATCTCAAATTTTTATGGTAAGTTCTAAACTTGTTTATAAACCTCCTGTAAAAATTTCAGCTCATTTGGAGCTGTTTTGAGTGCTCTTTTGAAATGATAAAGTTCAGCTTAAAGTTTAAAAAGAAAAACCCAAAATAAAAAGACAACCGGCCGGGGCTTAATGGGCCGAGGCCCACTCGGCCAGCCCGCCAACCCGCCAGCGCCACAGCCCGCCAGCCCCTCCTCTCTGCCTCTCCCCCTCATTGCCAGGCGGGGCCCACCTGTCGGGACCCCGCCGCCACGTCTCTGCTGCCGGGTGGCCGGTGTGGGCGGTGCCTCCACCACCGGCGTCCCGACCGCTGCCATTTAAAAGCCCCAGTTCGGACCACCGCTCTCCCCCTCCTCCCCTTGTCCGAACCCTAGCCCCTTCCTCTCTTCTCCCGCCACCGAAGCTCCCCAACCACCGCCGTCTTCCCCGAGCTCGGCATTGCTCCGGTGAGCAATTGCCGGCCAACCGGTGAGCCCCGGCCTCCCTCTCCGAGCTCTCGAGCCCGCTCGCGTCCTCGCTCACCTCCCCCTCTCCCCTATTTTTGCAGAGCCGAGCCCTGAGAGCCGCTGCCTCCTCCTTCTTTCCCAAGCCCGGCAGCAACTCCGACGAGCTCCATCCGCCGCTCCGGTGAGCCCCCAGCTTCCTCTCTCCCTTCCCGAGCACCCTTTCGTCCTCCCTAACCTCCCCATCTCCTTCTCTTCTCAGATCCACACCCGACAGCCCCTCGCCAGCGTCACCCGAAGCTCGCCGCCGCCTTTGCTCGTCGCCGGCTCGACTCCGACCTCCTCTGCCTTCCTGCACCCGCGCCTTGGGCTCGGGGTGAGCTCTCGGTGTTCTCACCCTCTTCCCCAAGCTCGCGATGCCCCCGCGCGTCTTTCCGGCCATCTCCGATGAGTGCGCCGCCGCCTGAGCCCCTCCGGCCACCGGTGAGAGAGAGAGAGAAGTGAGAGAGAAAGAGGCCGCGTGGCAGCTCCTGGTTGGCCCCCGTGGTCCAGTCAGCAGCTGACTGGGTCTCCCCTGCCCAGTCAGCGCTGCCACCAGGGGCCCACCTGTCAACCGGGCGCGTTTAGGGTTAGGAGATTTAGGGTAGCCTTCTCGGGTGCACGCAGCATTTTAGTTCTCGTAGGTTTAGTGTTAGGGTTTTGTCGATTTTTCGACGATCTTCAAAATGCGATAACTTCTAAACCGTAGCTCCAAATTCAGCAAATTTTAACTTTTTGGAAACCTTGTGAAATTTCCTACAATCTGGTCTGGATGAAAATTCAAAATTTCAAACATAAATACTGGTCAATTTAAAATTGATTCATTCCATTCCCTTTTCATATGATATTGTCGATGGCTCATAACTTGATGGATATAACCCCAAATTTAGTGATTTCAATGGCGTTAGGATCATATCGCAGTACACTTTTGTAACACTAACATTTTATAACATGACCCTCCACTGTGAATAGTGATCTCCACCCTAGCTAACAACCGAGTAAAATGACATGCATATAGTGTTAGGGTTGTAATGCGACTTCAACCTACTCAACTAAGAAACTTTAGTTACAGCGGGTTTCTAATATCCTTAGGTCACATTAGTAACGCATACCTAGCCTTTACCATCATGCATTCATGCTGGACTCATTATTGTTCTTTTCTCGTTTCGTTTCTGGTTTTACGTGTTGCTTGCAAAAGAGCTCGAAGAAGGAGACCACTCGGCTTTCACTCCAGAGCAAGATCCGGAACCCTGCGACCAAGGCAAGCAGAGCTTGTTGCATGTTACCTTGTGATTTACATGCTTTACTTATATATGTTTACGTGCTGAATGTTTGCTTGAACCACATGCTCGATACTTGAGCGAACTAGTATGACTAGGATGTGTAGTGCAATTATGTTCAGCTATGGCTGTGAATTAACTTTGTTGCCCCATCAACTTTAACTTAATAAGGTGAGATGGGAGAGCCGAGGGTGTGCTTGGTGAATACGGTTGGTATGTTATCTGAAGAATTGAATACGGCTGCCGGTGTTTTCAAGTGTGTTTGCCGTCATACCATCCTGAGGTGATTTCACCTAAGCACTCCCTTATCACCGCGTGGACGTTGCCGAAATCGACGCTAGGGTATATCTGATGGTAAGTCTCAATTCTGCTTGGAGCCTTGCAACCTCCAAGGGTAACGCACTCGTATACCCGTAGTGGTCGTATTATCGGTAACGGTCCGAGAGATTGTGTGGAAATGTTGTGGTGTTTCACCAATAATTAAAATGTGGTGTGGGCTGCCCCAAAATAAGCTTGGAAATGATGATGTGAATGTTGTTATGGCAGTACCTTGAATTATGTAGAATCCGGACTGCAAGCTACATCCTGGTAGTTTTCCTTTATATTGTTCACTGCCATGTCGTAGGTCGCATATCTAGTTAACTTGGATTGTATCATGTTGTTTCGGTCGTAGTAACGCATGGGTAGGACATTTAATCAAGCACGAATAAGTCTTGCGAGTACTTTAGTACTCACCTAGGGCATTCCTAGATCTTGCAGGTGAGCCCGTGGTCGAGGATTACTTCGAGGATGCCTAAATCCTTGGTTTTCTTGGTTGGCTTACGACTCATGGGAACTATTTTGTTGGCTTTTGGGTCAGCGGTCGATGCGCCGCTGTGGGACTCACTTAAACTTTCTTTCGCTGTTGTTTTAAATACTTCATATTCGAATATATTTTCGGTTATCACCGAAGGATGTAAACTGAATAGTTTACCACGTGGACAGCTAGTAGTATTATCGTATCGTAGTGGTTCGTGTGATGATATGCTTGCTGTCCAACATATGCCCCCACCTCCCGACTGTCATGCGTGTATGTTAAAATGGGGAGCGTGGTCGGATGCATATGGAGGAACTTGTTGTTTTATTTCGAATCAAGTGAAGTGCAAAGTGAATGTATGGTCCATTGCCGAAGTGAGTCATACGCATTGTGGCGTATGTTTTTGGAATCGTGATCCCTCAATCAGGCCGTGGTGAGTCATACGCATTGTGTCGTATGCATGTTGCACGGGGCGGGGGTGGGCCATAATCCGTCGCAGGTAGCGGCTATGGTCACCGTCTTCACTTGTTGTGAATTCTTTGATTCGGATTGAAATACCGGGTCCCTCACAAAAATATTGAAATTTTGATGCTCTTCTGGAGTTAAAAGGTTAGGCCTGATTTAAGAAAAAATTTAGAAAGAGAATTGACCGATTCGGAGCTTTATTGGAGGGGAAGCATTTACGACATGTATCTTTGAAGCTATTCAAATTTGAAATTCAAAGATCTTCAAAAAAGTTGTGAAATGGGTACTAGTAGATAGGTCTTGATAATATAAGATTTCGGAATTGAAACGGAGGAGATATGAGCTGCCGAAATATTGTCGTGAGAGAAAGCCAAGGAGGGAAAGATCCTGCTGAAACAAGAGGGCTGATGTTGAAGTCGTATTCAAAGAATGCGCTTTCGGTGTCAGAAGGTGGAATTGAGGAGGAGCTTCAGATATAATATGTCTTCTAAAAAAGAAAACGCATTTCTGCTTAAGCAGGGAGGGTAGTGCGTAGCCCAACTGAGAACGTATTCACGTGGCTACGCCTTTAGTCAACCAACGATGGGGTCAGGCCACTGGCGCGGGTTTGACTATATTTATATTAAACGGTCTTAACCCTTTTTTTCTTGCGCTTGCTTAGCTAGGATTAGGGCTAACTGGCTTTAGCGTGCTTAGGGGGTGTTTGGTTGGGCTTTTTAGCAGCTTTTCACTGGAAAAAGCTGCAGCCTAACCAAACAGTCAGCTTTTCAGCAGCATTTGCTAATGGTAGCTGTGGGCTTTGTAGTGCAAATTCAGCTATTTGGAAAAGCTGCTTTCTGCCAGCTTTTTGTAATGTGATGATGCTTCTGTACTTATGTTCCAAAATGCTGTAGATGATTTAGATAAACTAAAAGTCACATGTTCACTTTTCCATAGCTACAACAGCTTTTCCAGATAGCCAGCCAACAGCAGCTTTGTCAACAGCCACAGCCTAACCAAACAGATCCTTAGTCTTATCCGCCCGGGAGGTTAGAGAAAGAAAATAAAAAAGGTGTAGACGGCATCGGCGACAGGACCTCATCGTCGGCGTCTGGCGGGGAGGTGGTTGATGCCGACCACTGAGGCAGTGCCTTAGCAGGACCGCTGAGCTACCGGTAGGTACGGTAGCACGGGCGACGGTCGGAACGGTGGCCGTGTTGAGGTCCGAGGTGGTGTGGCGGCGCAAGGGGATCTCGGCAGCGTGCTTTGCTGAGGCTGCACTAGTGGAAGGAGGAGGTCAAGGTCAATGGCTGGGGGGAGTGCTCGGCCTTGGGGAGGTTAGAGGGAGTGGGGGTGTTGAGGAGCTCGAGCAGGCCGATGTAACATCCTCGATTTTTGAGGGCTTGAATTTTTTTTTAAAAAAAAAGGATGTGCAACTATGTAGTATATGTTAAAAATATTTTATTTGGATTTTTATCTCACATTAATCAAAGGCCTTGAATTAATTTGAGAAGCAATAAGGGTGTTTTTGATTTTTAAATCGATCATTATTTGAAAATTTGCTCCAAAAATATTTTTATTGAGTTCCCCATGGTCAAATTGATTTTCTAGAATTTTCCTGGAATTTTCGAAGGTGTTTTGGTATTTTTAAAACCTTATTTTGATTTTCTGGATTTATTCTAATCTGAAAATGTATTTAATTTCTTTTTTTTAAGACCTGGGCCGGCGGGCCCATTTTCCTCCTCTCGGGCCCACCTAGGCCGAGGCCCGCCCCGCTGGCCACTCAGCCCGCCCGCCGGCCTGCCCCATTGGGCCGCTCTTCCCCTTCTCCCCTGGGCCGCCGCCCCTCCTCTTGGGCCAGCCCAGCCCGAGCCGCTCCCACCTGGGCCGAGCCAGGCCAGCCCACCCGGCTGCCAGGCCGCCTCCCTCCCCCTTTTGGGCCGCCGCGCCTTGGCCTCCCGTTGGGCTGCGCCTGGGCCACGCCTGGGCCGCCTAGGCAGGCCTGCCTTGGCTGCCTTGGCTGCTTCGGCTGCCAGCGCGTGCCTCGCGCGCGTAGCGCCTCCGCCGGCGGCCGAACGCGTCGTTTCGTTGGTGTTTTTCCTTAAATCCCATGATTTTCTCTCGCTTATTTCAGCACTAATTTTTCACTAATTTGTGACCCTTCCTCTCCTCTTTCTCCTCTATAAAAAGCCCCCAATCCCTGCAGTTATTTTCTTTGCTTTCCCACACCAAAAAAATATCTTCTCCGCCTCTTCTTTTTCTCCAACTCCGGCGGAACTCCGGCGAGCAATTCCAACCACCACGACGTCCCCCACACCGAGGCGCTGCTACCCGGATCTTCCCCACGCCGACGTGCATCTCCTACCGCAACAAATCGGAAGCTTCTTTGATGCGGACATCTCCTGCACCAAGGGTATTTCCATCCCTCCAAGTTCACTTCCTCCAAGTCCACCCCGTGGTCCAATGACTAGAGCTCGCGCTAAAGCTATCCAACACGAGGTGACTCTAGTCCTTCACGCGTCTCCACTTGATTCGCATGTGAATGGCTTACTACCTAATGCGTTGACCCTATGTTTGCTCAGGTATGAAGGATTAACCACGTGGGACGACGCCGAGGGGAGGAAGGAACCAGCCAAGGGGGGGGGGAAGAACCCAGCTGCTGCAACACACCCGGAGTGTCCGGGAATTCTACCCCGGATACTCCGGGCGCCTCAGCCAGAAGCCGCTGCAACACACCCGGAGTGTCCGGGAACTCTACCCCGGATACTCCAGGCGACCCCGTCCAGAAGCGCCCCTCGGGCAGGTGCCCGGACATTCCGGCCCCTGCCCCGGAGACTCCGGAGGGGTGGCCGAAGCACCCCTCGGGCAGGTACCCGGAGACTCCGGCTCCAGGCCCGGAGACTTCGGATGGGTGGCCGAGAGAAGCGCAGCCCAGCTCCACGCCCGGACACTCCGGACAGGCCCGGAGACTCCGGACGACTGCTGCCCGGAGTGTCAGCTCCGACCCTCCGGACGTCCATTGAATATGACGTCCGGACATTCCGGGCAACTTACCCCGGAATGTCCGGGCCCTACGGCCGGACATTCCAGACAAGTTACCCCGGAATGTCCGGGTGTACTGTCTGCGCACAGTAACGGGCCGAGGCCCATGTACCCTTTTGGATTAGTGCCCTAGGGTTACGGGGTTAGCCCTATAAATACCCGTCTTAAAACCCTGATTAGGGATAGACCTATTGTTAAGACTAAAAGTAGAGCTTTGCTCCTTAATCTAGGGTTTCATCCCTCTAGATTTGGGAGTTCCACCCTAGGCCTTTCTTTCCTCTTGGATTGAACGGATCGGCGCGTGCCTCCGAGTGGTAAACGTGGCATTCAATTGAGAGTAAGGTTGACTTGGTTTCCTAGTTCCTCAAAGGCTTTCTCGTTTGGGGATTGTTGTTGGGGTGCGATTTCCTCGTAGGCTTTGCTAGTTATCTTGGTCCAAATCGTGAAGATCGGGAGCCCTCCGTATCATTCTTCCTCTTCATCAACCGAACCGCGAGCTTCTTACTCAACTCCGGCGATCCCCTTCTCTCCTCGTTTTCTCCACCCACGGTGAGCCTCTCTCCAATCCTTTCCCGAGGTAAACTCCCCACAACCCCTAGATCAAAACCCCTCAACCAATTTTGCCTCTAGATCATCTCCTTGGTGCAACCATGTTTTGATTTCATTCCAAACCCTACTGCTACAGTACTCGCGCTACAGTGCCACATGTACAGTAAACCCTAAGCCTAGCTTCTGTCCAATTTTTGGCTCCACCCAATCTAGGTCCGATCTTTGATCTTAGGAGTAAAATGGAACCCTTAGAACCCCATGAATCCAATGGTGCGATCGGATTTTTAATCCGACCGCTAGATTTTGAATTATATTTAAATTTAGATGAAATTTGACCTAATTTCATGATAGCTTTGTACTGGATGACTATTTTGAAGTAATTGTTTTCTTGTAGATTACTAGTATGCTAAGGAGTACTTCTGGAAATTTTCATAATTTTTGGATTAGTGTAGAATCTTCTGGAATTAAAATAAACATTATTTTAATTATTAAAAATAGTTGCCCTCTGTTATTTTTATTCAATTTTTTCTTAGGATCAGAGAACCCTAGAACTCATTTACCATGTAAACAAAAAAATTTAAACTGCAATGGTTAGGGCTATAGAAATCAAGATGTGTTCTATACCTATTTAAAATTTGTTATTGAAATCCTGTTTTAGCAATAGTTTCTTTATAAATCTGTTTTAGCTATTAAAAAATCCATGTCCAGAACCTAATAAATCATGTTATATTCTAGGGATGATGTCAAGTCATGAGAACCCATTTGGCATGATTAAATAATGCTTTACCATGCTTTTAGTGTAATTTTTATGCTTAGAAAAATAGTAATAATTACTTAAATTATATTTCCAGAACACTTGCAAACATGAAATGTCTCAGGAATTGGTATTATGACATGAGAGTCCAATTGTATGATTTATTGATGTTAATTGCTATTTTCTAGATAATTGTTACACTAAAAATGTTACAAAATACTTTAATTAAATAATGTTCAGATTAAAAATTAATATTAAATCATTCTTGGTACTGTTCCAGTACTGTTAACATATTTCAAGATGTTTCATGTTTAATTAGTTCATGTTAATGATAGAGAATAACTTTTAGCTTAATTTCTAGTCTTTAAAATAATAGAAAAGCATGTGTAAATATGATTAGATGTTGTTAAATTATTCCTTACTATTATTAACCATTATAAATATTTAGGACTTACCTAAATATTTATTTGTGGTTAATTGTGAATGGTTGGTCCTTTTACCATGATTACTAGCATGTTAAGGTGCATGTTGTGTGTATATATATGTATACCTATTAAAATACCCGGTAAGGGATAGATGTTATCTTTATATATATATATATATATATGTGTGTGTTATATATGGTTATGGCCAATCCTAGAAGACCTAGCTTCTATCTTCCTCGCGATGACGCTATCGCGCCATCGTTCCATTCCACCTCACCTTACCTTCGTCGTGCCTCTCTCTCGTGTTGCTTTTCGAAATGTTTTATTGAAATCCGTATTTGTCACGGACCCGGAATTGCATAGGGTTAGGGGAACGCGAAGTCGCCAAGGACCGAAGGGCTCGTCCGCCCGGTGGCACGGTACCTGCGCCGTACGCACCAAGGTAGAACGATCCGACACCCGCCAGGTGCGAGCCGGCCGGAAGCGACCAATCTTCCCAAAACCCCATACGATTCCATAATCCGGTGAAAAGTCAGAGTCGTTCCCGAATCCTACCACGACAAGCAAGGTCGGAGGAGCCCGGCAATTCCACCCACACCCTAACCTAGCTCAGAAGCTAGTGGGTCGCTCGAAAGCCCGGTAGAACGCCCACACCCTGCCTGGCCGGCACAGCATCTCAGCCAGCGGGTCACTCAACCAGCTCCTGCTCGACTTAGTAGAAACTGGTACGGCCTCGATCTTTCACGGCATACCCATACACTTCATATCATTCACGCATTGTGCAGGGGCAGCCCGGATTAACAACTCGGATATCGTCACAAAGCTCTACATTACGATATTAATAATAAAAGTCCACGAAGGGACTTCATATTACATCAGACGGTTAACACCGGAAACATATCCGAGTATGGAGAAAATTAACAACAGCGGAAGCAAAATAATAGTCCCACAGCGACATAGTGATCGCTGAACAAACACTAACTATCCCATACATCGAACACAACCGAGGAAACCAGACACGTCAAACATCGTCGAAAAACTCTTCGACCACCGGCTCACCTGCAAGCTCCAGGGATAACCTGGGTGAGTACGAATGTACTCGCAAGACTTATCCGTGCTTGATTAAATGTCCTACTCATACTAGTGCAACAATAATTAAACATGAATGCTTCTCAGAGTAACAATATACTTAATTATGAAAACAAAGCATAATTAACATGGAGGGAGGACAACTAATCAATATACTACTCAGGCAACCAACCAATCAACATCAATTACTAACACATTTACTTGCATCATTTTCAATCACTTAGGGTTCAGCCCCTAGATTAATCCCAATCTCAATCATCAACACCTAGTTCATTCAATCTCTCGGACCGTTCCGACGATACAACCACTAGCGATATTCGAGAGCATTATCCCTTGGAGGTTGCAAAGCTCCAAGCGGCCTTTACCATCCGACATACCCTAGCGTTGATCTCGGCAACGTCCACGTGGTGACAAGGGAAGTAGCCACGCTGGAGTTACCTCAAGGTTGGTATCGCGACAATACACCCATTCACCTAGTCGCACCAGGCTCCTCCAGTGATACCAACTTTATCCAGCTGACCCTTTTTCCTTCGGCTCTCACATCTTACCTTAGGTTCCAATATTTAGCTCATCAATTAATTCCAACCATCACTAGGCACACAATACAACACATCCTAACATGCTAGTTTAATCGAAATTAACGACAACTACGAATGATGATGGAAACATCAACACATGGATAGAATAAGCAAGTACTGAACACATAATAGGGATGCAACAAGCTCTGCTTGCCTTGATCGGTTTGTTCCTGGTCTTGCACGGAGTTGTAAGCCGAGTGGTCGTCCTCTTCAAGCTCTTTTGTAATTAATTTGAAGAACCGGAAAGAAAACGATAAAAGAAACAATAAGATTCCACATGTATGCATGAGGACTAATGCACTAATGAATGTTCAGTCATGTGCGGGTGTTAGGTTTTAGTTAGCGAGGACTATTCGTAATAATCTTGTGAAGGTTATGGGGTTATCGTATCTTGCATGCAAGCTAAGTGGTATACAAGTATGCGCTAGGGCTTCGGAAAGGCTTGTTTAAGTTGGAGGATCATGAAGCCAAACCTAGTGGACTTAAAAGCGCTCTGGAATACTAAATTAACGTCGCTGGAATCACTCCATGTGGAGTTACGAGCAAGAAACTACGGCTCGTCAAGCTAGGGTTCAACGGGGCTCGACAACTAAAGGAGCTAACCCTAATATCATGTCCTGCATGCAACTCTACTGAAATTTTAGTTGTTCCATGTCGTAGGATTTCTCACGAGGATCCCGAAACTATAAGGATCGTCGAAATCGGAGTTAGGGTCATAAACCTAGGGTTTATAGACCCTCGACAACACTAAAACTTCTACCCTAAGTATCAGTGTGTGCATTTGTTCAAATTTAACTTTTGATTCAGCCACCTTGTAGAGAATCTCCTGAGGTTTCCAAATATATAAAAATTTTCAAATTTGGCCAAGTGGTTTGAAAGTTATGGACATTTGAATTTTAATACAAAGTCTGCCCTTAAAATTTCAAACCCTAATTACTACGGACACCCGAAGTGTACCCGGGCCGTTCTGCAATTTCTAAACGCACCCGAAGGAGTACCCGGGAATCCCACCCCTTTATCCACGTCAGCTACCCGCGGGACCCATCTGTCATCTGGTGAATCACTCGAGAGCCAACCAGAACCGGACACGCGTCCTATCCCTCCCCCCCTGCGTTCTCTCTCTGATCTGGCCGGAGCCGAGGCTCCAGACGGCGGCGCCTCGCCGGAGGGCTCGCCGTAGGGCGCCCTGGTGTTCGGTTCTACTCGGGAAGAACGGATCCCTGGTCGGGAGCTCACCCTGAGGCTAAAGGGCGCAAGCAACGGACTTGGGGAGGACCGGAGAAGGCTGGCGACGGCGAGGTTGGTCGGAATGCTTCGGGTCGCCGGCGTCGAGGGAGCTCCAGTACAGATCTGAGCAAAAAGGGAGAGCGGAGGAGGTGAGGGGAGAAGAGGGGAGTCCAGCGGTGCAGAAGATAGGACCCGAGGCTCACCAGAACAGCTTGGGAAGCTCGTCGGAGCTACTGGCCGGACTTGAAGACGAAGCAGGGCTCGCGGTTGATTCCAGCACCAATCTGCGAAATGCAAGGGGGAAAGAGATGAGGGGAACGGCGAGGAAGCTTGGGGATGAAACGGATCGGCTTGGGGCGTACTGGATCTGCGGGGATTCCTCGTCGGAGTTGAGCTCGGAGGTGGCCGGAGTTAGGGATTGAGCTCGGGAGTAAAGATTTGGGGCGCTAGGGTTCGTCCAGATCGGGAAAATGGATGGGGGAAGGAAAGGGCTGTCGGAAAGGAGCTTAAGTAGGGCGGCGGGGTGCTCGGGCGCGACGCTGGTCGGGACAGGCGCCGCCCACTCCGGCGAGTAGCCGGGCGGGACGTGGACGACGACGCCTGACAAGCGGGCCCGGGACGAGGCAGCGGGGAGCGGGGGAAAACGGGTTGGCGCGGGGGCGTCTTCGCAGAGGAGAAGCGGGAAAGGAGAGAGGGAAAGCGCACGCAGGGGAAGCGGGCTGCGCGGGGGAGATGGGCCGGCCGAGGCGGCCCGATTAGGTTTAGAATTGATTTTTCTTTTTCTTTATCTCAGAAGTACTCCCCATGTCATTTTATGTACGAATATTACTCCAAAAATTATGAAATTTTTACAGGAGCCTTCTAACATTATTTGGAACCTTCTGTAGAAGTTTGAAGTGATTTGGGGTTTATTTGAATAGGGCTCCAGTTCAAATCTAAATTAGGGTCCGATTTAGGGTTTTGAGCGGAACTAGGTTTCAATTATTTCAAAAATCCAGAGATTTGGCAAGGGGATAACGTTGTCATGTTCAAGCCTATTCCCAAGGTTTTCACAAGCTCTCATCCACACTTGTTTGCCCTTTTTCCCCCAACCCTAGTTTCTGACACTTCAGGGTTTGAGTTCGGATGTTTCGGCTGAGTTATTATTTCGTGTGACTTGGGGGCAAGCCTTGGGGAGAAGGAAGAAGATTAGCAGGGGATTCACCAAAGAGTCCGATGACTTCCTCTACCCTTATTAATGATTTTGTTGTTTTGAATACTTCAAATAAGTTGATTGGTGTTTTGACATTGTTATTTGAAATACTTCAAATAAATTGATTGGTGTTTGTATAAATATCCACCGAGGATGAGATATTAACATATTCTATAAAGTAAAGTTGATATACAACTAAGTTTGAATAAGGTGTGGTTGATGGTAAGGCCATGTATGCATGAATGCGGAGCAAATACCTATTTATCGTAAAGTGGGTATTACAGTATTTATTTGTTTTTCTCGTTGCGTTGCGATGATAGGGAGTGAAGAGGCCGATCCGACATCCGAAGCAGCTGAAGAAGGAGAGTACTACCACGAAGGCATGCCACTTTTTCTTGATCATATTTGATCCTATATTTTCAAAGTCATTATATTTTATTATTTATAAACATGCATGCTGTTTTTATCCAGTAGCTAGCGTGTTGATTGACACACTTTTACCCTGTCCGCTTGTCACCCTTTTTACTTGATACCCTGAGTAGTATAATAGGTTTTATTCTGATTAGAGTAGAGAAATGCTTAGGCATGCTTAATTATACATCTTTATGTTGTTTTGATTTGCCTCTACGGAGGAATGAATATCGGATCAATGATCCTTGTTGAAACTTGTTGAGCTCGCTGAGCTAGGGCCGGATGCCCGATGCTTTCCCTCTCTCTCTATTCCTCCTATTCTACTCTGGGTGAAACTTACCATCTAATATGGTGCAGGTGACAGCTGGATCATGTGATGAAGGAGCATTTGGTTGTCCTACCCGCAGAAGGTCGGTTGAAAGGAACCATTGGTCGTCCGTACCGCTTAAGGCCGAAGTCTTGAAGTTGGAGAAGTGTGTCAACAGTGCAACCACATGCTATATGGGCAATGGCTTGGTCAAGTAGGTTAGTCAGCCTTTGGTGCCGATGTTGCTGTACCACAGAAGGGGTGAATGTAGCTACGAGGACCCTCGGCACAGATGGGGGGACCGGAGTGCGGGGACATACTCTCGATTCCGAGCCAGACCCGATGGGCATGTCACACCTTAGAGGGATCTAGCTAAAAGACCTCGTCACAATCTCCCTGTTGCAATGCTGGCGATGGCCAGTGGCTACAAGGCGAGATTGTGTCATGTGGATAAAGTGTACACACTCTGTAGAGTAATAAACTAATCGATTAGCCATGTCCACGATTATGGACAGCACATGACTCATTCTTGATGAAAAGGACCTGTCCCTCTCCCCCTTGCTACTTCCCTCTACCACTTTGCTGATGAAACCTATGGCCGAGCTAAGGCAGGAGTTCCTTGCTCGAAGATGTTGGTCGAGAACCACACGCTGGAAAATACCCCTGATAATAAAACTGTTTTACATCAAAACAATGCCTTTGAATCTACCCTAATATTTCAACTAAAAGTTTGCTTTACGCAATTAAGCCATAACGCCTTCCTTTGAAGCCTTGCATATAGTATGGTAGGACCATCTGCCGCCAGGTGGCTTGCTGAGTACGTGAAGTACTCATCGTGCATGTTTTTGTGGTGGTGTGCAGAGGACTATGCTGAAGAAGGAACCGATGAAGACTTCTTCTATGATGAGCACGAAGAATAGGTCGCGTGGCTTCCGTCAATTGCCTGTGGCACGGATGGAGTCGCTTCACTTTTATTTTCCGCTGTTTGCCTCTGATGTAATAAATGTCGCTAGACATGGAACCTTGTAAGCCATGTGGCATATTGTACTCAATTAAGTTTTTAAACTTTGAATGCATGCACCTGTGTATCGTCAGCGTGATCCTGGACTGACGAGGATATACACAGGGGGGGTCTAGTAGTTGAAACTAGACTCTCACAGCCGAGCTCGATTTGGAGGGGAGCTGCGGAAGAAGATGGGTGAGGAATGGGGGCGTGGGTCGAGTGCTCGGTTGCGTTGGCCTTAGTTCTTGCGGTCGAGGTCGGCACGTGGTGAAGCAAAGCGAGGCTGAGGAGGGAGCGTGGGCGCAGGCAGCAGCAAATCTGACCGGAGGCAGAGCTCAGCATGAGGTGCACCGGGTCTTAGCTGCAGAGGGAGAAGGGGAAGTAATCAAAGGAACGAAGGGGAGCTTGTGGTGCAGATAAGATGAGGGCAGGGGTCACCGAGGTCCAGAGTTGTGTGGGTGCGATGGTGCTACCACGCCGGTCTTGGGAAAAATGGGAGCTCGGGTGGCTCAGGCTTGAGCTCAAGGTAGACCAAGGAGAGAAAAGTAGCTCGGGTGCTGGAGAAAATGAAGAGCAGAGAAGAGGATTTACAGGGAAGGGAGGAAAGGAATGGGAGCAATGGGAGAGCTCGGGCTGGTTTATAGCCGGGGAAAGAAGGTTGAAGAAGCAGAGAAAGGGATTGTGGTGGCTCGGGCAGCAGAGAAAAGAAAGAGGAGTTAGGAAATGGAGACGAGCAACAGGTTTTCTAGCAGGGAGAAGAAGGAGCAGAGCGGGGTGCACTGGCATGGCAGCATGGAGCTGTGCTGCACAAGGGAGTTAGGCACCACTTGGTGCGTGTGCTAGCAAGAGGAGCAGTGAACTTAGGCACCGAATGGTACCAGTGGGTGGTGTGGTGCAGCTAGCAGGATTTAGAGTTAAAGAGGAGATATGGGTTAGCTAGCTGGGCTGTAGAAGAACAGTAGAAGGTGACAAATGCAGGGGCAGCAACGCGACATGCACTTGGTATTAACGTGGCGGGACCCTGCTGTGGATGACATCAGGCGTTCTCCGAGCAAGACAGCACAGCTGCCGCTGTTGCTACATGTAGCCATTAATGCCCACTGCACAGAGTAGAGATGGAGCAAGGAAAAGGAGCAAAAAGTGGTTGTAGCACAGTTGAATAGGAGGTCACTAGTGAGCACGAGCTGCTAGACTTAATTAAATTCAAGCTTGGTTTTGGTTGGAAAGGAATGCGGGTCTTTATATATGCACCTACACATGTAGTATATATGCATGTGCATATATGTTACCTAATAGGTTGGAGCAGAAATCACGTATGGGAAATATTGAAGATGGAGTGGATTAGTACCGTATATGTGCTCATGAACATACACACGTGCAAATTAGTTGATTCTAGCTACTACACAAGGAGGTTTGTTTCAAATGGCATGCCATTAAAACTAATAAGATGCAAAGGGAAGCTAATGGACAAGTGTTATTTTGAAAGGTTCTGCATAGCCAAGATTAGGTGAAAACTCGTATCTCAACATTAAAGAAATATATATATTTTTCAACACTTTGATTTTAAAAATATATCCAGGATTAAATACCCGACAAGAATAAAGGTGCCGAGCATTCAGGATTCTCAGAAAACAAGGATAAGGTGAGGGCCCGAACACAAGTGTTCGAGCTCACCGGACTTTACAGATACAGGAGAGAATATTTTCAAAAGCATCAGAGGAGTATATACTTTAGGAAAGAGAAAAGGTGGTAGGGTGCCTACGGGGATATATACTTATATGTATATCCATACATGCACACTTAGGGCGATATACGCATATACATGGAGGCGTCCGGATGATAGACGGGCATATACACATACATATATAGGTATATGCATGTGGGAATTTGTAGGTGCGCGTGTATGGACACGCAAGAGGTCCGGCAGGGAAAAGATAGGCTGGGTTTGCCTTACATCGCGGGACACAAGGTTGAGGTTGATGAAGAGATAAATGCGAGGGAGGTTTGGTTACATCCATCGAGAGGGAAGGAGATCACCTATTGGTTATAAACTGATGTGATAGGAATACGAGGGAGAGAATAAGGTTTCAATTAGGTTTGCTTAAGAGTAGTATTATTAAAACAAAAAGTTTTTGTAAGCCCTAATTTTCCTGTTCCAGAAAATCAGGATGTGACAGTATAGCCCTGTGGTTCCACCAAGCTTCACATGAGAGATGACATGCTAGTAGAAGTGAGTTATGTCTGAAGTGTTCCTGGCAACCTTGACATGAATAAAGTCAAGCTTGTCATCTGTCGGAGGAAGCCCCAGAACCACAACAAACTCTGCAAAAGTGGCACTCAGCTTCTATCCATTAGCCATGCATCTAATTATCCGTGCATCGTCTGAGTCGAAGAACACGGTGGCATAGAACTAGAGATAAGCTCATTGCTCCAATCCTATCAATGAGCCATTATCAATGAGAGGATAACTACAATTTTGAGGATTTGAGCCTCACAATTCGGCTATCAACCATACAGGGAGAACCATACATGACTGATATCCATGACAATTGCTGAACCAACTCCTCGGCATTATTGACCTTGCTAGACACTCGGTCAAACAATCCAGATTTCTCATGCAAGCAAATCGAACAGCAAGCAAGAAAGTAGTACTATAAATAATATGAAATTGTGAATATGCTTTAAAGGATGATAATCTCAATGAGATGATAAAGTGTGGTTCCACAATCAATCTTTATAGTAGGTCTATGCGACACTAAGAAGGTCATGAAGTTTGAAAATGGCTAAGCTCTTATCTAAACAAAACCCGATGAATCAAGTGGTGGCCGAGGGGTATTAATAGATGAAAAAACACCCCTAGGCCGACTTGGACTCAAACTGACCTAAGTCGGTTTGTGTGGTTTAAACCGGCTACAGGCGGTCTAACTAGCCGTGCAGGCGGTTTAAACTGGCTACTTCGCTTTGCCAGCCAATGAGTCTCAAACGGATTCAATATTTAACTAAGACGTTATTATTTCATCTCTTGACCAAAGTTTTATTGATCTTCCATTAGAGCTTCTCTAGTCTTTTTCTTCATGTTGTCTTGGGGGTTTTTGTCCAGAAGTCATCACTTGAAGACACTCCCACTCCCAAAAGCTTGAACTTGAAACCTCTCTTGCTCTTGAAGATCTTGCTAGACCTTCTCTTGTCCTTCAGAGCAGCAGAAGTAGAGGAAGTAGTGGTAGCAGCAGTTGTATCCATGGAGGTCATGTCCTCATCATCCTCCCTTCCTTGAAAGCAAAGCTGTCTTCAGCTTTCCATAAGCTTAAAACATGCTAACAAATAAGACAATGCGTATGTATTGTACATTTGTATGTCATTCATTTTAATTCTTCTCCATTGTTGCACATTTAACATTGACATGTATAAGCAAATATAGTATCTCATGTTACAACTAGTCAAAAGAATCATGAGCTTAACAGAAATATCCACATTAAAAGTATTGCAACCAACTTTGCAGATATAAGTGTAGCATTGATAGGTAGGTTCAGATTTGCAATGCTCTTCCTTACAGCATCCTAGTATAGATGAATACACATTAATGACTCTCAAATTACTAGCTGCAACATGTTAAAATTTAGAGAAACTTAATTTTCTAAAATTTAAGTGATCATGCAGTAAGTTACTTTGTACAAATTCATCTCTGATGTTGGAGGTCATATCAAAAGGAACAAGCATTTGCACATCTTTATATATCAAATCAGCAAGTTTAAAATGGTTCAGTTGATCACAAGTGATGCAAATCATATGCACCAAGAACTTATTGTCTACACCATATTCTCCAATTAAATTAAATCTATAATCAGGGATGTAAACACTAGTTAGAGATTTTAAACTTGCCAATTCAGTAACTCTGTTCATAGCATGTGTTAAAGGCATAGGTATATCAAGCATAATGTAACATAAAGATTCAATACTTGATAACTTTTCAAGAACATCTTCATGTCTAATTAGCTCTACACAACATAAATCAGAAATAGATTCTTCACATGGCTCATTATCATAATCAATTAAAGCAATAGGTGCACTGAGGACATCAAGAGAATTATGTTCAACATGAGATGCACTCAAATCATCAACTATATTATTTAAATCACATTTTGGGGTGTCCAAAACAAATAACAGATCACCAGAAATATTGCATAGCACATCCAAATCGGGAATTCCAGAATGAATAGCTTTTATAGCATTACTTTGTGCATCCAAATCCGTTGGTAAATAAATGGTATCACATAAGGCACAAAAATCATTGGCTAAATCATCTATTTGGTCACACGATGTGTCTATTGGAGTAAAGTTATTTGCAATAATGGGAGATGTAACCAAATCAGTGGGTATTTTAGTTATATTATCACATTGTGCACTCAGATCAATAGGCAAAATTATGTTAACAGTTGGTTCGCACAGTTCACTTTTCTTGATAATAGGTGTGACATAATCAATCAGTAAATTAGCACTGTCAACACATGAAGTGTTCAATTTATCATCAGAAACATTAATCCCATGCGGGGTGCTTGAAGTAGTACCTTTGTTGTTACCTTGCAGGCTCAACTCATATCTATTAGGTACTTTTGTTGGAGAGGATGAACCCTTCTTTTGCAAACAAGCACAGAGGTCCAAAAGCATCACCTTGATGTCATCTATCTCGGAAGCATGAATTACCTTGGGCGATAGTGTACAGGTACTAGACGTACGTGCTTGACGGGGCGGCTCTTGCGAAGGTGTAATGGCAGCAGATGGGCATGGACGACAGGGTCATCGTTGCTGAACATACTCATCATGATGTTGTTGTACCTTTCAGAGTGGTAGAACCTTGCTTGGACAAACATCTAGCTCATCTCCTAGTATAGTGCTGGCCCACGACTTTCAAACTTGAGAACATGCCATTGTTAGTAAAAGAAGAAACAAATCACAAGTATATGTCCGTATCAACTACTAGGATGTGGTGGCTAGTCCCTCATACTTAAGCTTAGTACCAAATTCTTACTCATTCTTACTAATGCCACAGGTGGTGACTGGCGAACTAGTGTTGGCTGCAAAACAACCGTTGAAGATTGAGTGGAGTGATGGCCAAGAATCAACAATTTTGGGACCTATACACTTGGTAGAAAAGTGGAGCTAGGTAGGCTCAGTTTGGTAGGAAGGATTAGCAAAAATCAAACTAGCAATGCAAGGACAAAAGATGCTCAAAAATACTAGCCCTAGTTGCTAGACTTTGGCTAGCATGAGCTAAAATAGACCTAAGCCAAGATACTAAATAAATGATGAATTAACACGACATGGTTAGAAAAAGGAGCACTAACAGTGAAACAACAGAGGGTCGGTCAGATCGGCTACAGAGTTAGTCAGACCGAACAGTGAAAAACCGACATTTAAATGAATTTTTTTGGTCAGTTTAAACCGGCCAAGAATCGGTTAAACTGGCTCCTTTCTTTTTTTACCTCAGACTGGCAAAAATAGTACGGTGTCGCATGATGTGACAGTGGGGCGGTCAGATCGGCCTCTTGGGTGGTCGGACCGGGCAACATTGGCAGATGGGGATGACTCTATGCGATGGGGACACATGTAACCTGCAATGGTTGGAGTATTTAGACCAGAAGTCTAGTTGATTAGACTGACTTCTTCGTTTCGGACTTGATTTTGTTGTCGAGTGTGACTCCTTCTATTCCTCTGATTTCTTCCTGGCTTTTTTGATCTGATCTCGTCCAAATGATGGATGGATACCCTCTTCTTCCCCGAGCTGAAACCTGATAGACTCGATGCCCTTCTCCTTGCCTGTGGCATTGGTGTTGATCGTGGCAGGGATACTTGATGTGACTAGTGGCGGCGAGATGGTGGCGCGGAACGTGACGATGATGGATGGTGAAGGTGATGACAGCAAGGGAATATTGGAGGCAACACTGAGTAGTCATGTTGTGTGCGAAAATGTGCAGGTGTTCAGACCAGCCAGAGGGGGTGGTTAGACCAGCTGGATGTCGTCGCCTGTTGTGAAGTAGAAACAAAAAAAGTACGACAAGGAGATGACAATCTACGGATATTTTTTTGGATGATCAAAAACAAAAGCAGTTTGAGCTAGTAGGAAAATTTTAACCATGAACCAATCTAGGACCAGCAACTTGGCACGATTAATGTAGCAAAAATTCAACAATGCAAAGTACTACATTAAAAATTGCAGGATCAGATTGGTTTGGACAAGGGTTTTTTATTTATTTTTGGCTATGTGTGAACAGTAGGAAAAGATGCAACCTACTACTATGATAAAATCTCTCACCAAGAAACCTGGCGCTCTGATACGACTTGATGTGAACCGGGGTTCCCGATCTTTTTTCGATAAGAGGGATCACTACGATTTTTAGGATTTGACCCTCACAATTCGGCTAGAAACCGTGCACGACTAATATTCATCGCAATCACTGAACCAAATCCGTGGCATTATCGACCTTGTAAGAAGCTCAGTCAACTTATCCACGACAGATTTTTCCTGCAAGAAAATCAAAAAACAAACAAGAAAATAGTAGCAGAAACAATCTGCAATGCGAATATGCTATAAAGGATGGTAGTCTCAATGAGATGAGAAAGTGGGGTTCCACAAGTGGTCTTTACAATAGGTCTATCTGATACTAGAAAAGATCATGAAGTTTGTACATGGCTAAACTCTTAACTAAAGAAAACCTAATGAATCCAATGGTGGTAAGGGGGTATTTATAAAACACCCCTTGACCAAAGTCGGCTTGGGCGGTTTTAAACCGGCTATAGGTGGTTTGGTGACCAGCCACTGAGCAGTTTGACCGGCCGCATGGGCGCTTTAAACCGGCTAGTCCACTTCCCCAGCCAACGAGTCTCAAACGGACTCAATATTTAACTAATACTTTATTGTTTCATCTCTTGACCGAAGCTTTATTGATCTACCACTAGAGCTTCTCTGGTCTTCATCTTCACGTGACTAACAACAAAGGAAGCAGCACCATCATCTGTCAAATGACTAAGCTCCTCACTCTATGACTTCGATTGAGTGCTGGAGGATTCCTCACTTCCAACCACCGAAGAACGGTGCACCTCATTAGAAGACATGATCCCTTGTGAAAGTATATAGATGAGAGCATGGGATAAGTACACATTGAGGTAGAGACTTTGCAAAATTTTGATTTGAATTTGATCCAAAAATTTAGAGAGATTTCATTTAGTCTCTGTCTAGAATGTTTGAGTGATCCATGTCTGAGGTTCCAAGCCACTCAAAGCACTCTTCCAAAAACTGTTCGGTGGGTCCAAAGTGTTTTGGCTCGGAGGTGCCAAGTGACTTGGTGCCTTCGACCATGCCGTCTGGAGATTCCGGACAGGATCTACTCGAGTGTTCCGAGCATGCAATGAATGTAGTAACCCCAACTTTCCACCTAGTTTAAATCTATAGATTTTTAGCAAAATTGAGTAGGAATTATGGGGGAATCATTGAATACAACAGTGTGAGACACCCGACGTGATGCATCGGATGGAGATGTCACGTGAGATCGCTTGCCCTAACTCGGCGAAGCGGCACTACAGCGATGCGTGGGAAAGGAGAAGTGCCGGTGTCAACGGGGAATCCGGTGAGATGGTCGGGTGGAGAAGAGGTGCGGCGAGGTCATGGAGCAACAGCGTGGTGATGACGGTGATGAACATCATCTGTTTGGTGCACACGGTAAGATTGGGTTAAATCCTAGCCACGCGGTCCCTTATGTTATAAATGGTTTGCTCACCATCTGGAATGTCTGGGCAAAGATCATTTGGAGGTTTCGAGTGAACCTTAGCAAAAACTGTAGAGTGTTCATCCCGAACCTACGTGCAAGGTATGTTCAGATATTGTAGGGATAAAAATGTTTCTTTGTTGCAAGAAAATTTTCATCAAGAAGTTCGGAGTAGTTTTTTCCGGAAGTTCTGAGTGAAAGTAGACGTTCTATTTTAAAATTGTGTCCATCCTGAAGTTCCGACTGAGACTAGTCTAGATGTTTTGAGCAATGGACCAAATGCTCAAATGTGTAGATTTAGAAGAAGACTTTGATTAGATAGATATAGATAGCGTATCTGGAATCCTTATGTGTTCTTTTCACATCCAAGTGATAAACAACCAAACAATTAAAGCAACACTTGAATGCAAATGGAAGAAGATCAACTCAAGTTCTAGGTATTGTGAGCAAAGAAAACCTATGTAGAGCCAAAGATGATGATTTTGGGCGTGTTTCCACCATGCATTAGCTAAAATTTGCAATAGGACCTCTATGCATTGCACCATGGGATCTATGATGCAATGACTCACATTTTTACATATCCATCACCCTAAGAGCAATAAATACACAAAATTACCACTTTACTCACTACTTATAAGATGTTGTGTTCATTGAGAGAACAACGCTTTCCCTTAATGTGTTCATCATCTTAAGCTCCAAAAATCAAACAAAGCAATCAAGCAAGTGTGCAAAGCTTCAAGCAACATTTCGATAATCTAAGGTATTTAACTCATTCCTCAACTCACAAAACCTATGCTCATCTGAGGGCTTGGTGAAGATATCCGCTAATTGTTTTTCTGTCCTTACATGGCTTAGAGTTGTATCTCCTTGTGTCACATGATCCCTAAGTAAGTGGTGTTGGATACCTATGTGCTTGGTTCAGGAGTGTTGAACAGGGTTGTTGGCTATCTTAATTGCACTTTTATTATCACATAAAAGATAAAATTCTTTCAAATCGACTCCTATAGTCCTTCGAGGTTTGCCTCATCCAAAGCAATTGAGCGGAACAACTGTCCGCGGAGATATACTCTGCTTCGGTGGTGGATAGAACTATGAAGTTTTGTTTCTTGGATGACCACAAAACTAAAGATCTACTAAGGAATTGGCATGTGCAGGTACACTTCCTATCTAGCTTGCACCCTGCATAATCCGAATCTAAATATCCAAAAAGATCAAAATTAGCACCCTTGGGATACCAGAAACCTATCCTGGGTGTGTGAATTAGATGTCTCAAAATTCTCTTAACGTCCACAAGATGAAACTCCTTAAGAGCGGCTTGAAATCATGCACATATGAACACACTAAGCATGATGTCAGGCCTATATGCACAAAAGTAAAGTAAAGAGGCAATCATTGACAAATATACCTTTTGATCCATGGACTTACCTTCCTCGTTGAGGTTGAGATGCCTGTTGGTTTGCATTGGAGTATGGATTGGCTTGGCATTCTCCATGTTGAGCTTCTTGAGCATGTCCTTGATGTACTTTCCAGAGCTAATGAAGGTTCCTTCATGTAGTTGCTTGACTTGGAGTCCAAGGGAGAACTTCCATTCTCCCATCATGGACATCTCAAATTTGTTGGCCATCATCCTGTCGAATACTATGCTAAATGCATTATTAGTCGACCCGAATATGATATCATCCACATATATTTGGCAAACAGAAAGCTTAGCATCAATGAAATTAGTGAACAATGTGGAATCAATCTTTCAAATTTTGAATCCCTTCTTGACTTGATGAAAAAAGTCCCTAAGGCACTCATACAATGCTTTAGGAGCTTGTTTGTGGTAATATAGTGCCTTATGGAGTTTAGCATGGTATAATCTCCATCAACCGCTTGAATTATATTTGAAGTATTGTAGAAGACTTGATAGGCATGCATATTCAATGCATAATCAATAACTGAGAGGTTGCTCTACATAGACTAGTTCATTGATTTTACCTACATCAATGGGAATACTTTCCATTGGGAACCATTAGTCTCATCAAATTGCATGTTGCACATTCTTCAATTATATTTAAAGTATTGTAGAAGACTCGATAGGCATGCGTATTTAATGCATAATCAAGAAAGAATCACTCATCACATTTGGGAGCAAATTTAAAAAGCCCTTGCTTTTTCTAAGGATATAACACTTGCTCCGGAACGTGCCGAAGTAGGAAACATTTGGCTTGTTAGCAGAGATGAGCTCATATAGCATCTTCTTCAAGAGTCAATGGAGGTAAAAGTGGTTGATGGCATGGCAAGCAGTGTTGACAGCCTCCACCCAAAAGCAGTTGCCAATCTTCTATTCATCAAGCATTGTTCTTGCCATCTCAATAAGTGTGCGGTTCTTTCTCTCCACCACTCAATTTTTTTGTGGTGTGTAGCCAAAGAAGAACTCATGCTTAACACCTTCTTCATCAAGGAACTCTTCAATCTTGGTGTTCTTGAACTTGGTTCCATTGTATCCTTTCATGTTCTTGATCTTCATCTTGAATTCATTTTGAGCCCTTTTGCAAAATTCTTGAAGATCTTGTGTGTCTCTCCTTTGGCATGCAAGAAAAACACTTAAGTATAGCAAGAAAAATCATCAACAATAATGAACCCATAGGGCTTACCTTCTATGCTCACATAGGTGACAGGATCAAACAAGTCCATATGATGTAGCTCGAGCAGCTTGGCAGTTGTCATGAAGTTCTTGATGAGATGTGCTGCTCCCATTTGTTTCCCAGCTTGGCAGGCACTACAAAGGTGATCTTTGTCGAATATCACATTCTAGATGCCAAGTATATGCTTAGCCTTCATAAGCTTGTCGAAGTTCTCCATTTCCATATGAGCCAACCTCCTATGTCATAATCACCCTAAAGAAGACTTTGCCAACAAGCCTATTTGTATGTATGAATTGTTAGAGGAAAATCTACCAAATAAAAGTTACTTTTCATAGAAACTTTGAATACCAAGGAGTAATCATCAGTCTTAGTCATAAAGACTCCATGCTTGGTGAAATTGTACTCAAGATCATGGTCATGAAGTTGTGATATAGAAAGCAAGTTATAGTTCAAAATTTTACAACCAAGACATTGGAAATGGATAGGTCATTTGATATGTCAATTTTACCTAATATCATTACCTTCTATTTTGCATTATCTCCAATGGTGATGTTCTCATGTGATGATCTTCTACTATCAAACAATGTGAACATGTATTTTCCTCTGGTCATGTGGTTGGTGCATCCACTGTCAAGTACCCAACTCTTTCCTCCGGAGGTTTAGTCCTACAAAACAAGTTCAAACTTGTTTAAGTACCCATACCTTCTTGGGTTCTTGAGAGTTAGTGATAAGAGATTTTGGAACCCAAATAGCACTCTTCCTAACATGATAACCAATTTTAACACCAACAAACATGGCTTGGACCTTACCTTCCTTGCCCTTCATAAGCACATAAGAGGTATCAAAATGACAAACAAATTTAGGATGGCCCCTGTTAGCCGAATGACCCTCAAGATGGAAGCTTGAACTTGCTTCTCCTTTGCTTGCACGAACTTGGTCTCGGAGTATTGTCGGGGCATCCACGCTTACCATTATCATTGAATCTTGGACTCAAGCCCAAACCCTCATTGTTGAAATTCTCAACTTGATGGCTCAAAATCTCCTTGTGGGTCTTACAATCCTTGTACCTTTTGAGAAACCCTTGATTGAGTTGAGCCTTCAACCTAGCATTGTCACTCAATAATGTTGCTTTATAAGATATTGTTAGAAGAACTAGTAACATCATTTAGAGCAATAGTAGATGAATTCTTAGGCAATGAAAATTTAGGACATGTATCTCTACACTCTCTTGAGATGAAGTGGATTGCCCTTCAAGGAGAGAGAGATGCTTGCCTTGAGGATATCATGAGATATCTTAAGAGTATCATAATCTTATTTGTTCTTAATATTCATAAGCCTAAGATTTTCATGAACACACCTAAACTCCTAATGAGACGTTTCCAGTCTACGATATGAAACAATAAATTCCTTATGCCTCATTTTCAAGCTTCAATTTTCTCTATCTCCCTCACAAGCAACTTCTCTTGCCTCTTAAGAGTGGCAACAAAAGCATCAGAGTTAGGCATACTCAAGTCATCAAGATTGTCATCAAGCAAATCATCATCACTATCATCTTAGGTAGGAGACTTGGTGATTTGTGATACCTTTGACAGCCATAAGATAATGAGGTACCTCTTTATCGCTCGAGTGATCAAAGAGGGACTTGGTGGGGCATGCCATGGTGATACCGTTGACTCCTTGATCTTCATTGGAGTCAGAGTGGGAGCATGATTCTTCAAAATCCCACTCTTGACCAATGTGAGCTTGAGCCTTTTAGTGGTTCCTCTTGACGAACTTGCCCTTTTTATGGAGCTCCTTCTTCTTGTATCTCTTATCTTTCTTGTCCTTGTTGGGACAATTGGTGATGAAGTGTCTCATCTTACCTCACTTGAAACATGCCCTCCTGGTGAGTTTCTTGTTTGTGTCCTTGGAGTAATTGTGGGTTCTTCCTTTGCCGAAGATCTTGTGGGCACTTCTTGGAGAATCTTCTCACAAATACGGTGATGTCCTTCTCATCAAGTTATTGTTCTTCTTCATTGTTACTTGAGTCATCCTTGATGATGTGCTTCACCTTCAAAGAGATGTTCTTCGTGAGGCTTGAGTTGGAGGCCACAAGCTCGTCCTTGCCTTGGATTGCCATCTCATGAGCAATGGTTCTTTCAAGCACCTTGGTGGGAGTCCTCCCATGGATGAGCATCACCAGCTATTTGTACTTGGGTGAGAAGGCTCGTAGATCTTCTTTATGATGAAGTGGTCGTTGATCTCCAAGCACACGAGGGACTTGATCTCTTCACAATGTGATTGGGGCGCGTGAATATTTCTCCATCATGGCGAAATGGTCAAGCTTGCTTGTTATAACATCAAGTTTGGAATACTTGATGGAAGAAGTTCTCTCGTGGATCTACATGAGTGTCTTTCATATTGTCTTATCCTCAAGCATGCTCACTCGTTGAATTCATCTGGGCTTAATGCATTGAAGATGACGTTCGTGGCTTGGCATCGAGGTGGATGTTTCGATGATCACCATTAGTGAGCTTGCCTCCGCTAAGCATTGCATAACCATCAACAACAATACACAATATACTTGGGCTAATTGTCGTTAAATGCATCTTCATTTTGTGTTTCCAATTAGTATAGGTTCAACCATCAAAGTATGGACCTTTCCCCACATGCATCCCCTCACTAGGTGGTAAAACCTAAGAAATGACAGCACAAGGCTATGATACCAATTGAAGGATCTAGGCTATCGACTAGAGGGGGACTGAATAGGAGATTAATAGAAACTAATATCAAAACTAAATTCTACACAAGAATCTCTATAGCACTAAGCAAAATATAGCATGCTAGTGATCAAAACAAAGGAAACAAGTATGGAGAAGTGCAAAGAAACAACCACAATGGAGATACAAGATTTGTTGTCAAAATTTGAGCCTTTGGCGAGGCTTTACATATCAGTCGAGGAAGTTTGATCCAATGATCGAAGCCAGCACTGATTCATGCTCTTTCCTCAAGAAGCTTGCCGATGCGAAACTTTCCTTCTCATGTGGTAGTTCTTCACCTTGCGGTAGGCGAACTCCACCTTCATAAACTTCTCGGCTTCTTAACAACCTTGAAGACTTCCCGGAGTAACTTGGTCTCAGCTTTCTCACAAGAAGGAAAGAGAGATGACAGCAAGTGTCCAACGTTCACAAACTTAGCAACACTAACCATATAGGAGGCTCCAACCTCCAAGAGTAAGAGGAACTTGGTTTCAGCTTGGAGGTGATCCCTTGCTTGGATGCTTAATGGAAATTCAATCTAAATTCTCAAGATTTGTCCCTCTCAAAGTTTATCACAAAAAGATAAGAGAGAGGAGAGCAATTGTGCAGCATAGGATTTGGAACGCAAAGGATTGCTACACGCAAGGAGAGTGGTAGCTTTAGCTGCCCTCAAAGTTTCTCATAATTTTTGGAGCTAAGACGAACTTACTATGAGTGTTGCAAGTTTAAGATATTTTAACAATTTCCTGGATTTTCCTGATCTTATTTGAGATAATCCATGCCATAGTGCCTAACATGTGGGGCTTATATGTCACTAGCAAATCAGCCTAAATAGTTTTTTATACACCTTCTTAATAGATTGAGTCCCACATGTCAATAGCTTAAGTTGTAAATTTCAGTTTTAACAACTCTTAACAAGGTTATTAGCCATCGATAGAATTGATTTGCCATGGTACCATTTGATAAGATTTGAGAAGGGCATCAAGAACTACTAAGCTAGCATATGCAGCAGCATATGTGCACACACATACACTTGCAGGCATGTAGCGAGCTACTTCGTTATGCATCAGTTGCATGCATGCCGATGACGAACAAAGCATGTGCAGCGGTGATTCTACAGCAAGCATGGCTTTGACAAAACTAGAGGACATAGAGAAAGGGTTGATTTACTCGGCATCTCGTCGGCAACTTCAAAATGGAGTCAGTGAAGGAGGAGACAGACAACAGCTTTAGATTTGGTGGTGTCCGATGGTGGCAAGGTTGAGCTTAACACCAACAACACATCTCCTTCTAGGAATAGTAGAACAAGTGAGGGGAAGAGTAGAACAAGTCTCCATGATGTTGCCAGGTGCAAAACTTAGAGGAGAAGTGATAAGCCTATGGGTGTCCCGATCTTTCAAAGAGAACATGTATTGATTTATAGAGACCACTTTGACAATCGGACTACAACCATGCGAGGAAGATGCATGTTAGCAATTGCTAAACCAAGACCGGGGGTTTATTGACCTTGCCAAGAAGCAGTATCAACCTATCCACGAGGGATTTATTCCTGCAACCAATCGAAGAACAACCAAGAACACGATAACAGCAATCTAAAATTGCAAGTATAGAGGAAGAGCTAGATTAATTGATAAAGTGGGGTTTTGATAGTGGTTTGAACAACTGGTTATTAGACACAATCAACGGACTCAAAGTTACAAAGTAGCAAACTATTATCTAAACAAAACAAATGGTCTCTAAAGGCAGCCAGGGGGTTTTCATAGATGGAGACGCAACCGTAGGCCATCTCGGACTCGATTGGACTTATGTCGGTGGGGTCGGCTTAAGCCGACCATTAGGGAGGTTTAAACCAGGCCTAGTACGAATTATCATCCGGACTGTCATTCAGATAGTCCGGGTGAAAACTTGACTGAAGCTTCATTTTAATCTTCAATTAGCCTTCTTCGGTCGTCGTCTTCATGTGATCATGGGGGCTTCAATGTCCGAAAAGCATCATCTGTATCAACACTTGTGTGCTTGCTGCCATCACATCCTTCTTTGGTCTTCATGCCTGATCCTTGCTTCGTTAGTAGCAAAAGAACAAGTGACTTAGGCAACATCATATTCATGTGTAAATCATGTGAAGTATTGAGAAACGAAAGTACCTAATAATTAATATGGCGTACATGAGCTCTAGTCATTGGCTGTTGTAACTCAAGGACTTGAGGAAGGGTTGTGGGTGTATCTGTAGGAGGGATGCCCTCATCATCCTACCCTTCTTGAATCGAAGTCGTCCTCAATGACATTTCATCCTCCTCACCAAAATATGGCTTCAAATTTGCAATGTTAAAGGTGGGACTAGGCCCAAACTTTGTAGGGGGTTCAAGCTTATATGCATTATCATTAATCCTTGCCAACACTGTAAATGGTCCATCAGCTGGAGGCATTAACTTAGGTTTACGCAAATCAAGGAATCTATCTTTCGCAATGCAATCAAACAAGATCATCAGGTTCAAAAGTAACTTGTTTTCTTCCCTGATCAGCATCAAGTTCATACTTAACGCTTGTGTGTTTGATATTTTCTTTAGTGGTCTCATGCATCTTTACTATCAATTCAGCATGTTGTTTGGCGTCAAAGTTAAGCTTCTCTGAAGATGGAAGAGGCAACAAATCAATTGGTGCACGAGGAATAAAACCATACACCATTTCAGAAGGGCACATCTTAGTGGTAGAATGCAGCGAACGGTTATAAGCAAACTCAATATGATGCAAACATTCTTCCCACATACATAAATTTATTTTCAAAATAGCTCTAAGCATGCTAGACAAAGTTCTATTAACCACTTCAGTTTGTTCATTAGTTTGGGTGTGACATGTAGTACTAAACAGCAATTTGTTCCCCAGTTAAGCCCATAAATATCTCAAAAAGTGGCTAAGAAAATTAGTATCACGATCAGAAACAATAGTATTAGGCACACCATGCAAGGGAATAACTTCAGGAAAGAATAAATTAGCAACATGTGTAGTATCATCACTTTTATGACAAGGTACAAAGTGTGCCATCTTTGATCCATGACCACAAAAATATTTTCCCTCCCCTTGTTTGTTCTAAGCAATCCTAAAATAAATTCCATAGAAATATCCTCCCAAGAAACACTTGAATAGGAAGAGGCATGTATAAACCATGAGAATTATGTCGTGACTTAGCTTTTTCACATGTAGTGCAGCGAGCAACAATTCTCTCAACATCCCACCTTATCAGCAAGAACATTTTCTTTACCCTATTTATGTTTAATAATGTAAAGAAAAGACTTGGTGAATTCAACCCATTTAGCATGTTCATGATTCAATTTTGCTTGACTTTAGTGTGCTTCAAAGATTCATGATTAGAATGTATAACAAATTCCTTGGGCCATAAGTAATGCTGCCAAGTTTCCAAAGTCTGAACAAGAGCATATAAGTCTTTATCATAAGTAGAATAATTTAGACTACGCCCACTAAATTTCTCACTAAAATGGGCAACAAGTTTGCCCTCTTGTAATAACACACCACCTAATCAAATTCCACTAGAAAGCTCAAACATCTTATTAAAATCAGGGAGAAGGGTAAAGGTGCATGTGTCAACTTATCTTTTAATACTGTGAAGGCATCCTCTTGCATATTGCTCAAAAAAATGGAACATCTTTCTTTGTAAGCACATTCAATGGTGCGACAATGGTGCTGAAAGTTTTGACGAAGCGCCGATAAAATCCAGCAAGTCCTAGAAAACTCTGCACTTGTGTGACCGTTTTAGGAGGCGTCCAACTCTGTATGGCTTTGATCTTGGCTTTAACAATTTTAATACCCTATAGAGTAACAATATATCCAAGAAACGACACTCTGTCGGCGCAAAAGGTGCACTTTCCAAAGTTACCAAACAAACGTGCATCATGTAAATAATTAAAGATAACACGTAGATGATCAATGTGGTCCTCTAAATAAACCACCATAAATTGTCCAATAAAAACACATAAAACTTTTGTTTATTAATTGCATGAATGTATTTTGTGCATTAGTTAAACTAAATGGTATTATTAACCACTCACAAAATCCAAACTTAGTTTTAAACATAATTTTCCATTCATATCCTAATTTCATGCAAATCTTGTGGTAACCACTACACAAATCAACTCTAGATAACACGGTAGAGCTACTTAATTCATCAAGCATATCATCTAGCCTAAGAATTGGATGATGATATCTAACAATAATATTGATGGCTCCATAATCAACACATATATGCCATGACCCATCTTTCTGTTGGGGAACGTGCTACGCAAAACAAAAATTTACCGTACACGAACCAAACCAAGATCCACTATCGAGGTGTAGGCAACGATATCATACCTTCGCCGATCACGTCAATGCAGCGGAGAAGTTGACGATGTCGATGAAGTCCGCAGACTCCCGCAGCTAGGTTATACCTCCCAGCCGCGAGAGTGATCTCCTCGCGAATAGTTCGCCCGATCGAACGCCGAAGTGTACGACGTCTCCGAGGTATCCACGCGTACCGGATCAGCGACACCGCGGTAATGTGTGGACCAGCACACAAGAACAGCGGGGATCTACGAGAAGGAGAAGCAGCAGCGCGCCGGCAGCTGAACTAGATCCAATCTAGAAGAGAGAGAAAGAGGAGGCTGCGGCCAATCTAGAGGTGGCGGCTGCCTAGGGTTTCGGCCAAGGGGCTAGGGCTGCCTTTGGGGCTGCTTGGGATGCCCTTTGAGGTGCCCTGCCCCTCTATTTAAAGGGGGTGGGGCAGCTCTCCCTGGGAAGGTGGAGTTCTACTCCAGCAGGAACTCCCTGATGGAGTTGGAGTCCAACTCCACCAGAACCTTCTAGAACCTTCTAGAACTTCTGAAACCTTCTAGACTTCTGAACCTTCTAGAACCTTCCAATACTTTCCGGAACACTTCCGGACATCACCGGAACCATCCGGGACCTCCCGGAACACTTTCGAGATCATCCGAAACACTTTCGAACCCTTCTCTCTCGTTCTCCATAAATCGTAGCATTCCTAAATGTCGCTAAAACGTTAAGCGTGTGACCCTATAGGTTCGAGTATATGTGGACATGTCCGGAACACCTTCCGGTCAATAATCGTCAGCGGGATCTGGACACCCATAACGACTCCCACATATCATCGAAGATCTTTATCGAGCGAACCTCGTATTACCGCATATCATCCTTTTGCCTCACGATACATTACACAACCCGAGGCGAGACTTTTATGGTATCCCTGTGATCAACTCCTTGATCACTATACCTAGTTATCCTCGTTACCGGTTTGTACTCTTTTCTCGTTTCCGTATTCCGGTGTCCCCGTGACTAACCCTTTAGTCACAATACCTGGCCAGGCGATGCTGGACACCGTAATACCGAGTGGGCCCAGAGTGTATCTCTCCATCGCCGGATGGGCAAATCCCAGTCTTGACATATCTTGAACCACGATATACTTTCTGGTGTACCTGAAAGTCACCTTTATAATTACCCAGTTACGGAGTAACGTTTGATGACCCCAAAGCAACCATCCGGTATCCGGGTCTACGATATTCTCATGGTCTAAGGACGCAAGTAAACGTTAACACATAATGAGAAGATACTGACAACATATTGACGAAGTGATCTCGCAGTATCTCATAAGGGGGTCTATCCAACACCATTGTTACCCTAACAATGTGTTCCCATTATTGCCGGCATCCTTGTTACATTAACAATGCCCATGATCAGGAAAACAAGACCATCAACAATACATGAGCTAGTCCAGAGGCCTGACTAGGGATCTGAATGGTGTTTATTATTCCACACATGCAATTAGGTTTTCCTCTGAATCTCATATCCAAGAACCAATGCAATTCTAGCATAGAACATAAACTTAATCATGAACATGAAAATAGAATAATAACAACTTTATTATTGCCTCTAGGGCATATTTCCAACAGTCTCCCACTTGTACTAGAGTCAATAATCTAGCCAATGCTTAAGCTCCTAACACCTATGGCATTCCGGTGTTTCTCATGCTTTGCTTGTGGTAGAGGTTTCGTCAACGGATCTGACACATTCAGGTCCGTGTGTATTTTGCATATCTTTACGTCTCCACGCTCCACCAATTCACGAATGATGTGGAATCGGCGTTGTATATGTTTGGACTTCTGGTGGGACCTTGGCTCCTTGGCCTGAGCTATGGCGCCACTATTGTCACAATAGAGCTCCATAGGATCCAGCGCGCTCGGAACCACACCAAGCTCGGTGACGAACTTCTTAATCCAAACGCCCTCCTTTGCCGCTTCCGAAGCGGCGATATACTCAGCCTCCGTTGTAGAATCCGCCACAGTGTTCTGCTTGGAACTCTTCCAGCTCACTGCGCCACCGTTCAGTGTATACACAAAGCCTGACTGAGATCGAAAATCGTCCGGATCTGTGACAAAGCTAGCGTCGGTGTAACCCTTTACAACGAGCTCTTCGTCACCACCGTATACGAGAAACATGTCCTTAGTCCTCTTCAGGTACTTAAGGATATTTTTCACTGCTGTCCAATGATCATGACCTGGATCACTCTGGTATCTGCTCGTAACACTTAGAGCATAGGACACATCTGGTCGTGTACATATCATGGCGTACATGATTGATCCAATCGCGGATGCGTATGGAATCTTATTCATGCGTTCTCGCTCATCAGTTGTCGAAGGACACTGATTCTTGCTCAAACTTTTCCCATGCGACATCGGCAAGAACCCCTTCTTGGCGTTTTCCATACTGAACCTCTTCAGTACTTTATCTATATATGTACTCTGGCTTAGCCCTATTAGGCGCTTTGATCTATCTCTATAGATCTTTATACCTAATATGTATGCTGCCTCGCCTAAGTCTTTCATTGAAAAACTATTTTTCAACGAAGTCTTAATATTGTCAAGAAAAGATACATCATTCCCAATCAACAATATGTCATCCACATAGAGTATTAGAAATGCTATTGCGCTCCCACTTACTTTCTTGTAAACACAAGCCTCTTCGCAGTTCCTGATGAAGCCAAACCCTTTGACCACTTCATCAAAGCGAAGATTCCAACTCCGTGATGCTTGCTTCAGTCCATAGATGGATCTCTGAAGTTTGCATACCTTTCCAGCATCCTTTGGATTGACAAAACCCTCGGGCTGTATCATATACACGTCCTCGGTTAGCTTTCCCATTCAGGAATGCTGTTTTGACGTCCATTTGCCATATCTCGTAATCAAAATATGCAGCAATCGCTAGAAGAATCCGAACAGACTTAAGCATCGCTACGGGAGAGAATGTCTCGTCGTAGTCAACTCCTTGAACTTGTCGGAAACCCTTTGCGACTAGTCGAGCCTTATAGATGTATACATTCCCATCCGCGTCTGTTTTCTTTTTATAGATCCATTTACATTCGATAGGCTTCACGCCTTCAGGAGGGTCCACCAAGTTCCAAACTTGGTTCTCGTACATGGATTCCATCTCGGATTTCATGGCGTCTAGCCATTTAACGGAGTCAGGGCCCATCATTGCTTCCGTATAGGTCGCAGGTTCATCGTTGTCTAACAACAATACCTCGTCCGAAAACCACTGTGGTTTCGTGCGAATCCTGCCAGACCTTCGTGGTTCAGCTGCTGGCTCGACCGAAGTCTCTACATCACATGTAGGGGCTTCCGTATCAGTCATTGTGGGAAACTCCGGAACCACTTCCGGCATTTCATCACTTTGACCTAATGACGGAGATTCACCAATCTCGTCGAGTTGCACTATCCTCCCACTCACCCCTTTCGCAAGAAACTCTTTCTCGAGAAACACACCGTTCTTTGCGACAAACACTTTGCCTTCGGTGCGGTGATAGAAGGAATACCCAACAGTTCCTTTGGGATAACCAACGAAGAAGCACTTATCCGATTTGGGATCGAGCTTATTTGGTTGTAAACGCTTTACATATGCATCGCATCCCCAAATTTTAAGAAAAGACAAGTTGGGTTTCTTCCCATGCCATATCTCATATGGTGTCGTTTCAACGGATTTAGATGGCGCTCTATTCAGTGTAAAAGCGGCAGTCTCTAAAGCATAACCCCAAAAAGACAATGGCAGTTCAGTTAATGACATCATCGATCTTACCATGTCCAACAAGGTTCGATTACGTCTCTCGGACACTCCATTCCTCTGTGGCGTTCCGGGAGGCGTAAGCTGTGGAACAATTCCGCAACTCTTCAGATGTTCGCTAAACTCGTAACTCAAATACTCCCCTCCGCGATCCGATCGCAGAAACTTGATTTTCTTGTTACGATGATTTTCTACTTCATGCTGAAATTCTTTGAACTTTTCAAAGGTTTCAGACTTATGTCTCATCAAATAGATATACCCATATCTACTCAAATCATCCGTGAAGGTAATGAAGTAGAGGAATCCACCGCGTGCAGCTATACTCATTGGACCACATACATCCGTATGTATGATCTCCAATAAGTCAGTCGCCCGTTCTACGTGGCCTGTGAACGGCGTTTTAGTCATTTTTACCCATTAGACAAGGCTCGCAAGTGTCAAATGATTCATAATCAAATGACTCCAAAAGTCCATCACAATGGAGTTTCTTCATGCGCTTCTTTCCAATATGACCCAAACGGCAGTGCCACAAATAAGTGGAATTCAAATCGTTTGTCTTGCGACGTTTAGCGTCAGTGTTATGGATGTGTGTATTACCATCAAGATTCATAATAAATAACCCATTCACAACGGGAGCATGGCCATAAAACATATTATCCATATAAATCGAACAACCATTGTTCTCAGACTTAAACGAATAACCGTCTTGCAACAAACATGATCCAGAAATAATGTTTTTGCTCAAGGCCGGAACATAGTAACAATTACTAAGCTCTAAAATAAATCCTGAAGATAAATGTAGAGGTAGGACACCGACGGCGAGCACAGCAACTTTTACTCCGTTCCCGACGCGCATCGTCACCTCATCCTTTGCCAGTCGCTTAGGCCTCTGTAGTTCCTGCATCGAGTTGCAAATATGAGCAACCGATCCGGTATCCAATACCCAAGAATTACATTGCGGACCAGCAAGGAATACATCAATAACATGTATGACACTCATACCTGAGCTGGACTTTCCAGACTTCTTCTTTTCTGCCAGATATTTCTTGCAGTTCCTCTTCCAGTGTCCCTTCTCTTTACAGAAGAAGCACTCAACATCAGAAGTGGCGCCAGTCTTGGACTTCTTAGGCGTGTCAGTCATACTAGCACCCTTGGATTTGCCCTTTTTCTTAGACTTGCCCTTCTTCTTGAAGTTGGTTGTTTTATTCACCATCATCACATGATTGGCGTCCTTCTGGATTCCACTCTCAGCAGTTTTAAGCATAGTGAACAATTCACCCATACTCTTTTCCATCCCATTCATGTTGTAGTTCATGATGAAGCTACTATAGCTCGGAGGGAGGGAAGCAAGAACAAGATCAGTGCCCAACTCTTGGGAGATTGGAAAACCTAGCGCATCCAACCTTTGCGCGTACCCAGACAATCTGAGTACGTGCTGACTCACTGAGCTGCCCTCAGCCATCTTGCATTCAAACAAGGCTTTGGATATCTCATATCTTTCAGTCCTTGCTTGCTTCTGAAACAAAGCTTTCAGCTCCTGGATTAACTCATAAGCAGCCCAATTCTCAAAACGCTTTTGAAGATCAGGTTCCATGGAGGCAAGCATGACGCACTGTACTGCAATGGAATCATCGCTCTTAGATTGATAGATACGAGTCTCATCATCCGTAGCGTTAGCGGGGAGTTCACCGAGAGTTTGCGATAGGACATAGTCCTTCTTGGCACTCTTGAGGACAATCCTCAGATTACGGTACCAGTCCGTAAAGTTGTTCCCAGATGAATTCAGTTTTTCTTTCTCAAGCAACGCGCATAGTGGAAAGGTGGTTACGGGTGCCATAGATCTACAACTTAAAAACAAATACACTTTAGACATTGTTCATGATTAAAGCAACTCAAATTAACACTTAATTAGAGTAAGCTCCCACTAAAACCAATATCCCTCATAATTGATTATTAGTGATTCAAGATCCACGACTCACTTACTCCACCATTGATGTGACATCACTGATGACGGAATAACGAGACCGGTAGGTCAACATGCCAATCATATCCCATATGACTCTTGTTCATCTTTCGATGGGTGTGTTCCGAGCCCAAGACGATCTTGCAAAGCTCGTCAAGACAACCGAGTGCCCTGCTGCGCGAACGGTTCGCGCCCGCCTCATATATGTCAAACCTATCGTACCCATGTGACATGGCGCACCTCAGAATGGCAAATACTCCAGACGGTGCTACACTTGGAAGAACACTAACTACTTTGATATTTGTGTGAGGGATCACCCTATTTAACAACGTCTACCACGCATCAAACAAGGTGCATAAAAGGGATTAACATCACATGCAATTAAATTATTGTGATATGGTATAGCCCCTTTTGTTGAAGAAGACTTCTTCAACATCTTTTGGCGGAGAACTCCTTCTTCGCGTACGGCGTAGCGTCGAGGTCCATCGATGTAAGATTGTCACCACCATGTCCTTGCAATTACAACTATTTGCTATCACATAGCTAATAAAATAAATGCATTACATGGCTTTCTAGTTGACGCGTAGGTCAATACAATAAATAATGACAATCGTATTGGCTCCTGCCGATTGCCGTACTCATGACACGCAGGTCATGACAAAATTAAAATTACAAACACTTTGCATCTCATACAATCACATTGCATCACATAGGCTATACCACATCACATGCATACCCTGCAAATACAAGTTAGACGCCTCTAACGTTTATGCTACAATACGTGGCTTTATGGCTACGTTGCAAACCGTTTACTACCTACGTTACCATAAGCACGATTGCTCTTGCAGTTATTTAACTGTCGGGGTGTATGGAATTGGAGACTCGGAAATCTCGAACCCCATACTAAACTTCGTCATACGCATGACCCCCGTGTAGATCACATCTACAAGCCCGCTCATTGTAAATTTATCTTTCTCAACTAAAGTGAAACCAAAGTCATCCTTAGCATGTCTCGATCCGAAGATCGTAAGGTTCGCCGGACCTCTGAAAATTTCACGATGCCGCCGAGATCAAAATTTTGCAATGAGAGGGAAACAACAAGAAAATCCGGTGGTAGATCTCATCTAACACCCCGCACATCATATGTGCAATGCCGCATATCACATATGCTCTAGTCGTACCTACAACTACGCATAGTACCGCTCTGATACCACTGTTGGGGAACGTGCTACGCAAAACAAAAATTTACCGCGCACAATCCACCCCAAGATCACTATCGAGGTGCAGGCAACGAGATCATACCTTCGACGATCACGTCAATGCAGCGGAGAAGTTGACCGATGTCGATGAAGTCCGCAGACTCCCGCAGCTAGGTTATACCTCCCAGCCGCGAGAGCGATCTCCTCGCGAATAGTTCGCCCGATCGAACGCCGAAGTATACGACGTCTCCGAGGTATCCACGCGTACCGGATCAGCGACACCGCGGTAATGTGTGGACCAGCACACAAGAACAGCGGGGATCTACGAGAAGGAGAAGCAGCAGCGCGCCGGCAGCTGTACTAGATCCAATCTAGAAGAGAGAGAAAAAGAAGGCTGTGGCCAATCTAGAGATGGCCAGCCTAGGGTTTAGGGCTGCTTCTGGGGCTGCCTCTGGGGCTGCTCGGGATCCCTTTGAGGTGCCCTGCCCCTCTATTTATAGGGGTTGGGGCAGCTCTCCCTAGGCAGGTGGAGTCCTACTCCAGCAGGGACACCCTGTTGGAGTTGGAGTCCAACTCCACCAGAACCTTCTAGAACCTTCTAGAACTTCTGGAACCTTCTAGAACTTCTAGAACCTTCTAGAACTTTCTGGAACACTTTCGGACATCACCGGAACCATCCGGGACCTCCCGGAACACTTTCGAGATCATCCGAAACACTTTCGAAACCCTTCTCTCTCGTTCTCCATAAATCGTAGCATTCCTAAATGTCGCTAAAACGTTAAGCGTGTGACCCTATAGGTTCGAGTATATGTGGACATGTCCGGAACACCTTCCGGTCAATAATCGTCAGCGGGATCTGGACACCCATAACGATTCCCACATATCATCGAAGATCTTTATCGAGCGAACCTCGTATTACCGCATATCATCCTTTTGCCTCACGATACGTTACACAACCCGAGGCGAGACTTTGACGGTATCCCTGTGATCAACTCCTTGATCACCATACCTAGTTATCCTCGTTACCGGTTTGTACTCTTTTCTCGTTTCCGTATTTCGGTATCCCCGTGACTAACCTTTTAGTCACAATACCTGGCCAGGCGATGCTGGACACCGTAATACCGAGTGGGCCCAGAGTGTATCTCTCCATCGCCGGATGGGCAAATCCCAGTCTTGAGATATCTAGAACCACGATATACTTTCTGGTGTACCTGAAAGTCACCTTTATAATTACCCAGTTACGGAGTAACGTTTGATGACCCCAAAGCAACCATCCGGTATCCGGGTCTACGATATTCTCATGGTCTAAGGACGCAAGTAAACGTTAACACATAATGAGAAGATACTGACAACATATTGACGAAGTGATCTCGCAGTATCTCATAAGGGGGTCTATCCAACACCATTGTTACCCTAACAATGTGTTCCCATTATTGCCGGCATCCTTGTTACATTAACAATGCCCATGATCAGGAAAACAAGACCATCAACAATACATGAGCTAGTCTAGAGGCCTGACTAGGGATCTGAATGGTGTTTATTATTCCACACATGCAATTAGGTTTTCCTCTGAATCTCATATTCAAGAACCAATGCAATTCTAGCATAGAACATAAACTTAATCATGAACATGAAAATAGAATAATAACAACTTTATTATTGCCTCTAGGGCATATTTCCAACAGTCTCTCACTTGTACTAGAGTCAATAATCTAGCCAATGCTTAAGCTCCTAACACCTATGGCATTCCGGTGTTGCTCATGCTTTGCTTGTGGTAGAGGCTTCGTCAACGGATCTGACACATTTAGGTCCGTGTGTCAGGAAATGTCTTTGCTATCAAGTGTAACATTTCCAACATGTCTTTGCTATCAAGTGCTTGTGTGTGCTAGCCACTGATCATGGGACTAGCACAGTAAACACATGGGTTTATCCGGCCTCAAAACTAGGTATGCCACAATCACCAGAAGGAACTAAGAGCCGACCTATATGAAGGTGTAGTGGATAGCATTTCTCTCGGTGAAAACTCTGCGAGGGTGGTCAGGAAATGAAACATACTCCCAATAACATTTAACGATGGCTTTAGAAATATGAGATGGAGATACTATGATGCTACAGCCTTGGTGCAGAAGTATGGTAAGCCAGACATATTCCTAACCATGACGTGCAACCCTAATTCGGAGGAGATAACTAGGGAGCTTGAGCCTGATTAGACCCTCAAGATCGACCCGATCTTGTTGTACGGGTATCTAGAGCCAAGCTAGAGGACCTTAAGAAACAATTGTTCAAAGATCACATTCTGGTGTTGTGGCCGCACATGTCTATGTTGTCGAGTTTCAGAAAAAGGGTCTACCACATGCACACGTCCTTATTATGCAATTGGGATATAAGTTGACATGTCCAAAGCAGCATGACTACATCATCTCGGCAAAGCTCCCAACAAAGAGAAGTACCCATAATTTCATGAGATGGTTGTGAAGCACATAATGCACGGCCTATCTGGAGTCTTCAATCCCAATATGTACGCGTGCAAGACGGCAACTACAAGAACTACTACACTCACTAGTTTTGTGACACAACACAATAGGGAAAAGACTCATACCCCATCTACAGGAGAAAGGATAATGGCCAGGGTGTAGATGTTTGAGGGCAAATGTTGGATAACGGGTGGATTGTGCCTTACAACCCTTACCTGAGGTATAATTGCCACATCAATGTCGAGGTTTGCTCCAGATTAAGGTTGTGAAATATCTCTACAAATACATCTATAAGGGGCATGACAGGGCTTCTATTTGAGTGAATGCTGCAAATAACCATGGTGGCATTGATGATATTACCAAGTATAGGGAAGCTAGATGTGTTACCGCACCGGAAGCATTATGGAGGATCTACGACTACAACCTAAGTGGAATCTCTCCGTCTGTGCTACCCTACAACTTCATCTCCCAAATATGCACGTGGTTTCATTTAGTGAGAATGCCGAACTGCATGAAGTTCTCGCTCGGCAAGGGTCTTCCCAGACCATGCTAATCACCTATTTCAAGGCTAATCGGGTCTTCCCTTGGCACGAGATATTCTGTATAGGGATTTCCTAGAGTTTGCTGTTTGGTTGCCAGGCAAAAGGAATGGGAAAAGAGAGATCAACACACGCATGTTGGGATAATCGTGTCTGCCCATCCCTCTGAAGATGAAGTACTATCTAAGAGTTCTTATAAATCATGTGACAAGTGCTACCTCACTCAAAGACTTGAGGATGGTTGACGGAGTTGTTTGGCCAACCTTCCGTGAGGCTGCTAAACAAAGGGATCTTATCGAGGTTGATAATACCATCAATGTGTGCCTAACAAAAGCCGAGTTATTCTAGATGTCGTCATCTCTTCGTAGACTATTTGCTACAACATTGGTTTTCAGTTAGCCTAGTGATGTTCGTAGGCTTTGAAACAAGCATTTGGAAGCAATGTCGGATGACTATTGTTGAACCCGAAGGTGCCCCCATGTAGTTGAGCAAATGGTGTTGTTGGATATTAGGGATATGCTCCAATCAATGGGAAAGGACATAAATCATTCCCTCTTCCCGAGATCAAAGAGTTGTATGATACCTTAGGTGGAGAGGCTAGAGAGATTGTCGAGGAGTCCTCGGTTGAGGTCGACTAGGAGCATGCCTCACTATCATCGTCTCTTAACCCTAAGCAGAGGTGTGCCTATGAAAAAATATTGGCTTTGGTTTATAGTGGTGATAGAGGTGTATTCTTCATCGATGGCCCAGTAGGCACCGAAAAGACATTCCGATACAAAGCACTACTAGCAAAGGTCCATGAAGAGGGAATGATAGTTGTCGCAACTACAACATCAGGTGTTGCTGCTTCCATCATGCCTGGAGGTAGAACTGCACAATCGAGATTCAAAATTCCCCTAACCATTCAAGAAGGTGGAGTATGAACCTTTAGAAAACAGAGCGGGATAGCCAAGCTTCTTTCAAGGGCGTCTCTTCTAATATGGAATGAGGCCTCCATGACAAAGAGGCAGACGATCGAGGCACTTGACAAGAACATGAGGGACATTATGGGCCAACCGGATCCACCATTTGGGGGAAAGACAATTGTGTTTGGGGCGACTTCAGGCAGGTGCTTCCTGTTGTAAGAAAAGGGACAAGGGCACAAATATCTAACACAATTCTCTCTAGGTCTTACTTGTGGGATACCATGGAGCAGCTGAACCTTGTTCGTAACATCAGGGCTCAACCATACTCATGGTTTTCGGACTACCTTCTGCATATTGGAATGGCACTGAAGTAACCATCGAAGAAGATTGTGTGTAGCTTACTGACGAGATATGTGCACCATACACTGGTGCAGACTCTAACATCAATGGTCTAATAGACAATGTATTTCCAATGTTAGCCACAAACACCTCGAATCCGAGCTACATAACTTCTCAAGCTACCCATTGAGCTTCAAGAGGAAGAAGTTTCCAGTCAAGCTAAGTTTTTCTCTGACCATCAACAAGGCGCAAGGGCAAACAATCCCAAATGTTGGAGTCTACCTTCCCAATCCAGTTTTTGGCCATGGACAGTTGTACGCCGCTCTCTCGTGAGTTATAGCTAGAAGCAATTTGAAAGTATTTACTGCACTAGGAAACTACACCAGCTTTAGTTCTACTAGGACAATTACCAAGAATATCATCTACAGAGATGTACTTACTTCATAGTTGTTTTGTACATTATCAAAGAAGATATGTTTTATTTGTACTAAAGTTGGAAAGGAATCAATACAAACATTTGTTTCTAATTTGATTTATTTATTGTTTGTTATCTCTGCTAATTTCTATGTGATCTGTATATGTCTCAAATCCCTTACAAAAATATATCACCGAAATGAAGGAGAACAAACCTAGAAATATTAAGTCTAAATGCTCTCTCACAGTCTCCCGAATGTTTTATTGCAAACCCTAGCATGCTCATGTCCCCAATCATCTTCCTCTCCCTTGGCCATTCTGCTCAGGCTCAGACTTGTCTGTGCCATAACGCAAGAGCTCGGATACAAGCAAAGCACCAAATTTTGCATTGCTTAGCCAAATTTGGCACCGGAGCATCTACTGGTTCTCTGTTTGTCCATTTTGAACACAGGGTACATAACGGCAGATGTCGGTTCCAAAACCCAAAAAAATGAATTTGGCAACATTGTGGATTTCCTTTATAGGTTAAAGGAGTCACACATGGACCTCCACGCAATGCGATGCTTGCTGAGTGTGAATATAACAAGATGGGTATGGTTTATTGTAGAATTTCCCCTGAATCTGTGGCATCATATGATAGTGGTTAGGGTGCTTGTGTTGACAATGCTTTCCTACTGTAGAAGAAATTATGGCCTAATAGGAAAATTTCATTCTATTTACTATAGAAAGAATATTGCAAATTTTGAACAACAATAATACTAAAAATACTGAGATATAAATATTTTCTCTATGGGCAGATCCACTATATCCTAAATAGCATCTACGTGGCATAAAGTAAAGTTAAGAGGTCAACAAGGTCAACTGGTCAAAAGAAAAGGCCATAGCAAGTCAAAGAGAGCCAATTAAGGGGTGGCATGAGGGTGTTAATCCTTCCACCTAGTCCACCACACACCACTTTTGACCCTTTTACCCCTCTCTATCTACTCCACCAAGGGCACACGTAGTAATTTGGCAAGGGGTTCTCCCTTATATAAACCCCACATAGGGATTTGTAAATTCATCTATAAATCTCATGGAGTGAGGCCTAGAGGGCACACTTAGTAATTTGGCAAGGGGTTCTCCCTTATATAAACCCCACATAGGGATTTGTAAATTCATATATAAATCTCATGGAGTGAGGCCTAGAGCACCAAGTTACATACTGGGAGCTCTAGTAGCAGTCTAGGGAAGTTTACGATGGCCCTAGTCACTAGCCGGGCCTCGACCTAGAGCTCTAAGGCACCGATCGGGAGCTCTAGTGATGATATAGGAAAGTTTACGACAGTCTAATTCATTAGTGGAATCTTGTACGAGACGCTTCTCTCGACATAGAATTAGGTCGTGCTCCACAAGACGACCGAATCTATTCAAAAATATCGACTTATCCTAATATTATCGAGTGTACGGCGACCTCAGGCCCTTACTACGATGTAGCGATAGAGCTATGGACACTCTCTATCTAGTGTTGTTTTTACGACGATAACAAATAATAATAATAATAATAATAATAAGTAGTCGTAATAGTAGTAGATGATGAGGAGGAGGAGAAGAGGGATGAGGCTCTATTTGGAACAAATTAATTTTGAATAAAAAGTGGAAAATATTGGGTTCAAAATTAGAATTCATACTTCTGATGTTTGAATTGCAGGATGGTTTGAAATGTACATCACACGATAGAAGAATTCTACATATTTCAAAAGAATTCTAGCATAAGGTCTAGCTATATTTATTTCACTGAGAGTTCGAGTGTGTTTTCTATCTTCTCTATCATTTCTTGCTCTTACTAGCTAGCTATCGTCTACGTCCAATGTTCCTGCATTTTTCTTATGGAGCCAAACAACATTTGCTACAAAGTCTTGTGGATTTTCCATAGGAACAATAAGACATAATATTCCAATCCGACCTTCTAGAATCATACGTCCTTCTTTATCTTTTTCTTTGATTTGTGGGAGCAAGTGCAGTCCAAGGATGGCAAAAGAGACATTTCACATGACCAAAACATTAGAAATGCAACAAAATGCAATATAGGGAGGAAAATGAGAAAGTGTGAATCTGAATGTGTTTGCCGTGACATCGAATAAAATGCAACCTCCAGAGCAGTGTTGGGAGACATGCCAATTTTTGGAGTGGTGCCTTTCGAATTTTCCCTGTCGTAAAACGCAAGCGTTTCTTTTTCAAAAACAAACCGCTGCCATTCTCTCCCCCCCCCTCCCCGCGCCTCGAAAACACCCCAAACAAGCTTCCTGATCTTTCGTTCTCCTTTCAAAGCTAGCCATTACCAAAACTTGCACCTCCCATTCTTAGACAAGAAGGAAACCAAAAACAAAACAAAGAAACAAAACCATTTCCAAACTAACCTCACGTCCCCTCCTATTTCCACTCTCCAAAAAGTGGAGACGAACTAACTCACCCAAGTCACCAACCAACACAGAGCACCAAACCGGACACACAAGCCACGAACCTACCAAGCACGCCTCGGGCGGCGCGTCGGTCTCCTCCTATGCTCGCCGGCGCCGACCGATGCCCAGCGTTCTGAAGGACCGCCCCGCCGGCCGCCTCGGCCGTCTAATCGCCGTGCTCCGCCCCGCCCGCGGTGCACCCCTCCCCGTCCAGACCGGCTTCCCTACCTCCCTCGCTGACCTCATCGTCAAGAACCATGGCCGCCTCAAGAAGTCCTCCAAGCGCAAGAAGAGCGGTGTTTCCCCCTGCCTTCGCCTTCCCCTTCTCCTTCCCCTTCGCCCTCACCCCCGCCTTCCTCTCCACTGCCTCCGCCGGCCGCCGTCTCGCCGCCAACCCAACCAAGACCCGACCTTTCGCCGGGTGAACCCGTCTCCCACACCAGAGGCGGGGACTTCGGCCTCGGCTTGGGGTTCGTCGCGCTAGCCGCCGTGGTGTCGCTCGCCCTCCTGGTGATCTAGAGCAGGAAGGTGGTTGTGGCCGTCACCATCGCCGCCTTCTCGCTCTTCCTGCTAGAATCCGTCAAGTCCTCCTCGCTTCCTCGGAGGCCGCGGCCTGCGGCGACGGAGTAGCTGGATTTGGACGGTCGTGGCTACGTCTCGCCGATCTGGGAGGTGGAGGCAGAGTCAGAGCCGTCGAGACTGAGTTGCACTGATTCCGACAGGGGAATCGATGTCTCCATCCTCGCCATTGAGGAGAGGAGCGAGGTGGGAGATGACTCAAGCAAGCCGAAGGCCGAGGCAAAGAAGAGATCTTGGAAGAAGCTAATTCCCAGCAAGTTGCACAAAGGCAGGAAGTGCAAGGATGCGGGTTCGTCAGGTTCATTCCGCAGCGAGAGCAGCGAAGCGGATGCCATGGTTGGCGGCAATGCCAAGGCAACGGATTCCTCAAATTCTCGCCGTGGCAAACGCAATCAAGAGGATGCCAAATCGTCGAAGCCTTCAGACCGTCGCCACGGCAAGGGCAACGGAATGGACGCCGGGGTGCACAAGAATGACAGGCCGATAGAGATCGATGCATCTGTGGATCTGACAGGGTTGGACGACGTAGGTGGAAGCCGGTTTCCTTTTGTAGTTGTCGTCGCCGTCGTGCTTGTAGGCCTGATCGCCGGGAAGCTCCCAGCCGTCGTGTTCGCTGTGATCTGCTCCGCATTCCTTAGCTCACTCGAGAGATTGGCTACTTGCAGGGGAGGGAATTGGACCTTTCCATGTTGTAGGAAAGTCGATGTAAATTAGTGGGGAAAAAAGGAGAAAATGTGTATACATATTTATCCTTGGTCTTTTCATGCCTGCGTTCCTTCTTGAATCTGAATAAGAAGTGCAATGTTAACTTATGAAAATTTCTCCTTTCTCGGTTTGCTCCTAAATCGTAGTACAGTTTCATTGCAGTCTGTTCCTGGTGATATTATGAAGTATACTCGACAGTTTGCTCTTAAATGTATATTTTTCTGCCAAGTTAGCATTTATAGGAACAAATTTAGCTCTTTTTTTGCCAAGTGGCGAGACTGAACTGCAACAAGGACACGAGGTGTTAAGATCATCCCAATATTTATTGGGAAAAACGCGTTTTCAGATCATCCGCACTCACCAACACGAACAGAAGATGCACCTTCACTGGTGAGAGTGAGACAAGCGCAAGCCCTACTTTCTCTAAACTTGATCCGTCCCAAAAATTCGCACACAGCTTTGGATTCTTCTGTTCATAGGTGGACCAGACCACAAAAGCTGCAACCAAAGCTGAGACAGACGGAGAGAGCAGGCGCAGCCATCATCCCAAAGCAGGCTCTTCGCTATGAACTTTTGCTGCTGCTTGCTGCTTTCTTGCGACGCACCTCACATGGTTTTTTTTTCAAAATATTATTTTTATCTAAAAATTTCAAAAATATTATCACAATCAAAAAATTATAAAACTGACCTCAATCGCCACGACACATAGCGATTAGGAGAAAATCGCCACCACCGATGGCAATAGGGCCCAATTGCCAGGAGTAAGGACGATTCATTATGAAATCGCCAGACGCCATGGTGATTTGTCAGTAATCGCCACGACCCGTGGCGATTGGTCCTAACCGCCACGACCAGTGGCGATTTCCCTCTCTGCACCCCTTTCTGCTATTTAAACGGGTGAGCAGACGCTCCCACCAGGTAGCTAATCTTCCCTGAGTTCTTCCGAAAAATTATTTGTATCTCAGAATAGATTGTTTTGATTTCGGAGGAGAAGAAGAAGTAGTTCACGAATGGATAGCGACGATAGAGGTAAGTCTTGTAATATTTTTCCTCCTCATATGCATTGAAACATTGAGATCTATAATTTTTGTTTTGTGCAATAATAATTTTTCGTGCAAATTACTACATGCCAGTGATGCTGTTTGGAATCCGAGAATGGACTACGAACTTCTTACTGGTGCGGAAATGAGGAGGTGGAGCTGTAAAATTATGCGTTCGCAGATCTTTGAGGAGGTTCATACGCGTGCTCTTGTAGAGGTGTTAGCAAGAAGGGGTTTCTCTGGAATTACGTACAAGCAGGTGTGCAAGCGTTTGAGAGAGTTCCACAAGATGTGGGAAAGGGTGAACGAGCTTAGAAAACTACCAGAGGCGAAGTACATAAAAGGCGATTTTTGCGAAGGAACGATAAGTATCCTGCAATCTCAGTACAATAAGCACATAAGGGTTAGTACAATTCATTTGTTCTCAATTCGTAAGCATTTCATGCACCGTTTTCGTTTGATACATCACATTCTCGGTGTGTAGGCACATCTAGAGGATGTAGGGTTGCTGAACTGCGAGATTCAAAACTTCAGGCATGTGGACCGATTCTGGAGAGACCCATTTGCTAATAGAAGACACTTAATGAAAACAACATTTGAAGAAGATGAACGCAAAGTTGCTAGACACCTCCCTTTGGCAAAACGTGGGCGCACATCTAAAAAATATGTTCGATCATCAAAGGATAAAGGCACATGCAGTTCATCGAAAAAGGCGTGTACCAAGTGCTCGTCGAGTGATGAGGACTTCTCGAAGCTGTTTTGCTTTAAAGCCCCCGCTCCAGGGCTCTTCGCAAGCGATAGCGAAGATGATTTCATGTAGTCGTATTAGAAGTGGTAGCGAATAATTGCTTATTCTACCTACGATATGTGTAGCCAACTATTGATGTGGCAATGTAATGTGGCTCTGTAACCTATGCTTATGTAATTGGATTTAGATGTTAATTTGTTAGTCTAATATGGTTCGTCAATCACTATGTAGTAATATGTAGCAATGAATACAAGTGTACTAATTTATACAGTACGAAATGCTGGTACAATATAATGTAGTGAAAGAAAGGATAAAATGAAAGTCATCAATGCCTATCCTTGTCGTGCCCTCTTCCTGATTAGCGACGGTGAGTACCTTGGCCTAGCCTGTCCTGCTCCCGCTCTAGGAGCCCTGCCCACCCGTAGTGTCGGGTCTTCCTCCTTGTGGTCCTGTGTATCCTGCGTGTGCAACGGTGGCTGAATCTGCAAATTACATAATACAACAAGTGCGACATAGACTACTGATGGCCTGACCCAGAGGCAGCACTAGACGCGTCCTCCCTTCTTTTTTGGTCTTCTTTCATCTTCGGACATATTTTCACCCGGTGGCTAAATTTCTTACAATAGCTGCATTGTTTGCTTGGCCCACCAGCCTCCGCCTCGTCCATCGTGTTAGCAATACGGCGAGCCCCGCATCGTCCCACGGAAGTTCGGAGGAGGCTGAAATCGGGGACCCAGAACCGTTCGTCTAAAGGTACCTGCGTGAAATTATCCACCACACGGAAACCATACAGCTCGCCTGTCCAGCTATCGCAGACAGCCACTTTTGTAAAGTAGTACGACACAACGGCCTCGTGTCCATCTTTATCTTAGCAGCCGCAGCAAGGATGTGAGAGCAAGGTTTGTGAAGAAGCATAGGCTTGTTGCACGTACACGTAGCAGAGATATTCGGTTCCACATGGAAAGTAAACCTCCTAAGTAATCTCCTGTGTGCAAACCCCAAATCCACTCTTCTGCTTCAAACATACCTCGAACCTACGCTGCACATTTCCTGTGCGTCTAGCCTTGTGCATTTGCCCCTTCTTGGCCTTCTCCTCAATAAACAACATAGTCTTAACACAGTAAGGTGTTCCACCGAATTTTTCCATATGCAGTACAACCTTTGCATGTCTCTCCTGAAAGTACCTCATTGTGCCGTGCAGCGAACCCTCCACGATGGCCACCAGGGGTAAACCGCGTACCCCCCTGAGAACAAAATTGTAAACCTCAGCAAGATTGCTAGTCATGATTCCATATCTAGCGCTGTCTGTGTCATGGAGGAGCGACCACTGCTCAAGTGGTTCCTTACTTATCCAATCCGAGAAGCACTTCACTCTGTTTGAAGTCTTCCTCCTAGTGTTTGGATCATCAACTCCCAGAAGGTCACAAAGCCTGTGTGTTACCTCCCCAGGATTATGTTGTCTAACCTCCGTCGTCGTGAACTCGTCGAATTTGCTCCAGTACGCGTCAAATATCTTAGACTGGTTCTGTTTGCATAACGTTTTGAAGAGATTCATCAACTGCTTGTTCTTGAATTGGCGATAGAAATTGGCGGCTAGGTGGCGCGCGCACCACCTACTCCGTATGTCGTACCAACTGGAATCTTCTGACAAATCTTCCCCCTCCCTTGTCTTTGCTCTTCCTTGCTGAAGATTACGATTGCTAGTAGCAGCCCGGCATGCCGATCATGAATAACACACACATTTGGTCGATCCTTCACAACACCTTTCTTCAGACACACAAGGAACCACAACCAGTTATTGTAGCTCTCGCAATCAGCGAAGGCCATTGCCAGTGGCACTAACTGATCATTTTCGTCTACCTCAATTGCAGTAAATAGTGTCCCCTTCATCTGGCCTGTCATGAAAGTCCCATCAATACAAATAACCGGCCGACAATGTCTGAAAGCTTCTGCGCATGGGCCAAAGCACCAGAAAGCACCATTCAACATCATTTTTCCAAGCATGTCCGTAGAGGGCAATTCGAGACGGCTAACATATGTCCCATCATTTCTCTGACCAAATGTGTCCAACAGGTATGACAAATTATGATATGAATCGATGAATATCCCAAACCGCCGCTCCAGTGCGAGCTGCTTAGTCCTCCATGCCATGGCGTAACTTATGCTATACTGGTATTTGCTTTCTATAGATGTCTGTATGAACTGTGTTGGAATGCAGACATTCTTCACTATCTCATGATACATCAACCTAGTCACAAGTTCAGCACTGATACTCTGATGGGTGTAAGGAACACCGTTTATTACACATGTGTGCGGCACCACCTTTTGTATGACCCACTGCACTTCATACTTCCTCAGGGACGCATGCACGTACCCCTCACACCCAGCAGACTTACACTTCACTGAGTACTGATCTCTGTAACTTTTCTGCACTCCAAATATACTCTGTGTCGACATCGCCCAAAGTTTCACTGCCTCTTTCATCTCTTTCTTTGTGTCATAGAATGTACCTTGAACAATCTCGTTCGGTTTGTACGGATACCTATTATCACTTGCACCCTCAATATTCATTATGGTGGACATGTCTGTGTTCCACATATTAGGAATCGAATCGTCCCCTCCTTCATTCTCAGCTTCATCCTCTTCGCTGCTACCATCTTCGACATTCATCTGTTCCTCTCTAGCAATGGCATCATCATGCTCTATGATCTGTACTAGTTCCTGACGTATCTCCCACTCGTCCACCGAACCGCTGAGGCATTCAATAGCTCTTATCGCGGAAGGTCCAACAGAAGGTCCATCGCCTTCTTCGCCAACAACTTTCTCTACCGCTGGGTTGTTCTTTGCCTCCGCTTTCTTCAGAAGACACCTTCTTAGCTACTGCCTGGACCAACAGATAATGAGAACCCTTACGTGCCTTACTTGCTCTCAACCAAGCCCGCCAATCTTTTGTCAGATTTAGCGGGAACAAATCCCACCGGACATGCTTGCAAGACTTGCTAAAATATGCCTACAAGGTTACACTTGCGACTTCCGGATCAAGACCAAAGGCCCATGTGAACCATTCTTTAATAGCATTGATAGGATATTTGTCTGCATCTTACATACTTAATATTGTTTGTTGGAAGCTACTAAGATCGACAGAACCAGATTCATCTGTACGAATGGTACTAATACCATAGTAAACTACAAATTCGACTAGTTCTAGCATTCATGTCATCTAAAACATCATATTTTAGACTATGTAGTCCAACATCCTCCCATGCATAAACTAATATTGTGCTTCGTTTTTAAATATAGTGCATCTAAAATTCTATATATCGCTATCTGTACACAAATATGATAAACAATTATTGAACAAAATGAAAGATTAAATATTCTTACTCTAAATCTATGTCGATTTGCACAAAATAACACTCCTCTCTTCTCTCCTCAACCAGCACCGGCCGCTGCGCGGTTTATATAGCCAGGGGGCTATCACCACGGCTCGCAGCGATTAGCCCACGTGTCCTGACAGTTACCGAGTTGGCGGGGGATCTGGTCCGGATTAACTGCCTATCGCCACGGCTGGTGGCGATTGCTGCTTATCGGCACGCCGTATGGCGATAGCTTTCAAAACCGTCAGTGACTGTGGTGATTGGGCCCTATCACCATCGGTGCCATGTGTTGTGGTGATTGAGGTCAATTTTACAATTTTTTTGATTATGATAATATTTCTGAAATTTCTGAATAAAACAATAATATTTTTTTAAAAAGTCTGTAATCGAGGGCCATGCGGGCGTGTCGCCACGTCTCGGCCAACGACGTGCGTGTTGCTGCTGCTTCTTTTTCCCCCTCCTCCTGTGGCTAATTTCTGTTTTCACCCATGCCGGTCTCGTTTTATTTCTATTATGAGATGATTCTCAGTTTCTCATAGAGATTATCTTCCTTTTTTTGCAAGGGAGAAAAAACAGAGATTCTGGTGTTGTGATCGGTATAATTCGGGGGGATTCTACCTTGACACTATGTGCTGTTAGAATATGTTGCCCGCTTTTCTTCAACAGTTTAAATTTTTGGATAAACTATATGTAATTTAATATGTAACATTGTTACAGACTATACAGTTGGAAGACGAGAAGTCAAAGTCAAGCACTCAATTTGAGTGAGCACCGCTTGCACCCGGTTGGGGGCACTTGCGGTGGTGCAAATTAAATCACTAAATCAGCTTCCCTTTGGCTGGTCCAGGAGGGAACTAGATTAGCCATGCTTTTGTTTATGCTCGCAGGCCAGGCCAGACTAGGTTAGCGTCTTAAATAGTAGTGGTCGTAAATTTCTCTCGAGACAAACACATGGTTTTCTTTTCTCTTTGGTACTACGCGTCCTCCACGAAGTTGATTGGGTTGGAATTCGGCGTCAGTTGTTGTCTTGTAGCACTCCGACGTATGCTGAACTGATCTAAGCCAAGTGGTAACTGGCGAAGCATCTAAATTTCCTTGGTTTTGTTCGGAACTTTCAGTTGTTTTTGTTGGGCTTCTTCTGGTCAAAGTCTACACCTGGTTTTATTCAGGTTTGACATCTTCTTTTGGCTTTATTCCTGCCGTCAGAATCTGCTGAAACCGATGAGGCGTTATTTTGGTCACGTCCGATTGAACCATGGTGTCTTTTCCCCCTGCCTTCGGACGATATAAGTATTTGTACTTAAGGTTGCCACTGGGTACTCGTTACCCACATCCAAACCCATAACCGCACTGTTTGGACAGATTATGGGTAGAAACAGGATGCCCAGTCAAATCTGGGAACGAGGAGGGTAATAGCCTGTTCCGTGTGGATTTATCCATGCCCATTCAAAAATAATAGCATCATGTATTTCTTTGAAAAAAAATATGTTTTTCATTCCTCAACTCTTAATTGAGTGTAGTTTTTATCCTTCAACTTTAAGACCACCTAAAGTTGATCCCTCAATTATTTAATACTATGCAATTTTCATTCCTCATAGGGATTTATTATTTTCAAAGCGGTTTTAAATGATGTGACGCTTACATGTAGGCTACATCATCACCATATATCTGTGATGTCATGACTTTCCTTTATGAAAATAAAAAATAAAAAAATTTAGAAAATCAAAAAATTCTCAAAAATACAATCATTCAAACTTTTATCGAATTTCCTTTTTCTAAATTTTGAATTATTTGTATTTTTTCTGTTTGTGATTTTTTTAAAGTACATTTGGGGGAATAATTTTGGAATATTTATTATTTTCTAATTATCTGAAATTCTTTTAGTAAATTTATAGACTGCTTTTAAGGAATTTGGTGACATGATGGACACCTAGTGGTGATGTGGTATACATGTAGACGTCACATCATTCAAAACTGTTGTGAAATGGATAAAATTGTTTTAGAGGATGCAAATTACATCGTATTGGTAGTTGAGAGACCAACTTTGGATAGTATTAGAATTGAGTGATAAAATTTGCACTTAGGCAATAATTAAGGATGAAACACACACCTTTTTTATTTTCTTTTGCCCTCTTTTTGCCGAGTCTCCTCAACAAGTCTTCCTCCTTCCTCTGTCGTCACTCGGAACTAGCCAGGTGACGGCGCTGCTCCGCCACGGCGATTCCCTTCGCGCCGCAGTGCTGCACTGCGCCGCGATCTGCTGCACTACCATGCGACGCCCTCATGCTGCTCAAATTGATCACCTCCCGCTGTACGCCTCGCTCGATGCCGCGGTCCTGATGGTCGTGGGCGCACACAGGGTCAGCTGCGTTGGGCTGCATGTCGTCGTTGCCGTGTCCGTGCTGACACCGGCAGGCACATCACTGCGCTGGCTGGTGACCACGTGGAAGAAGGCGAGAGATGCCACCGCCTCCATGTCTGGGTTCGAATGGCAAAAAAAAAGCACCCGAGATCCCCATCGACCAAGCTGCAACCGGTGCAACCATGTTATGATCTTTGCTTCTTCTTATCGGGCATGGGCAATACGAGTTTCACATGGGTATAAGGTAATATGGCTACGGGTTGGGTAAATCCAAACCCTCGCCAACGGCATCCTGCTGAATTTGTGGCCCCCGCGAAAGAAGATGGACTTGTCTTTCACTCGGGTTAGTCTTCTTTCCTCGTCATTTTTATTGTTTCGATTTTTGCGGGATGAGTTCAAAGTCTTCTTCACGTGAACAGTGCGCGTGAGAGGAAATTTAAGCACTTCGCGAGATATCGAACGTCTATTTCAAATGTGTATGAAGGTGCTACTTTGCCAGGCGCAGAACGCAGGAGCATCAAGAGCGCGCTTCGTACCCAAACTCTTGGAGATCAGTCGACTCCTCCGGGACCCGGTGAACCGTGGATCGAGAGAGCTGCCACTGAACTCATTCAGCGCCCCAGTATTTACCGTGCGGCCTTGTTATAATTTTGCGTCACCAGGAAGGTGAAACGGGAGGCCCTATGTACTGCCTATTGCGGGCTTTAGCAGTGTCCTGCTCACCCTAGGAAGACCCAGGAAATCGTGGCGCGACACATGGGTGTAGAACCCTTTCTCATTTCCCGGCCTGGTTGCTGCCTTGTGGGCCGGACCCACTTTCTGTTTTAGGAAATAAAAATATTTTTTTTCAGGAAATTGAATTTAACAAAAATATTTCTTGTGAGGAAATATATTCGGAATATAAATTACACTATTCTTTTGGGAAATGTTCCTATGGTCTACAAGAATTATTCCAATTTTTCAGAAAAATGTTCCATGTAAAGTAACATTTTTCAAAAAAAATGTTTCACCTTTTTTGTAAAATTTTTATCCATTTCTACAAAAATGTTCACCCAAACTTGTGAAAAATACTTTTTGTATAAATTTTTTTAATTAATAGATGTTACAACAGTTCATGAAAAATGTTCTACTGGCTTGAAAAATATTCGGCTAGTCTGAGAAATTTTTTTCAGAGTCCAAAGATGATGGTGGCGAACACTCATTGCCGGGACAAATAAAAATACTCGATAAACCAGTCAACACTAATAGTTCAGTAAAACTACAAATTTAGCGCAGTAAATCGGAAGTGCTCATAGTATAGTTTACGCCTGTTAAAGTGGATAAAGTAACGTGCTTACAGAACAACTAAAAACCATCGATGGGACGCATGAAAAACTTCAAGAAAATAAAGAAGAAAAAAGAAAAGAAATAAAAAAGAGAAAGAAGGATAAAGAATGTGGCGAAAGGAGCTTGAACACGTGACAGTGGACACAATCTGAAACCTAGTAGCCATCTTAAGCCAGAGCAAAGGGTGGACACATTGGTGCAGAAATTCTTACAAGTATCCAGAAGCGTGCGCAAACTGCCCAACGAGGAGAGAGGGGGTGAGCAGTGAGCAGCGCCTTGTTACGTCCCGAAATAAGGGGTACTTGGGGATTCAGAGGAAAAACGGCCGTGTCGCGGTCCACCCATCCCCGTCGAGGCAGGCAGGCTTAGCTGGTGCGAAGGAGGCGCACGCACGACCACGACCAGCCGCGCATGCCAAAGTTTCACCGCAGCGCGCGCAGGTTCTTGAGATGGGATTGGCATTAGCCTGTGAGCGACGATCCGCTCGCTTGCCGCAGGTCGGGAAACGGCACCGACACAGCCCCAGTTGTTTCGTTTGGTAATGCCGCCTTCACCGATCAGAACAGCACGGTGCGTGCAGCCGTCGATCGAAGTACCCAACTGTGCCCGGGTTCTCCCAATTTTGCTTCTAGCACTTCTGTCCTTGCGCGAGCCGCACGTCCACGTCTTCTAGTGCGAAGCAAAGGAAATTCCACACATGTTTTGTACCCGTGACATCAATACGGTTATGGAATAGCCTGCATTGGTCAAACATGGATATCCACGGAAGGCATTTCAAGATTTCCCCAGATCAGTTGCGTGCCTTGATCTTCCTTTTTATAAAAAGAAAATTCAGCCGTTCAAGATTGGCTGACGTTCCTCCGGACTCCCGAGATTGATTTCATCTCAATTGCACGCAATTTTGAGCACAACATGGATTTCAATTAATTGAATGCATACTTTGCTTGCGTCGTCTAGTATATCGTATCCGAGTATTCGGAATTGACAACCTGTACTACTTTCTCGATTTTGCATGGTTCTGTACACGTAGTCCTCTTTGTCAGAAAAGAAATAGCTAGTTAAACATTTACCTCATAGAAACTGAGTAAATACCCCTTAAGACCACTAGTAACAGTACAAAGATCATTAAAGACTACCACCAGTAGTTTTTTTTATTTCTTCATTTTTTTTCTATTTTCTGTCCTTTTTTCAAACTTTTCTCTTCCTATTTTTTCTACTGTTTTTATGTATTTTTCATTTTCTCCATAAGTTTTTCATCGGGAATTTTATTGTTCTTTAGGTTTTCTATCTTTTTTCCACAACCATATTTGCAAGGAAATGGGGAAACATGCAAGAATCCTAGGTGTGAAAGATGCAATACATTATAGACAAATATACGTGTGCAGTAGACAATTACTATAAAATATAGTAGATAAATATGCAGTACACAATTGCTAATAATTACAGTAAACAACCGACAAAAATACAGTAGATAACAATCAAATATACGGTAGAGAAATATATACAGTAGAGAATAACGACAAAAAACATTATAGACAACTAAAACTATACGATACAATTATAGCACCACATGAAATCAAAGGAAAAATTATCACCAAAAAATTGCAGTAGACAAAACAAAGTCTTCAAAACATATGCAATCGGGGTCTAGTTTTAAAAATCTCATTGAAATGAACACAGTGATGAAAACAGATCTTGATTTCGATGCACGGTTTGAGAGCTCCGTGCAATAGTCTTTTAAAGTTTTGAAATCGATTTTAAAACGCTACTATCATTAAACCTGGAGGCTAGCTATCCAACCTAGAAAAGCACGCGGGAGGAGGTTTAATGTGTTTTTAGACCACGTGTTTTCCGACCAATATTTGTTGGGTTTTAGCCCAAGGATCGATCACATGAAACAAATCGTAAAACACATAATCACAAATACTTTGCCTGAGGCACCTCACGTGACCTTGTTTCTCTTTATTTCTTCTCATAAATCTCGTTTCTATTGTGTTTCATCCTTACAACCTACCCCTTTATATAGGTGTAAAATCTCATACAAACTAATTAGAGTTATGAGTCTTAATCCTACTCCTAGTCCTTCTCCTAATCTAACTAGAACTCCGATAAGTTTTGATTATTTCCATTAAAATCTGGCTTTTTACCATCTAAAAGGGATCATAAGGACTAAAAAACTTAAAAAAAGTGTATACTCACCTTTTATAGAGTAAATGCGTACATGTTAGTATTTTAAAAAACTCAACTGAGAAGCATTTGGCTTGTGAGATCTAAATTCTTGACGTGGGTGGTTATCGATGAAGTGTTATTGAAGGTACTGACCGGTCTAGTCAGGCCGATTCGGCTCTAACAAAGAGAGAGAGAGAGAGAGAGAGAAGGCTAATTTGAATCATTCGTCTAGCCTGATGTCGGAAACTTGATAGTTTACGTAGGATTCTGGTAGTGCCTTCATAGTTTACGTTGTCGAGGTGTGACTTATACTCTAATCTTATTAAGCAGGGCCACTCGGCAATTTGATGACATTGTGCCAAATTTAATATCATATCGGATATCTATCTATCTATCTATTATATACTAAAAACAGAATATAATAGAAAAAATAGAGAAAAGCTAAAAATTCTCAAAATACTAATATTCGATCGTTAATTTGGTGAACCCTTTTATTATTAGTATACCACAACCAATAGATCTTCATAACTATACCTAAATAGATCACAACCGATAGATCTTCATAACTGCACCTAAATAGATCATAGCCGATAGATCTTCATAACTGCACCTAAACAGATCACAGCCGATAGATCTTCATAACTGCACCTAAACAGATCACAGCCGATAGATCTTCATAACTGCACCTAAATAGATCACAACCAATAGATCTTCATAATTATACCTAAACAGATTACATCCGATAGATCATTATAACTATACCTAAATAGATCGCTCGATATAACGACTAGCAGGTTGGCTCATAAATGTACCTACATAGACGGTTCAGTACAGGTCGACTCGCTATTTAAATTTTATTTCCGTACTGATCTAATATCACACGTACAAGTAAAACAATAAAGATAATTAAACAAATCACATCCGATAGATCATCATAACTGTACCTAAATAGACGGCTCAGTATAATGCCTAACAGGCCGGCTCGCGATTTAAACTTTTATTTCCTCTACTGATAAAATATCACATGTACAGGTAAAAAACATAAAGATAATTAAAAACGTTTCTTGCGCAATTACGCGGGATATTGTGCTAGTTTTAAAAATAATAATCAGAAAAATGTTTTCACTTAACATTATAATTGGAATGCAACCTTTTTCTTTCAATTCAAGGATTAACTATAAACTAGTATACGCCACTTTACTTGAAAATCATATTCTTGTACCATTCCTCAAAATATCTTCACTTATCTCGGAGTGCCATTTGAGAGTGATAAGAGCATGAGCAATGTTGGTTTTTCACCGGACCAAGAGGAGAGGGCCTTGGTCCCGATACCGCACACTGCACCAAAATCGAATTCAGACCAAAGCCTGGAGTCGGAACCAAGCGTGATCCCGAGACCAAGCGGCCGGGAAAAAGCGAGCATGCTCACCCGCCTCTTCCTCTCGCGCCAAAGCAGGGACTGAGCCCGTCATCTTCAACCTCCATCTACGGAAGCCACCGCATCACCATGGTGTCCCGCTGGTGACCAAATGCACAAAACATAGCACAACCGAGGGAGATAAGAAGAGATAAATGGCGCTAGAAATCACAGGGATGAAATCACGTGATAGAAAAATTAAAATAAAAATCAAATCAATGCCAAATGGAAAAAATCGCCCAGTTCAACACGGAAGAAATCACACAAAACAATGTCACACCATGCCAACCCAATCTAGGCGCGACCTTGTCCCGGCCTGCCGAAGATGCCAACGTCGTAGTTGCAGCTACAGGTGCTCGACCACGTCGCATCATTGTGACTTATAGCCTAGTGCCGCCTCGTTGTGCTAGACATCGCTGTCGCCACTCCTCCACTCTAGAGGACAGAGCAGCATCGACACCAGCATAGCTACCGGAGCTCAAGGAGGCGCGGCGCTGTATCAAGGCCACCGTGTCATAGCCGGATTAATTTGGGCATAAATGGAAGAGGGAGAAGGAGAGATCGCCTGATTTGGTCGGATTTGGGTGTAGATGAAACATGGGAGGGGGAGATCACCAGATTTGGTCAAAGTCTAGCCGGAGACTCGCTGGATGTGGTTGAAGACTCGCCAGATTTGGTCGTACGTGCATGGATTTGGACAGAGAGGCAAGAGGGAGAAAGTGAGGGGAAAGGGGAGCGGTTGATTATGTGATGAAGGATGGGGATATTTTATTAATAGTGGATTCCACCGCGGTACTCCCTCGGTTCAGAAATATAAGGTGCACGCATTTTTCAAGATTTAGTTTTGACCAACGATTAATCCAATTGTATGTGGACTATCTGATACAAAATCAATATCATTGGAAAATGTTTTCTAATGCAAATCCAACGGTATCAATTTTGTATCACGTAATTCACATATTATTAAACAAATTCTTAATCAAAGATAAATTTTAGAAAGAGTGTGCGCTCATATTTCTAAATGGAGTAAGTATACCAAAATAAATTACACACTAAAGTTAAAAAGCCAACTTAGACCCTCTAATGACGTGACACCTCTTAATGCTACTGCTAGAACTTCACATTGTTCATGCTCTAACAGAACACAAGTAAACCTACACCAACTTTAATTTATAAGTGCTCTTCATAATGTGCATACGCGCATGACGTACCCTCAATCAAATGGCCAATACATGACGTTACATGAGGTTCGAGTATTGTGTCTTCAATTAATCAATTGTGTATAGGTGATGTGGATAAACTTGTTTAGTGTATAGCTGACTGGATGCATATTCTATGCTTTGCAGATGCACGTTTCACTAGCGAGGTACTACCTTCATTGTAATTCGCATTATCGCTTTGCTTATCTATTTGTGTAGGTATTGTATGTATTTGGGACATGTGTCTCGTATACGTGTCCTCATGTTAGCTTTGGTCTGTGAGGCCCCCTCCGTTTTCGCTCTGGCCTTGCCACTGCTTGCTCGTATATATACAAGCTCTCATTCTATGCAAGAGCATTTTATTCAAGGTGGGACAAGTACATGGTAGACGGAACATCCATTTCTTTTCTTGAGGAAACTGGAACATCCATTTCCGGTTTACATGTGCATACCATGTTATTAGGATCCGATAGACTTATTCTTGGATCTGCGTGCTAGACTGCTAGCTTCGTATAGTGATACCAATTACCAATAGTCGAAGATCAGATCACTCCCACGGCCTCATAAGCTCATGGGCAGAAGATGACCTGGTAGTTGGTGCCACCGGGGCAAGTGAAAGTGCTGGTGGGGTCGTCCTTGGGGTAGCTGTACGCGTCGGGGCATTGCTCCTTGAAGAACCTCGAGTAGTCGGTCGGCCCGCAGCTTTCTGCAGCCGAGCCGGTGCAGCAGTACCTGTCCTCCCTGAACACCGTGCAAGCGTTATTGCACCCGCCCGCCGTCCGCAGCTCGCCGGGGCACTGCGGCGTGATGACCCTGGGGCACCGGGGTCCGCCCTTGGGGCACCCGGCGCCGCTGCCGGCCGGCAGGAAAGACATGGGCACGTTGAAGCCGTCGATGAGGGAGATGTCGAAGAAGTCGAGGTTGTTCCACTGGTTGAGCCCGAACTCGGCCAGCGTGTTGGGCGGGGACCCGTAGGCCGTGCACTGCAGCTTGCCGCCGCAGTCGCCCGTCTGGCACTGCCCCCTGCCGCTGCTGTCGAACCCGCAGCCCGTGCGCGCCCACACGCGCCCGCCCGTGGTGCCGGCCGGCACGTTGATAGTCCATGTCTCCCCCGGATCGAGCTTCCTGCCCCCGCCGGCGGGCACGGCCGCAGGCCACACGGTGTATTGGCACTTGTTGGTGATGGTGAAGGTCGCGGCGTCGGCGGCAGCGACGAGGACGAGGAGGAGAACAGTGCGGATGGAAGAGGTGGAGAGGGATGCCATCGTGTTCTGTTTCATGTAGTACTAGAGTTTGTTGTTGTAGTGAGGAAGAATGGCCAGAGTTCGATCGGGTGGATATTTATAGATTGTACATAGTTGAATTCAACGATTGCAACTTCTCGACGTGATCGCTTTGGCAGCCGCAGCACAACAAACGCTTGCGTGGCGTGTCAATCTCGTGAGGCAGCTCAGTAGTCAAAACAACAGGAGCAAGCAAGACACAGGTGACAGGACCAAGCTTCACTCCCAAACCCCGCCTCGTTCTCACAGTTGTCCTCGACCCGGAGCCTGGTGACCCATGGGGCGGAGAGCTGCCATATATGCACCGTAATCCGATTCGTTGCCGCCATGCACGGCCACCCAGCCTAGGGCATGATTCTCGGGTTCCAGTTCATTTCCACAGTAACACTGTGGTGCAGCGTCAAACAGGTACGGTCGTATGGAGGGAGGTGATATACGGCTTTGTCGAGACGCTGGGCGACCCATGTTGCTTTGCATGCTTGGAGAATTCGAGAAAGAACTCATCCCGATCCGAAGGAGAGAAAGTTTGTTCACAGAGTGGGCTCAGGATGCCGGAAATGATAAAACTCTGCTGAGTGAGTCTCTAATGCAATGTTTCGTAAGAAACATATATAAGGAGCTGCAGGCTGTTTAAGAAGTCTTGTAACGTCAAAAACTATGTTCACATTTCAGTTGCGTGTTTCAAGAAAATTTCAGATTCAATAAAAATGGAAAGAGCGGGGGCATCTGACCTTGATGTCATGTTTGTCTTAACAAAATAGGAGCACAAAACTTAAACAGGAGGAGCAGAAGCGCAAATCATACTCCGCGGTCGACCGCTCCCAGCGGTCAATTCCGACCGTGCACAGTATCATGCACAGTACCGCTACAGTACCGCTATAGTACCACTACAGTACAGCTACAGTAAACCTGTCAGAAGTTGAAAGCTAGAATTTCGTAAGTTGAAAGTTAGTTATGTTGTAGTTGAAACCTGTAAATAGAAACCTGTCTGTGTTAAAGTAGAAACCTGACAATTTCCGACAGTTTTATTGTAACTGTCGAAAATTGACCATGGGCACGGTCACCCGTAAATTACAGGTGCCCGAGCAGAAGATCTTTGCCATATTCTGGGCTTTCATATAGTCCGCGCTGTAGACCTGTACCGGCCGAATAACCAGCGTCATAACCAATGTGTACGTCTTATGAAGGTACCAAGGTGGTCGCGCAGGAAGCTCTCTCCCTTCCTCACTGGGCGGCCCTGAAATCACCATGCAGCCCAATAACCGGGAGGAAAAAGCGCGATTTCTGGTGGCCGCGGATTATTGCAACTTCCGTTTTGTTTTGTTCGTAATGTCAGTTTAGCCAAGCGAGTGTCAGTGCGCAGCTGGTTCTAGGATATTGTTTTTAATTTTTTCTGTTCTTTTATGTCCTATTATTCTTTTATTTGTTCAATTTTGTCAGTTTCTTTAATTGTTTCACTAATAGCCTCTCGAATAGTGCTAAAAAGAACTACAATGAGTACTTTGAAATTTATCTGATATTTTGTTTCCAAAGTTTGAATTGTTCTATGAGCACTTTCGACTTGTTCCACTAATTTTTGGTTCTGCTAGTATATGAATGTTTCCCGGAATACTTTTCAACTTATTCCACTAATATTTTATTTTCACTAATAATCTTGAATTGCTCATAAGTATTTCCGGTTGCTCCCTAATTATTTTAAAGCAAATCCACTAGTGTTCATAAACTTTTTTCGTTAGCACTTTCATATTCTCCAGCTCATTCTAATTTTTTATATTATCCTGAAATCACCATGATCATTAGTCTTGAGTTGTTTCACGTACAGTTACGTATTGTTCCGTGTGAGTTGTTCTATGGCACTTTCTTTTTCTGTTGTTGTACTTACTCTAAATCAGTGTTCCGCTAATAGTGCTGAAATGTTCCATGTGTAGTGAACTGTTCGATATGCATTTTCGTGTTGTTCCATAATTGTTTTATATTGTTCAGCATTTTCGATTTGTTCCACATACTAGTGCTAATTTGTTATTTAATTTTTTGCTAGTGGTTTTGAATTGCTCCATTAGCTTATCGTTTGTTCGCTATTTTCTTGTTATTATTCCAAATAATATTTGTGAGATGTTCTAGAAGCACTTTTTAGTTGTTCGGCAGTCCCGTGTGGCCGCGGTGTCCCGTGCAGTAATACGACGCACCAAATTTGACACTTTTTTCACGAGACGAACACCGGACTTTTGTACTAGCATCGTAAGAGCATCTCCAGGTGGGACGCCATCCCGGCCGTCATCCCCGGATAGTGTCTCAGAGGCGAACAAACGACCTCCAGGAGAGCCGCCATCCCGCACGCTTCTTTGGAGGGCACGCCATCGAGGCCTCCACGAACGCCAAATGTGGCGTGCCTCCCCCGACCCTCCATCCATCAACTACCGCTGCCCGGACACACTCCACCCGCCAAGTCGAGGAACCGTGCGCCGCACCCCACCTCGCTGCCCGCGCTAGATCTCGTCAGTAGCTCTGGGGAGGAGCTCTGGGAAGGAGGCCCTGAGGGGAGCAGCTCAGGGAAGGGTGGCCGCCAGGGGAGGAGTTCGGGGGAGGGTGGTCGTGAGGGGAGGAGCTCGGGGAGGGTGGCCGCTGGGGTGGTCGCCAGATCTGGGTGAGGGGAGGAGCTCGGGGAGGGTAGCCACCGGGGTGGTCGCCGGATCTGGGCTAGTTGCTTGGTCGCCGGGTCTGGATCCGCGCGAGGAGGTTGTGAGGGGATCGTCTCCGGCTCGGGGTAGGGGGGCTTCGGGGGAGGGGCACTGTGGGAGGTACGACTCGGGGTAGGGGTGCTGTGGGAGGGTCCGGCGGTGGAGGGGGGTCGTCGGGGTAGGGGGCCAGCGAGGAGGGGAATGTGGGGGGAGGGGAGGCATCGGGAAGAGGGGCGCCGGGTGAGGGAATGTGTGGGTGGGGGGCGCCGGTGGAGATATATTGAGAGAGTGAGGAATTTTTTTTAGCAAAAGAGTGAGATTAGGGATTGGAGAATTTTAGCAAAATGAGATATATGGGTATTTTGAATGTGAATTGAAAAACAGATTTATTTTGAATGTGAATTGGGGTGGTTTGAAAAACAGAATTATTGTGAATGTGTAAAAACATAGCTATGTCTATGCTAAATGTGTAATTTTAATTTTTCCTATTGCTCCGTTAATCAATATGGTGTGCACTCTGTATTAATAGTATGCGATTATTTGAACCATAATGCTGGTAGAAAATACCCATTAAAAAATAGCCGTTATAAAAATAACCGTTCAAAATATAACCGTTACAAATATATCAAACAGAAATTTATTATTAGTTACAGGATATTATTATAAAATAGGAGAGAAGAATATAGAGAATGATATATGGATATGTTGTTGAAGTGGGGGGAGGGGGGTTAATATGAAGGAAGAATCCTTTTAGATGGACATTCATATGAGGATATAGAGACTCAATTGTAGATGCCCACCTGGACATACTCTAAGCATAAGCACAGCTGCTGGCTGCTGCCCTCGGCGAGTTTCCTTCAGTTCAGATCGACCACCCGCGTGCGCTCATTCACCTACACTTTTCTGGAGCCCGTCGAGATCGGCACGTACTCCTGCAGGTTGCAGCAGCGGGCTGTAGATGCAGAGTCAGCAAATGCTGGCTCAAGCCACGGAGGTTGCCTGCTCAGGTAGCCACGCTGCTAGTGTTATCTTGGTTTCGTTTAACAGGGCATACTTCGTCGCCCGTTCTTACTAGAGCATCGGTGTCATCTGTGTGCGATACTGACGTTAATTAATTTTTGAACGAACTTGGACGTTAATAAATGAGGCGTCTAAATCTGAGTTTGGCTGCACGTTATCTAACGCTTGGTTGGTATTCTATAGTTGGGTCACTAGATCAGGATGATTGGATGAGGATGGAGATGTTACCGCAGGCTGACTGGCCAAGCCACATCATGGCTCAAGCAAGCAAGCAACGAAGGAATAAATTAAGAAAATATTTTTACTCCTATAAAAATGTTAATTAGTGGTGGTGATTCGTACAATTTCTTCTTCTTCTTCTTACAGTGGAACCATTTTAAAATTTTAGTAAAACATATATGCCTGTATCAAAACCTCAATAGATGTCTCATCCACCGACCCTAAATTCAAAAATTTAAATTCATCTAAGGTGCTACTTCATGCAAATAACTCTCAATTCTATTTGAGCCGAAGATTAACCAAAAGTTGAGACGAAGCCGAGGACGTGACATGAAATAAGGCAGTAATAATTCAACATATTCACTAACCTAATTTATTTATCCGTAGTAATCCACAAATATTTGGCTAGCAGAAATAAATAAAGAAGGATATCCGAGCTCTCGTCGAATATCTCATCGATCAACTGCCGTTGTTGACGCACTGCATGCGACCAGACGGATCAGTCAAACGTTACTTGGTTTATTCATTTATTTTCTTTATCATCAACAAGTTTCAACAACATATCGTTGTTCATATGGCGTAAAACTATCCACCGTATACACGACGTATAAATGGTAGGTATAATGTAGTCTCTGAGACGCTCTATGGGATCAGCTCATTCCATGCAACATGAGAACATTTTATTCTTGTAAGAGTTTCCTCAGCTGAATATAATACATAGATACATGTCCCGTGTACATCCAGAAGCGGATCAGAACAAAAATGACCGGGTGTCTGTATATATACCATGCACACATGTCTAGATATCAAATAATGCTATGCAATAACTATGTGTTCAATAATTCAACATGATTGGATGGAGGCCTTGTCTCCACCATTTTTTAAGAGAGCTCACAAATAGTATTTATGTCAGAGAATCAGTCATCAGCTCGCACATTGGTACTGTAAAGATAAAGGTGATTTCTCAGGTACCTCAATTCCCCATCATCAAAATCCTTAGGATAAAGTCTAGCCAGACTCATTAAATATTTTAAATTAAAATCGTGAAATGATTCTCTTGTACTCAAAGCGGCTGAGCAAACGAGTAGTTTGGAGTTTTTCTCCTTGAAGCGACTATCGAGTTCTTGAACCAGCCAATCAACAACATTATTAAAAAAATTCACTTCATAATGATGCTTGTTTACTTGTTTTTTGCTATGGTATTTTTGGATTCAAGTATTCTTCTCCTGTTTTCATCTTGTAAATGTCATGCTTGTCACAAAATGCTTACACTTTACCTAGGAAAAATTCTCATCTATTCCTCCTAAGATCATCCAAGGATCATTTGGTTGATTTCACACAATCAATAGCATTTACAATGTCTTGATCCTTCTATTGTAGCATCAATGACATGGTATTCGTGATTATCAAGATAGTCAACATAAGCTGTAAGTAGAACACAAAATCAGATGACTAGAAATAAACAATAAGACCACATGCTTGCCTTTTATTTTTATCATCTATGTCTTCTTCTTCCATATACTCTAGTACTTTCACAACTGTAGAGAATAAATCAACCAAACTTTTAGGAATCCTATAATGAGAACTCCAGTGAGTGTCTCTAGGAACTGCCTATTGATCCACCGGCTCATCAAGTAACTGAGCAAGTGTTGGATATGCGCTAGTGTCGCAAGGGATCCGCTATGGTGTATCAAGGATCATTCGTTCATCTGGCATGCTTGACGCCCTAGCCACATGGGAAAGTCACTCTGAGCTCCAACAAAGGTTCTCGAAGGCGCCATCTTGGGGGCAGGCCATAACTCAAGGAGAAGGGGAAGTCATGGACCGAAGTACTGAGGGCGACAAGGCGAACAAGATGGTGCATAGGAAGGAGGGTGCCAAGCGACGTTGAACATGGGAGATGCACCCATCCGTTTGATTCATTGGACCCGAGTGGACAGTGTGGTTTAGATGGCGTGAGCACTTTGCTTTCCTGAGGACAAGTTGGAACTAGTGGGGTACTGTGAGAGAGGGAGTAGTTTAAAGGTTGGTTGTAACAGTGTGTGTGTTGCTTTTGGGCCAAAACCTAAAGAATGTTTCTCCCTTGTATCTCCAATTCCTTCTCCTTCCCCTTTCCCACTTGTTATCTCTGAACCCTCTTGTGCTGTCTTCAACTCTTATAAATCCAACCTCAGATAGTAGATTGCTATCAAATGGTCGCGACATTGGCCGCGGTGACGAGGAGGAGGAATAGATAGGGATTATGGAAGAGGTGGCGAGGAATGCCATTGTGTTCGTATTGTCTCAAAGAATTGGAGTTGGGGTGGTGGATGTTTATAGGCATAGCTTTTTTTTAGGGAAAGTCGACTTTATTACTTAGCAAATAGAAGCATTGTTTACAATTACCGCCAAGACAAAGTCAGGAGCGTCATCATCCCAAAAAGAAGCTATGGAATTGAAAGAAAACTTTGCTAAGCTATGAGCCACCTCATTTGCCTCTCTTCAACAATGCTTGATTGTCGCCTTCCCAATTCGAGCACTGAGTTGGAAGCATTCTGCTAGTATCACCGAGGATGGGCCGATAGCTTGATAAACTGAATTTCCATATTTGCAACTTTGGATGTGGAATTTTTCTTATAAAACTCACACGAGTTTGGTGACATCGTGGGACCATTTATGATAGAGTACAGGTTATCTTTGGTAACGTGGATTTTCACCCCTTAGGGGGGATGTCCACGCAATCTACAAAATGTGATATTTTTACTTCCAAAATTTATGAAGAAAATTGAAAAAATTTATAGACATACATCATGATATAATAACTAGGTCTATAAAAAGTAATAAATGTTCAAGTTGCATCAATTTGGACTGGGATTCTTCGATCCAGTTCTAGGAACTTCCGTTTGGACTTTTGGACAGATCCGGCCAGCCCACCCGTGGTTAGTGGAGGCTGCGGGGAGCTATCAGAGTGTAGGCCAATCTATAGCTGACATACGGTGGTAACGATCCTGAGATGGAGGCCCGGTTAGCAGCTTGGAACAGGGCAACGCTGCCGCTTATAGTCTGAAACCTTTGCGGCACGGCGGCCCATACGGTGGTAACAGCTTTGATTGATTTCGAGACGGAATTTATGTCTATATCATCAATAAGTTGCCAGTAAAGTCTTCCTAAAAAAAACTCATCAGTAACAGGTTGAGCGAGAACTCGGCAGCGGCTGCCACCCGTATCGTAGGCCGTGCACTGCAGCACGCCGGCGTAGTCGCCCACACGCATCCTTTCGTCGTACCGGCCGGTACGTCGATGGCCCAATGCTGTCCCGCGTCGAGCTGTAAACTGTTCAAGAAGACGAAGTAGCACGCGGTATAGTTCTGCTCCCACGAGTCGTTTGAGTTGTGATGGCCGGGCCCAAAATCTGGATATGGGTGTACATTATAGGCCGCTTCTATTGGAGAGCTGGTTAACAACAGTTTGGTTAATTTTCCTTTTGTACCTCGCAGAGAATTGAAATAGATAGATGCACGGCATTCGTCCTAGGCTCTTCTTACCACTACCAGTACGTAAACATACATCTAAAAAGAAGTACTACATAAACGTACTGTGATGCACGAACCAATAGTGCACTCGAGCAGGCAAGGACAGTACACATACATTCCATTCCACTCCGGGAATCCATTCCATGAACGCATGCTGGCATGCACGAAGCTAATTAAGCTTAGCACACACCACTCATCATGATAACGATCATAATCCACCTCCCTATTCCGTCATGCAGCTTGCCAGGCCATGGAGGGCATGCACCCCGGGGCCGGGGCATGCCCCATCGATCTCACCTCACTCATGAGCGCGCCAGTTGCTGCTCGATCGATCCCCCCAACTGATTCGATTCCCCTCCCTCCCCGCTCAATTGCCTCGGTCTCGATCGGCTTGCATGCCATCGCACGCGCAGGGTTGAAGCAGGCACGCAGCGCGGCTGACTAACCCAACAAGATCACCATCATAAGTGCATCTTTTACTCGCCGCGCTAGCTCGTCAATCATGTCCCTCGATCGCCCTGCCCAAGAACACAAAAAGGTCGCGAGAGATAGGAGTGGCAACTTTTCTCTTTGTTGTGAGCCCTCCTCTCTCCGGTCGTCATCACGAGATGCGACCACCGGCCGGGCACCCTGCGTCGCACGCCGAGCCCTGCAGCGCTGCCTGCCTGCTGAGTGCTTAATTCTCTCTGCCCACGGCCCAGCAGCATGCAAGGATCGGCTCGATCGGTGTCTGTACGACAGACGCAGTGGTACGGAAAATAGATACGAAAACGACTTGAGAGAAGTGGTGCATACGCAGTCTGGCACAGTAACATAGACGTAGTATTAATCCATGTGAATTGGCTTTGTTTTGATACTGCTATGTTCTGTCAGATCTATCGGTAGCAGGATGAGGGTCTGGGCTTGGTTAACCTGCTGATGCTCTGCTCAACTTTGAACGGTAGCTGTCGGGGGTTTACCGTCTCCAGCAATGTGACACAGTGCGACTATACAACACAACTGATGATCAGTTTGGTAGGAGGGAGAGAAAGTAAAAGAAACCGTTAGGGAGCAAAAGTTACAGAGCTACTACAGGTCAATAACTGGTCATCACACGTCGTATCAGGTCTGGAAAAGGCTGTTAGAACGATGATATTTTCTGTGGGCTAGCTTACCTGCGTGTGCGTGCATACCAACGTACTCCCCTAGATCCCGGACTTGGCCTTGCCATTGACATGCCTCTCTACGTGCATGCACTATGTTCATATGCTGCACTCTGATGTTTCTTTTGGAGGAGGGGGTGCTCTGTGATGTGCTTTACTTCCTCCTCGGTTCCTAATTTTATTAATTTGGTATAGATGATCAAGCATATTGATTTGTGTCGGGCATGAACCACCCGGCTCTCCTGCTCGGAGAGGCCCCCCATCAGCCCAATGGCGATGGGCGCCTTGCCTCTGTCGGCCACCATATCACCGTGCACCACTCCAGCCTCTGCGACCACCCGCACCCCGTTAGTCGTGCCTGGTTGTTGTGTCCCTAAGGACGAGAGAGACAAGGCAACCTCCATCCTATGGCTCCTTAACTCCCCTACCCCGTCCTCCCCAGCTAGCCCTGCGAGACTAGCTTGTCGCTGCAGGTATGCACCATCCCCCAAATCTTCGCTGCCGGTTTATCTCCTGCCACCATGCGTGGGGCGGTGCGTATTTTGAGTAGCTTTGAAGTTGGCGGGCTGAGCTCAAGGCCGCAAGCGCCTCCCGGCACTGCCAACCAGCTTTCATTGCCCACTGAGCCTTCCGTTGGCCTGCCTCGCCATGCCAGTCTGCAGCCGCGTCCTAGGGCTTTTCAGACAGACCGACATGGGCCACTGAGACCGCTTGTGGCACGCATTAATGCAGCTGACGTAGATGGACAAGGTTGGCAAACGAAGTGCTCGAGGAATCAAAGGAGGAAGATGACCGCACCGCATGTGAGTAATGGAAGTGCCAGCGCCCCTCGCTCCACCAAGCGCAAGGCTATCTATTTGAAGCGGTTCCGCGGCAAGTTTTTTCACTGCTTGGCCTCAAATCACCAAGCTTCTACCTGTAGAAATCCCATTTAGTGTCTTGCCTACCGTAGAAGTGGGCACACTATCCATGCTTGACCATAGAGGCGGTTGCGCCATCAGCCATAGCCGTTGGCTGCCTTGCTATGCCGCCCTGTCCCGGTGCAACCGACATCTCCGTGCCCCAGCTCATTGGCCTACCATGCTAGTGAGGCATCGCAACACCTTGCTGATAGCTAGGGCTTCATGGTCAACTCCCCGACCATGGAGAGCTCATCGCATCTACTCCGCTTCAGCGCCCTCTCATCACATTATCTGAGCCGCGACCAGACTTCAACCCCCATGTCATCGCCAAGGCCCTCGAGCATGACTTGTGCATCCCTTGGGAGAGCATGCAGGTTAGGAAGTACCAGCCGGAGGACTTCTTGGTGCGCTTTGACCTCCCCTGGCAGCGTGAGATCGCGCTCGAGGCTGGCGTTGCCTCCTGACACGGTGTTGTGCTCACGCTAGCACCCTGGTCCCCGACTGAGCGTAGTTTCCACCGCGTGTGGCGCTTCTACTGCTGTTAGGGGTGGCTATCGAGCCGACTCGACTCGACTCATAAATACTCATTAAGTTAACGAGCCAACTCGACGATTCGTTAACGAAACGAGCTAAAATGTGAACTCGACTCGACTTGTTAATTACTTGAGTAGCTCGTTTAACTCGTTAATTACTCGTTAAGACGTGTCCATGCAGCAACCAATAAAAGTTGGGCCGAATTGAGAAGTTGGGCCGAATATTGTTGGCGGGCTACCATATTTTTTTGGGCCTTACAGGCAAACGAGTTAAACGAGTACTCGAGCTACTCGTTTAACTAGTTATCGAGTTAAAAGTCCAACTCGGCTCGACTCGTTAAGGACCGAGTTTGAGCTGAGTCGAGTTGAGTTTTCGGGTACTCATTTAACTCGTGAGTTTCGAGTTATATGTCCACCCCTAACTGTTGTGTGGCCATCAAGGGGCTGCCACTGCACGCTTGGTACGCTGAGGTAATGTAGCGTGTTCTAGGCAGCACTTGCCAGCTTGACTGCACCGAGCGTCAGTCGGACATGCTGGACAACACAACATATCTCTTCACCTGGGTGTGGGGCTTGGGACTCGGATAGGATCCCTACCGCCTGTAGCTTCTCCATCGTCGATCGCATCAGCTAGATGCAGCACAGTTGCTCCGACTAGAAGGATACCCATGCAACGACGGATAGGCAGGACCACTGTACCATATCCTGATCCACTTGGACACCACGAAGGATTTCTCTCCCGTCATTGAGCACACTTTGAGTAGCAACTAGTCGGGTATCCCCTCCGACGTATCAAATGGCGACAGTGAGCCCTGGCTACACGTGTAGTGCTTCTAGTGGGCCCTCGGGGTGTAGGATAGCACCAGCGCTCCCATGCAGCGGTGCATGCAGTGCCCACTAGTGCATGACTGCCTACAGCCTGTTGAGCCTGTTGTACCCTCACTTCAGGGTATTATTGTTGTGATGCCCGAGCCAAACCTTTTCGGTTTCCGCTTTGATACCGAAGAGATATGGCGAGATCTGGCCCGTGTGGATCCTGTGCTAATGGAGATTGAGGTATTCTCTCTTGCACATGGCTTCCCTCCTGAGGGTAGGAACCCCATCTAGTCCCTTTTTTGAACCGGCTGCCTGGCACCCATCTGGACCTGAAGTCTATGTGGCAGATTTAGGTTACCAGCTGGAAAGCCCAATTCAGTCGTTGGAGTTCCAGCCCATCTCCTGGCTGTTGGGTGACACTAACCTAGGCCCGTAGGACACCCATAGATTGTTGGCTGCAAGACGGTCCCTGGCCACTCGTGGTCTGCGGCCCCGGCTAGGGGTGCGCAGTTCACCTTTTTTTTGGCTCCTTCAGCGTTTGCAAAGTGATGGCACCTCAGCCCAGATCCTTGCTCATGTCCATTGAGGAAATAATGGCCCAAATCCAGTGCCTTAATGTAGATAGGAACACTACCTTCATAGCCAAAGTGTTCAACTTGTTGCCAGCCTCCATCATGGGCACCCCCTGCTCCACCCATCAGTCCTCTCCACCGTGTTAGGTGCCTCTAACTTCAACACATCTGCACAGTTCTCCCCGTAGTAATGTCCGCCTCGCCACCAAGAAGTACTCGATGTCCGCTAAGCAACGAGCACATGCCAAGCTTGCAAAGCAGTTGGATTTCCTAGACCGTGAGTGCGATTTCTCCCCACGTGTGCGCGCCAAGTATGTGGACTGCTTTAAGACCCCCTCAGAAGGAAGAACACCTCCAAGCTAGCATGTGTCACACACGTGGCGTCTACAGTGTAGATTGCGCTGCCAGATGATGATCTGTTGTCCATCATTGGAGACGTAGATACCATAGTTTGAGCCATGAAGGTAGCCATCCCGGGGCCTTATGCTCCCCAATTTTAGTAAGCTAGTTTGTTTCACTCTCGTGTGTGGCCCTGTTGGCCCATGGTGATCCTATGGTTGTGTTTCAGTTTTCAATGGGTAGTTCTTGGCACTATCACTGAGCGCTCATGCTTTGTTCCATGGCTATATCTTTACTTCACAATCTAGTTGCCTTTGATTTGTCTTCTTCTTCAAATGGCACTTATGGTGCTCTATTTCCCATGGATAAGGCCTTATCTCTGCGTAACTAGAACGTGCACGGTTTAAATGATCGTGCGCGTCGAACGGGCTTTCGTGCCATGGTGGCACAAACTAAGTGTTTTATTTTATGTCTGCACGAGACCAAGCTCATGTATATCACTTCAGCGATGTGTGCCCATCCTGGATGGTCACCTCGAGCTTCCGGTGGATGGAACCAGAGGCGAGGTCATTTTTCTCTAGAGCTCAGAGCGCTTCAACATTGACCAGCCGCGCATCCTCCAGGACTCAATCATTGCACGGTTCTCACACATCATGGGAGGCACCGAGTGGTAGTTCACCACGATATATGCCCCGTCGGACGACACTTCCTACAGGAGCTGATCCACCTCCGCAACCTCATCTTAGGTCTATGAATGATACTTGGAGACTTCGACCTCATCTAAATAGGGTGCTTATTGGGAAATGTTCCGCTGGTCGCTGCATCTAAGCTCAAAGAGCTTAAGCTTCTCAGGAGACTCTTCACCTAGAGTAACTAGCAAAGTAACATGACCCTCGTCCACCTTGACCGCCTGTTGTGCGACATCAATTGGGATGCCTAGTTCAATAACACCTGGCTTCAACCCCTCGCTACAGCAATTTCTGACCATTGCCCCCTTTTGCTCACCAGTGATGGCACGACCCATTGGCACAAGGAATTCTGTTTTGAGGCGTACTGGTTGCACCCATCGATGTTGTGGTGCAGACTTGCACTAAAGCTATAGCGCATGGCCCATGTGCTCAAGCTCTAGCAAAAGGAATGCATTCGGGACACCAAGCAATAGCTGTTGATGGCACAGGACATCATGCTCCAGCTCGACTAGGAATCATGTCAACTAGAACCAGATGAGCTCACTCTCCACAAACAACTCAAATCCAGAATCCTCGGCTTGGTGGTGACTGAGTGCATAAAAACCAAACAACATGCTCACGTCAACTGGATCAAGGCTGGGGATGCTAATATGGATGGTGGCATCGCCATTGAACAATGCCATAAGGAGGAGGTGGTGAAAAAAATGTATTGATGCCTTGATGTGTTCCCACTCGTAAACCACAGCTTCTTTTGGTTAGGATGCGCTAGGCCTTACCACTGACCTCTCAGATCTTGATGCCCCGTTCGAGCTGGCTAAGATTGTTGTTGCAATCAACGACAACCTAGGGACAAGGCGTCGGGGCCATACGGATTCACTGGTGGCTTCGTCATGGTGGTGTGGGAGGTGATCAAGTAGAATCTGCTTCTCGCATTTCAACAACTCTACGCCATGAACAGAGCTAGTCTACATTGGATCAACTGATCACTTGCATTTCAACAAGTCTACGCCATGAACAGAGCTAGTCTGCATTGGATCAACTGATCGCACATTGTGCTTGTGCCTAAGCATGATGGTGCGGAGAGCATGAAGGACTTCCGCCTAATTAGTCTCCTCAATGGCGTGATCAAAATTTTCATGAAGGTGATAGCAACACGCCTCTCTCGCCACATCGACATGCTCATCTTGCCAAGCCAAAGTGCGTTCATCAGAGGGCACTACATATAGGATAATTACTTATATGTGCAAATTTTGACCCGCTCTTTCCATCGCTCCAAGACACCAGCCCTCCTTCTAAAATTAGACATAGTGAAAGCATTTGATACGGTGTCCTGGCCGTATCTACTAGACATGTTATGGAAGTGAGGGCTTGGAGAGTAGTGGCAGGAATGGATTGCAATGCTCCTATCAACCTCGTGCTCGCACATCCTGCTCAACTGCGACATCGAGAAGACAGTGACCCACTACCGAGGCTTGCACCAAGGTGATCCCCTGTCGTTGTTCTTGTTCATCCTTGCAATGGAGCCCTTGTAGCAGATGTTTGATCCAGCCATCGATGCAGGCCTGTTATCACTGCTTAGGGGTAGGGCTATGAAGCTGCACACTTTGCTTGACGCGAACGACACCGTTGTCTTCGCCAACCCAATCAAGGAGGAGATGCAGGTAACGCACACCATCCTTTCGCAGTTCGGAGTGACAATAGGCTTGGTGGTGAATTTGAGCAAAAGTGTCATAATACCGATCCAATGCTAGCATCTAGATGTGGTAGACATCATTCAACCCCTTCAGGCGCAGCTGGCCGTCCTGCCGTGCAAGTACCTAGACATGCCACTCAGCTTAAGGAAACTTCAGAAATCAGATCTTGAACCATTGTTCAACAAGGTGGATAATACTTGGCTACATGGAAAGGACGACTTATCTCAACTGCTGAGCGTCTGGTCCTGCTCAAAGCTGTGCTCTGTGCCATGCCCTTCTACGTTGTGATGGTGCATCTGCTGCCACCATGGGCTTGCAAGCTTCTCATCAAGAAGCAACGAGCATGGCTTCGACAAGGGAGCAAACCTGCAATGGTGGATGCTGCAAGGTGGCGTGGGAAAAAATCTGCAGGTTATTCGAACTTGGAGGGCTGGGCATCCTGGACATAGAAAATTTTGGTCGTGTGCTTCGACTTTGCTAGCTTTGGCAGGAGCACGCACATCCTTCAAAGACTTGGGTTGGGATGGAGCTCCCCTGCACTGACATGGACCGAATCTTCTTTGTTGCAGCCACCTTGGTGTCCATCAGTGACAATTGCTCTGCCTGCTTCTGGCATGACAAACAACTGGGCAGGCAGTGAAGCGCTGCGCTATGTCGCCCCGGACCTCTTTCGCCTCATGGTGAAAACAGATCCATGTTCGAGGAGTTCCGGGGCTCAAAACAGGCGCGTGGCTTGCGGGGGGAGATCAACTCCTCCAACCTTGATGCTTTCATCAGTTTTTGGACTATGGCAAATGTGATGGTGCTATTGCGGGGGACAAAATTGGCGCTTTGCTGCAGATGGATCTTGCTCGGCTCGGTCTGCCCATGCATCTAGTATGTTGGCTCTACTGGCACGAACTACAAGCAGTTGATCTGAACGATGGGTGCACTTGCTAAGTTTAGATTCTTTGCATGGGTTTTCACGCAGCAGCATGTCCTCACAACAGACATGCTCATGGCGAGGCAATGGTTGAATTCCTAATTTTGCCCCTTATGTATCCATAGCCTCTAAACGGTGGCACACCTTCTCATCGGATGACCCTGGTCTCGCCAAGTCTAGGAGAAGGTTGCGTTAACATCTGGCATTCCTGGCCTAAACCCCTCAGAATGAATGCCTAATCTTTCACCGATCCGCTAGCTAGAGGAGGTTCGGGCCGAGCTGTTGCCGCTGCTCGAGAAGCTTGCGAGCGAATTCTCTCTACTGGTGCCTTGGGAGTTATGGAAGAAGAGGAATCGATGGATTTTTTTAGCACAAGAATCGTCTGTTCAAGGACTTATCCGCACCATCCTTAGTGAAGCGGCTGCATGCAGGATGGCCAGGGCGTGGCACATGTCGTTGCAAGAGTAGGCTTAAGTGACTCGGGAGTGCTAGTGGCTTTTTCCCACTATTCGCTGCCACATTTTTGCCTTATTTTCCTTTTCATTTTTGTTTCTTAACTTGTCAAGTTACTCCTAATTAATGAAATAAGCAGTTCGCCTGCTTTATTTCAAAAATATACATGACCAATGGCAAGGCTTTATTTTAGGATGTCTAACAATCAGTTGACTTTGTTCAATTTACCAACACCCAAACTTTTTCTTACCAAATCATCTTCTTCCTCCTTGCTTCTTCTTTCACATGTTGCTTCTTCTTCCTGTCCGCCACTGCTAGGAACTTGCTGGAGTTTGAGGCAGAGCTACTATCGACACTGAGCAGTGAGGTGGTAGAGTAGATAACGACGCGAGGTGGAGCCACCGTAGATGCAAAGTGGAGAGGAGGTGGAATAGAGCAACGACGACCACGCTGAAGAGGTTAGGGATGGGGGGCTTCGGGGTTAGGGCTTTGGGGTGTGTCTTGGAGGGGGGTCGCCAGCGCCGGAAATGAACTCGTGCTCCCCAGGCTTAGTGGATGACCGACGGTGGTTGGTTAGGGCAGGACGAGGAGGCAGCGTGATAGCGCCATCGGCCACGAGCTTGGCAGAACGGCGAGCAGTGGACAGTGCTGGAGGGCAGGTTGACGAGCCGGGAGCGGTGCCAGCGGAGCGAGGGTGCCAGTGCGCTGGGCGCGGGTGGCAGCGTGGCAAAGGAAAGAATAGCTCAGGATGGAAGGGCTTAGAGGAATAGATAGGGGAATGAGAGGGAGATCTGGACTATTGAATCTTTCTCTAATGGTCTAAAATTTAACTGATGGCAAATTAGAAACATTTGACCGTTAAATAGGGAGTCTCAAAAAGATGTAGTAGTACCAGACTGAAAAACACAGTAAGCAAAGGTTACTGTTTTCTGTGGGCTAGCTTGCTTGCGTATACGTGCATGCCAACTCCCCTATATCCCGGACTTGGCCTTGCCATTGACATATGCCTGTCTACGTGCATGCATTATGTTCATATGTTGTACTCTATGATGTTTTTTTTCTGGAGGGGACTGCTCTGTGATGTGTTTTACTTTCTCCTCGGTTCCTAATTTTTCTGATATTCATGATCTCAATTTGTAACAAGAATGTATTGCTCAAGGTCTCAAGCTAGGCAGATATAATACACACCACTTATCATGTACTCCGTCAAAAAGGAAAAACGTACTAGTACGGAATAAGTCAACTTGATGCATGCACATATGGTCCTGGTTAACTCTTACTACATTGTTTTCTGTTAGATAGGACAGGCATAAAGCAGAAATGGCATCTATTCACCGTGCATGGATATGTTCGAGATGCCTATATAGCCTATGGCGACAGTGATGGATTTCTACCGTTGCAAAAAAATGCTAAAGATCGTACATGGATATTTTTCATAGATGACAATAACGCATATATTTTGAACCCCCTGTGTACTGCTGTACACACAACTTCTATGTCCGATGGAATCGATTCGATCACAAGTCACAACACACACAAGAAAGAACAGAAGTTAGTAAAAACTAGACAAACTAGACACGCTGCAAAACTAGACAAACTAGACACGCTGCACATCAAGAACCAGTGCCTCGGTCGCCATCTTTCTTTTTCACGGTGGTAATGTGACATTCTGACGACTCCTACAAGACTTCCCAAATCTCTGCAACCACCCGATGATCAAGCCACTTTAATTGCATATCAACTGATCAACAGTAGTGACCTAAAACATCCGAATTGACCCACCACTATACACATCGTAGTTCCGGGATAATCGATCAACAGACGGACGGCGCCCTGATTTCCCCATTTTGCAAGGACCGGATCGACGGTTCAGATTCCCATTTCGACAGCCCGGGTCCTGCATCCCAGTGATGCTGAGGCATCCTCTCATTGCCCCTTGTGATCGTGGAGTGTACTTAGAATGGAACCATCATGAGCTTACTGAAAAAACTTTGCAGGTGGCTGCAGCCACAAGTGTGTGGGCGGGGGCAGATCAGATCAAACGATCGATCAACTAAGAAGACCACATGGAATGGACATGGAACAGAGAGATCGCAATGGAATACAACATTGTGCGCAGATCCATCCATCATAGGACCGATCGGTTCCCCAGCGATAGAACAGTATGCATGTGGTGGTGGTACTGCAGGACGTCCGTGTGTCGACACCGCGGATTCCACGGGGGTGCAGATGATGGTCTCGATCGATCGACATGAAAGAGCATGCATTATGCTCGATTTGACATGCGTGCTGGAGCTGATGTGAGGAGCCACACCAATAAGCATGCAATGTGTGTGCTAGATCGCTCATGTTCTTTCACTAGTTCCATCAAACGACGAAACGTCACTGGTTGTATACATATTTTTCATTTCCGATCGAGGTGAGCTGCGTGAATTGTTCGTGATTTCGTGAGAGGGTCGTAATTAAGTTTAGCTCACGCAAGATGATTTACAGTAGAGATGGTCTTGACTCTATGCATGACCGAATAGGTACCTTTTGTTTAGATGCTTTTCTTTTTACTTCTAAAATGTCGTGCATAGGATATAAGCTCGCTTTAGCTAGGATAATGTCAGATTACTCAAAGTGAAATATTGCATCACACTTGCTTTGCAATTCATGCTTTTTAAGGAAGCTATTATTGCGACCTCCTATTAAGCCACTCATGACGCATATAGCGACCTCCTATTGCCCAATGTAGTAATACTGCTAGATCACAATATGCAAACCACGTATGACGCATCAGTTCAGAATTCTGATGAAAATTATCACTTTGCCAAGTTCGTCAGTGAGTATTAGTAGCTAGTAGTGTTTTGTATCAAGTGGAAGTCTACATAAGCAACCAATACTAATTGGGCAGCTAGGACTAATAGGATATGGACCTGTTCCCTTTTCCACTTTTAATGATAAGATTACGAGAAGTTTATATAAAGCATGAAGCGATTTGCGCCGCTCTGCCTCCCAACTTCCGCTGCTTTGCCGCCACAAATATGAGTATATGGCGCCTTTAGCAAGCCAAACATGTACGAGCTAATTGCAAGTACCATAAGTTCAGATATAAAAAACACGAGAATACATAGGAGGAAGTAGGTATTATTTTCTTTATCTTTAAGGAACAAAAAAAGTAAAATATTCAGGCCGACGAGGACAAGCTGAAATCAGGCGGTGGGATATTGTACGTCCGCATCCCGCGCTCAGTTGAGCTAGGCTCGTTTCCTCAATAGGCTAAGGTCAAATTTGGTTTAAGGAGCCTCTTTGATTCTACGGATTTTCAAAATAACTTTGGAGAACTAAGAATTCTATGTGTGTTGTTTGACATGTAGAATTGTAATCTATAGAAATTTTTTCCTAAAGAATCCTTAGCATTATGTTTTATAGAAATATTTCCATTCACTCTAACCTCTTGGAGTAACTTCTATGTTCTTGCTACGGTATAATCAAATATTTTTTAGAGCTCCTCTGGATTGAAGGATTTTTAGAGAAATTTTATCTAATTTCATTCCTGTGGAGGCCCTTTGGATCATCATAGAAATAAAACCACCAAAATTTCTATGGATTGCTTTCCTATACTCAATTTTTAGGATTTCTATCAAGAGGTTAGAGTTCCAGGAAATTTACATTTATGTCTATGACAATTATAGCATGCACTCAATTCTTAAAAAAATTCATGTGTTTTTCACGTGGTGTAACCAAACATCTTTTATTACTTATTTATATATTTTTATTTGATTCAGCATGTTATGGCATCTAATTTCTATTTTTTTTTCTGTTCTTATGTTTTTCAGTACCTGCCTTCTAAAGAAACCTTAATGCATGTGGTATTAAGTCAATTTAAGATGACATAACACTATAATATTGTGTTTTCTTTGTTCGCACGTTTTTGGAACCATGCGAACGAAAAGGGTCCTGTCCTTCCGATCCCATCTCCGGGCCAGCGTCGATCGCTGGTGTGGATATCTCGTGCTCAAACATTTGAAGCTGCAGGTCAGAAATTTCTCTCTCTCCTCCACTCCTCACAATCATCATACGTATGATGCCACTATGGCACAACAGAGCTTTCATATAGTTGCTGGGCCTACACCTATCAAGCTTGTTTGCAGCATAGCATAAGTTACCCATACGTTTTCAACCCTTTGTTCTACAAGATTCTCTATCTGTGGACATGCATGCACATATGAGTTGGCTACTCAACGACAGACGAACTCACCCTAGTGCATGGCTCTCGTGGAATAAACAAGAGCAGAGTGTGCATGTTGCAGAATTGCTGGTTAATCAAATGAGCAATATGCAAAAGCAAAAAAAAATCAGAAAGGAACGAGCAATGTTGAGACTTACTCTGCAGCAGTGCTGACCAGAAGGAATCCATATTTTGACCAGAGGACACCTGAACAGTTCCACCTGAGTACTTTTTTGCTACTATCGAGCGAGAGAGTAGTGCATGTCACACAAAATCTATTCATAACAGTATATTCCACTTTCCACAACCTCCGATCATTCCATGGACCTCATGCAGCTGATTCGGTTGATGCGCGAATCAAATCAAAGCGCGAGGCAAAGGCGCACTCGAGGACGAAGACATCTCTAATGGAGTCGCCATGGTCCAAGATGTTCCTACATGTATACTGATACACCCACAAAAGACACCCCAATCTACCTCAAAAGAAAAAAGACACCCCAATCTGTGTACATTGGTGGGGTCCCCTGCAAGTGAGTGGAAGCTTCACTATAACATATACAGGTGTACATCCTGATAGTATATATGTTGTTGCAATGTTTGTTGTTGTAGCCCCCAGCTCAATCGATCTATCCTCCATTACAAAATGCTGTTGCAAGGCAGGTACATATATATGTACATGTGTGCACGCATTGGGGGCCCCTTGGTCCCCTTGTTTGGGGGTTGAGCTGTTGCTTTAGCAGCATAGCTAGCTCATCCTGGTCGATCGTGCGCCTGCTTTGCGCTGCGCACCCCACGCAGCCCTCTGAAAAGAGGCGATCATTCGTTCGTGGCTCTCCAAGGGCCGGGTCATCGTGCACCGAACTGGGCATAAACTCCATAAATATTCAAGTGTGCCAACGGCGACGACGGCGGCGACGAACGACGACGCGGATGGGCGCGGTGTACGAGGAGGACGGCGGTCGGCGGTCGGCGGTCGGCGGTGTACAGTCTTAGTTTGACCGGCCGGCCGGCGAGGGGGACCGTGTGGGTGTGTTTCGGGAATATAAGATGAGCTGTGCTCGCTTGGAGAGGAAGCGCCCATGATTCGGCGAGGTGGCCGCCCGTTTTCGCGTGCTAAAGGGAGAAGACGTGTGGTTCCCGCCGGTTGAGGTTTCTTTCGTGCAAAACATTAGTTAAGTCTCAACTTGTGCAACAGAGATGGGCGATGGATAGAGAACAACGGCATGGAGTTGTGGCGCGTACAGTGTCCTAAGTGGCACACTCCAGCACCCCAGGGACACGGATGTCCAGCATGTTTGCACACCAGCTCTTCAAATGGGGTCGCACGCACGAGGTGATCAGGGCTTGTTTTCTTTTCTCGTAACACGGCCAGCACTGTAGCAACATAAAATGCCCAATGTACGTGTCGATGAGCCCCCGAAAGCAGAAGACAGTATCACGATAGAACAGGGCCATTCTCCGTTGGTCCACTCAACCAGATCAGAACCTGTCCAGCAACAACAACTAGACACGCTTAGAGGTCTGGCAGGGCAACTGATTCGTAAGGTTGGGGCAGTGATGTTACAGCTTCCAGCTCCCTGTCCCGGGAACCCTCGGCAAGCAGAGCAGGTGCAGGCAACCAAGTATGGCCCGGTTCCATCAGCACCGGCGTGTGCTCGGCAGCACAAGCTAGGGCGCCGTAACTTACATCTGAACATGTTCTCTCAACAGGTGTAGCACTAACCCTCTCACAGGATTCTGTAGCTTCGTAGGTGTTTTTTTCACGAGATTGGTTCGTGGCAATCCCAAGAACGCACTGCTACGATGCGATGCGGAGCCACTTCGTTTGCTCGCTCGAATCTCAAAAGAGGGAGATAAGATTTGGATGGTGCTAGGCAAAGATCCATTTACTTGCGTCAAACTTGGATGGGAGGGGAGTATTTGGGAGATCCAGAAAGTAAAAGCAAGGCACAAAAGAGGATCTTTCGATTCCTTTCACCAAAACTTCACTAGATATATACTACTAGATTAGATGTCGTGAGGTCTATGACAGCGAAAGCAACAATCGGAAGTGGGACAATGATACTTGTGCACTTATGTATAAATGTCATATTTATATGGTTAGATTTACTATATATTATTATATTTAATATTATTATATTTGTTAGTTATTCGTTAGCTCTTCGACTTATTCACTAATACGTTAGCATTTTGATACGTTATTCAAAATATGTAAAAAGTTAGCCAAAAATACGTCTTAAAGAAACATGATCGGAGTTTTGTAGAAATTTTATGTGTATTACGTTCTTAGTCTTTAATTTAGAGTACTCTTTTAATAGTAAATCTTACTTAGTAGAAATATTTTCATTAAAGTCTATAGTTTATTGTGTAAAATCATAGACTTTTATACTAATTTCTACCTTTCCATCTTCCACTCCTCATCCCATAGTGTTTATCTTTCCACCAATAGCATTTGAGAAATTTTCCACTTAAAATTAAGTATAAATCTTGATGGCTGTACTTAAACTTTATGTTCTATTCCTCAACCTACCTCCTCACTAGCCGTACTACAGTTTGCAATATCATGCCCTCAAAATGCTTCCGTGCATGCTCCTCTTAATCTACTTGCATTTGATGTTTTCCCATCCCCTCATTGGCAACAGCAAAGCATACATCCTTGTCATCATCAAGCCCACTTTAGATTAAATCTATCACATCATGTGGCACACAAGCCATGCTTGGCTTCTGCTCTGGACCGTGTGCATTAGAGTGAAAAAGTTGGCCATGCAACTAAGCTCCTTCACAAGAACCTAAACCCTAGTGGTTTTTTTATCGCTTCAAACTACCTCTAGGAGCATATCAACACCAACCCCACCTGGCGACATCCCACCACCATCATTAGTTTATTTGGCAAACCTCCTTTGAAGCATGACCCTATGCTACATTGTCATCGTGTCATGATTCATCTCGCAACCTCGATGGCAATATAATCATCGATGTATTTTCATCGAATGGAAATCGAATGTTAATTTAAGTTTATTCTTCATTTCGCATTTCAGTTTTAGGATGAACTAGCACAGTGTCCCGCACAATTGCGCGGGAAATGTTCTTAATTATCTTTATGTTTTTTATCTGTACGTGTGATATTATATTAGTACAGGAAATAAAAGTTCAAATTGCGAGCCGGCCTGTTAGGCATTATACTGAGCCGTCTATTTAGGTACAGTTATGATGATCTATCGAATGCGATTTGTTTAATTATCTTTATTGTTTACTTGTACACGTGATATTAGATCAGTACTGATTGCGTGGGAAACGTTTTGGTTATCTTTTTTTTTACCTGTATGTGTGATATTAGATCAGTACTAATTACGCAGCAAACATTTTTAATTATCTTTAATTTTTACCCGTACGCGTGATATTAGATCAATATGGAAATAAAAGTTCAAATCGCGAGTCAACCTGTACTGAGCCGTCTATTTAGGTACATTTATGAGCCGACCTGTTAGTCGTTATATCGAGCCGTCTATTTAGGTACAGTTATGATGAGCTATCGGATGTGATCTGTTTAGGTGCAGTTATGAAGATCTATCGGTTGTGATCTGTTTAGGTGTAGTTATGAAGATCTATCGGCTGTGATCTATTTAGGTGCAGTTATGAAGATATATCGGTTGTGGTCTACTAATAATAAAAGGGTCCACCAAATTAACGATCATATGTTTTGCTTTTTTGTGAGAATTTCTAGTCTTTCTCTATTTTTTCTATTGTATTATGCTTTTAATATATAATAGATTTCATATGTAGATCCAACGCTAATTTTAATGTAAAGTTAGTTATAAAATTTATGTATTTAGGAAAATAAAGTTGTATTCTTTATTGCCTACATACATCCAATTGGTAATTTTCAATTAAAATTATTTTCAAAATTTAATTTAGGAAGCATTCTTTATCTATACAATAAGAACTGTATCTACTACGGGTTTCTAAAATAGAGTTGCAAACACTATGGGTTTTTAAAATAGAATTGTATTTTGTATCTACCTAATAAGAGTTGTATATGGATTTCTATAAATAATCTAATGAATCCACACTATTATAATCTAAATCCATATCAGGATCAACGGTGAAAATATTTCAGCCTATATGGACGAATATGGTGGCTTTTCCCTACCATTATAACAATATAATAGATTCATCAGTACATTGATCTTTTGTATAAAAAAAGAAGCGTGACTCGGTAGATTTTCTTTTGAAAGGAGGGCAAGAGATTAGAGAAATTTTCTCGAGAGAGAATGAGACCCACAGAGGCTTCTCAATTGCCCATTAGATAAAGAACCTTCTCAATCACAACTTTAGGTTAAGAAATGTGTAACTGTCACATATCTCTAAACCTAAAGTTATACATAATTTCTAAAATATGTAATTATCTAATTAACCATTAGATAAAGAATTGGCGTCCAAGACTTTCAACTTAGAAATAACAATTTCTCAGTCGACTTAGAGATAGACGCCTCTGCAAAATAAATACGTTAATAAAGCACAAAGTGTAGAGAAGAAAGATATCCATGTTTTGAGAACGCATTGCATGCTTTGAAGTTGGCATGGATTCCTTTAGCCGGATGTATAGACATGGATCCTGACTTCGTTAAGCAACAGTACCAAAGAATCCAACTAATTAAGCTGTTCTTAAGATCACTTGGGTAACGTATGGGACGTAAGAAATGCAGGTCTTTTTCTTCTGTCGCTGAAAATGAATACATAACAGTGTGTGTTATGATGCCCCATGAATGGCGCGAAGTTATTTCCACGCGCAATCAATTAGCATTTGATTTGACTGAAAACCGCATGCCCTTAATGCGATTATGCTACTCCACTCGTGCAAACATGATGGGGACGTAAGGTTTATCAAGATTTCCTGTCGATGTTATGTAGCACCAAATAATGGGACTAGAGGAGACGGGAATGGTGAGCATGGCACCATTTGTAGGTATGGAAAGGCGTTTTATGGACCATGCATCTAAGAGAGGTTCTCTACTGATCATCATGACATGGTATTTTTGTGACAGGAAACCGGGTCACAGTCATACAGATCGAACAGCTAAGACTGCTTGCCACCGTGGAGTTAGAAGAGAGAGATCATTTTTAAAGAGATATCTAGGATTTTTAATCAAGAGAAGAACCGTGGCTTGGTCAAAACATGAAACTAGTAGCCATATGCATTTATGCAATTCTTTGGTCACTATGTAATAAGAAAGAAAACATGTATCAACCTTAATGATCCCCCAACTATACATAGTTCATCATAATTATCATTGGATTGATTATTGGAGTCTTTAACAGAAAAAGCACCAAAGGAAGCTACTACATCAAATCGTAACAAGATTAAAACTAGTGGCGGACGGAGTGTTTAACAGAGCGCAAGATTAGACTCCGGAAAGTCATCGCCTAATGTGATAATCAAGGAATGGATCTGAGGATTTATATTTGCTTTTCATTATATTTGTGTAATAAGTATTCTTTGATTTTTCCTTGTTAGATATATCTTTTAAGTTGTTATTCTAGATGCCAAATCCTTGCCAATGGTTGGATGTCACTTGATTCTTTTATTTTCCTGTGTTCGAGAAAAAATTCTTTTATTTTCCTTAAATAATTGCAATGGATGATCTCGTTAACGGGCCCTACTGACTTCTATGTAAGAGAAGTGTCCACCAGAAATTTGAAAATAAAAAACAGGAACACGGATTGTAACAGCCGGTGTAATTAAAAAAAAATATCTCTCTCTCTCTCTCTGTGTTGACGTCAGCAGGGTCAACCCGCCGATGCCACCCCGCGCCGCCTCTCTCTCTCTCCCGCGCGCCCACTTGCCTCTCCTTCCCGCATGCGCCACGTGGCGCTGCCCCGCTCGCCGCGCCCGCTCCGCTCCCCGCGTGCCACGCGGCCGCGCATCGGCGCGCGCCACGTGTCGCGCGCCCGCCCCGGGGCCCCCGGTCGCCTGCTCCGCCTCGTCCCGACGCGCGCCAGCGCCCACGTCGCCGGCCATGCCGGCCGGTCGGCCGCGCCGCGCTTCTCCCCGCGCCCCGGTCTCTCCCCCTCTCTCCCTCCTCATTCCCCGTTTTGCCCCGCCGCTCCCCCGCTTGCCTCACCCGCCACATCCGCCAACGCCAGCGCTGCCGCGCGGCTGCCTGGAGCTCCGACGCCGGCGCCGCCCCGGTCTCCTTCCACGCCTCTGGCCGAGCCGGCACCGCTCCGCTTCCCCGCCGCCTCGCCTTCCCCGCGTCTGGCGCTGCCCCGCCGCTCCGCCTCCCGCCGCCACCCTCGGCCTCCGGCCGCCCGGTGAGCCCTGCCGCCCGCTCCTCTCCTCTCTCCCGTGGCCAAGGCCCGCAGCCGGCCTCCCTCGCTCGGCCTGTGACGCCGCGGTCGGCCCGCTCCCCGCAGCCCGCCTCCCCGCTCTGGAGGCCGGACCCTCCGGGTCAGGCCGGAGCCTCCGGGTCCGGGCTGGACCCTCCGGACCAACCCAACCCAAGAGAAAAAAATATATAATAAATAAAATAAAATAAAATCTAGGACCCAGCTGTCATAGACTTAGGTTAATTGAACCTAGGTATAAAAAGTATTCAGAGAATTATTGTATGTAGAAAAATCCAGAAAATTAATTAAAAATTGCTGAACACTTAGAAAATTCACCAAAAATTCATTTGAACTCAGAAAATTATGTAAATTTTATATTTGGAATCAGTAGAACATGTAGAATCCAATAAAAATAATTTTGACTATGGAACCATGCTGGAAATTTCTAGAATTAATTAAAATGCCTCAAACCTTCCATAAATTGCTATAAATTCAATACTTGCCCAAAAATTATGAAATTTTACCAACATGACCAACAAATATATATTACCATTTAAAAATAACTCCATAACAATTTGATGTCCATAAAAATAATCAATTAATAAAAGTGGTCAATTAGGGTTTAATCGATCGGCGGAAATCACCAAAACCCTAAAACTCTCAACTATTATGTTTAGCTATTTGTTGTGCATTTCATATAAGATTCACATAATGTCATGTTGAATTCTTATTTGTTATTTCCATTCTTTTCGTCGTCGCTTTGCAAAACCCTAGAAACCGTCGACGAGGGAGTGGGGCCTCAGCAACCCGAACTTCAGGAGTCCGAGGAATTTCCCAGTACAGGCAAGCAGAGCTTGCGGCATTGCCATGCTACTTTTGTCGTTGTCATTCCATTATCATATATTCTGCTAAAACTTACTTTCCAGTTCAATGTGTTGTGATGTTATTATCCTGATGAGGTTTAACTGGATGATTAATCAACTTGAACCTTAATAAGTGAGATGAGAGACGAGGGAGCATGGTTGAGAGGGCGTCTGTACATTGTTGGGGTCGCTCGAGCCCTATGTCGAGTATTCTGGAGGTACAGTACGTGAACACTCTCTCGATGCTCCCTGGAAAGCCGCGAGTCAGCTAGTTGTGTCGGGGACCATAGTTGATGTCTGGTTGGGGGCCTGCTCATGGTGGACTAGCTATCCTCATGAGCCGGACCAAGAGAATCTTTATGGGGTCATCGGCCAATCAGGGGCTCTTTTAGTGAATTGATCTGAATAATGATGATCTGCGGATTATATTGTTATATCATGTTGATCGGTCAATTCTGGGTATATTCACTTAATGTTGTTATTGTGGTCATGAATCATGGAAAACTTACCTTCTTCTGCTGTTGTTCAAATCTACTAGCATGGTAGGGCTGATGTTTATCTTCCTGTAAAACTTACATGAATGTCATGTCCAAGCACTACTAAGTCTTGCGAGTACTTTTGTACTCATTGGTAGTTGTTGTTGCATGCTTAGGAACAGGTGAAACCCTCCCTCGGTGATTATTTCCCGGATGACGCTTGCTTTGGTTGCCTCTTTAGCTTTTTGAACCTGTGGACTAATGTAGGGTATTTTGGGGTCCTTTTGGAGATACTAGCTTGTATCTCAGGGTAACTGCATGTTTCCGCTGTTTATTTCTCGTACTTAAGGCCTTCGAGCCAGTTGTGTGTAAGTTAAGTATTTACCCAAAAGTAAGGGATGTGAACTATTATTTACCACGTCTCTTTGTGCAAAGTGCGTGTATGGTTGAAGTGTGTGAAGAGACGGTAGTGAGTTGATAAGAATCTTCTGTGCGAGGTTCGTGATTGCGAGTCGAGTGACCCGCCAGCTGTGATGCGACTGCCGGCTGGGCAGGGTGTGGACGTCAGTGTCGGGCCTTTGAGTGACCCACCAATCTGTGCTACGGCCGATTGGGTTAGGGTGTGGACACAAACGCCATGCTCACCTCGTGATTGCGAATCGAGTGACCCGCCAGCTGTAGCTGGGCAGGGTGTGGACGTCAATGTCGGGCCTTCGGGTGACCCACCAATCTGTGCTACGGCCGATTCGGTTAGGGTGTGGACACAAACGTCGGGCTCATCTCGCAGGAAGCCGAGTATTAACCCGCTACAGGGTTTCGGAACTATATCTGTCTCATTGAATGATGTCCGTTTCTGGCCGGCTGTTCCAGCAATTTGTATGCAGTGCTGGTCGGTGTCGGACCCTTAACGGCGTATGCACGCGAGTAACGTGTATCCACCTTAAGCGGTTGCTCGGTCTTTGACGGTGTGTCGTTCGTGAGTCAGGTACTGTTCCGGGTCCCGACACGGATGAGCTGGTTTAGGATGCAATGCCGGACGAGATATACAAATACAGATAGCTCTGTGGCATGGGTCTCCTTATCTCCGTGGTGTACATCTGTCCTGCATGGTGACATGCTACCTCAGAGATATGCTTCCCTGCCTTTCTTGGTTGCAGCGGCAGGCGAGAGAGGAGCTAAGGCCTCCTCAGAGATGGTTTATAGAGGATTTATTATATCTAAATAAATATAAGTTATCTTTAAGTTCTAGCTTATATTTATAGTAGGATGTAAATTTAAGCCTTCATATACTGGGAAGTCTCAAAATAAGACTTTTCAAACTACTCCGTTCCTCCACCTCTCAGCTGTAGCTAATACCCCCTAAACCTCATAATATTACGAGAAAACTGCCACCTGGTATATAAAGCAAAATCACTGATTTTTTCCCTATCTCCCACCTGAACCGATGCCTCCCTCCTCTCGCTCGTCCTACCTCTCGCCTCCTCCCACCTCCCCCCACACCCCTAGTCAAGTTCCTCCTGCACCGCCATCGAGCTCCCCCTGTGCCGCCGCCGAGCTCCTCCCACCGAAACCTCCGGCTAGACGCACCAGCCTCTCCCTCCCTTTGGTGCTTAGATCCACCGTAGCCCTCCCGTAAATCCGCTATCCCTATCTCCCTTCCTCCCGCCGCCACTCCGGCTAAACACGTCAACCCTCCCTCCCTCCGGTGCTCAGATCCACCGGACATGTTGGCCGAATACTCCCTCCCCTCCGTCAGACCAGCTCGTCGTCCAAGGTCACCACCAAGCCTACCACAGGGTCGCCACTGTCGAGCTCACTCTACAGCAGGCGGGCCTTCACTGCATTGCCCTTCCCGTGTCGGTCCACACACTACGCAGCCGGCGCCGCCTCCAACTCCACCCTCACCAACAACACCGTGTCGTCTCCGTCGAGGTGTGTTGCCGGATCTTGGACCGACCCAACCGCCGCTAGTGCTGTGCTCCTTGGGCCTCGGCGCCACTGCCCGTCACGAGCACTGCCACAGCCCTCTCTGAGCCTCTTCATGTCCTCCCCGAGATCTGTGCCATGGTCACCGACCTCCCCGAGGTCTGCCGTCGGTGGGTCCGGCCTTGCTGCCGTCAGATCCTTCTAGTTGCAACAAGCCTTTTGGCCGAGATCTTGCTCGTTTTCTTCTTCTTCTTCTTCTGCAATGTTTCTTCTAAATCTTCATTCAATTTGTTTGTCTGGTTTGGTCATGGTTAAATTCGGCTCCATTGTTTCATTTTGATGGTTTAAATTTCATGAACTGTTGCCATGCAAATTTTTTATTTTCTATTGTACCGATGGCTAATATGTTCAAAGATTCATGTAATAATGTATTTGTGTGTTCCGAATGTCAAAATTCTGATATGTAATCATGTATATATATGGTGCAACTTATGAAATTACTAACAAAGAATCAATGCATACTTTATTTGTTAATATTTTTTCCATATTAAAATTACCGACAGAAGTTGGCACGCATGAACTCCAACATAAACAAACAGAAGTTGACATGCATGTACTTCATAAGATGTCCTGAAACACCGACGGGGGAGGGAGGGAGGGGGGGGAGGGGGAGAGAGAGAGAGAGAGAGGATAACAAATATAATTTTTTTTCATGTTAGCTTGGTTGATAAACTGGAATTAATTCGTTAGTAGGATGAACAAATCACCAATGTTGAGAATTCACATCATGTCCTGTAAGGAACATATGCAGTTAGAGATGGTTGCTTTGGAATTGAATTGTCTTGATCAACTCATGTTTGTTTCCTGATAAAGACTTGATAACAGGGGTTTACTGAAAGAGACTTGCTATCATGCACTCATAGATGGCATAGCTATTTTTTGACTTAATTTCATATTAGGGTATGTGCGCCGCAAACCTATTTTGATGGCAATAAAACTTGTACGTAGTTTATAAAGTGTTTGAATATACTATTATCGTCTTTATCTTTCAAATTAGTTTTCTTGTCAACATGTGCAAATAAACTCACCAAAACAAGTATTCCATGTATTAAACAGCAAATAAACAAATCTAATGGTATTTCAGATTTTTATATATTTCACCATAGGCAATAAACTCAGTTCTATAAGTTGTTCATAATAGACAAAGCTTATTTTCATAACTTATTTTTACTGATCTTATGCAAAGCTTATTTAGAGAGCCGACTTATATACAAGTCAACCCGGTTCGCCTAAAGGGAGAAAGATACTCAAAACAGCGAATCGAGTTGATACCGCGGCCAAAGCGAGGACGAGATGTATAACTTGGTTTGGTTGCCAGTGCCGCACAAGGCAAACAGTGCGAGAGCGATGCGGCACCGCTGCCTCTCTGCTCTCAGAAAGGGTGTGTAGTTCGATGGCATTGACACGTGAGCCCATGTTGTCACTCGCAGCTCGTGCCTTCTTGTGGTGCTGGGGTTGCATGTTTGTGCTTCTACGGCTCTGTTTTGCTTTTATGAGAGAGAGAGATGCTGGATGCTGGATGCCTAGTGTAGTGTACTAGTGGTACCATCTTTCTTTTTTTCTCAAGAGATTTGTACTTGTGGTACCATCCCCTCTTGGGCGCATATATAGATGTTTTGTTTTTCAAGTAGTAGTAGCCGGACTTTTAGCTTTCGGCAGTTCTGGGAATCACTGTATTACGCTCACAACGAATGTTGTAAAGAAAATTGAAGCTCGGAATACAGTCAAGTGGGAAATTCATGCATGTTTAACTAGGTTAGCTAATTTTAATTCAGTTAAGTTAGTTTTATTATGATTTTATATTTGACAACTAATTCGACTAACCTAAATTGCTATTTGGTTAGATTAAGTGGGTTAATTTGGGTAGCAGTAAAAAATAAATCTAAGAAAATTGATTGTGTTGGGTTAAGTTATTTCATTCTTTTGATGGTTAGTTTATTCTGACTTTAGCTACCACAATATGATGGGTTAAATTTCTAATCCACCTTTAACCCCGAACCCATACCAAATAGGGCAAAGTTTTGAGGCGAAAATTTACAACTTCCAAGTTCAGGTATGGCGCGCCATGAGCGTTTAGCGCTCTAATCCACAGCGGGCTCATCTTTCGTTTGTCATACTCTGTTCGGACGAGCTCAAACTTAGTAATATGTCCAATATCCAGTGTTTAAGATGATACATGCATGGCAATCGGATGGCATGCATGTTGTATTTCTCACTCGTATAATTGTATTTCTGACTGATTTTGCAATGGCATATCTCACAATTACACAGTTTATAACATAATAGAACTACATTTCTCTTCTTGTAACTCCAGATGACTATGTACGGACTTTATTCTAGTAAAATAGATTACTTTTAATATAGTAAGACCAAAACTATGGTAGACTAGTGCCAATCTATGTCGAGTCAACATCAAAGATTAAGAATTTCCGATTCCGCTTTATAGCAGCGAGTGAGAGGGTTAGAAGACATGTGTGGATAGACAGGTAAATTAGGAGAGTGACATCCAAATTGATGGTATTTAGAGAAATGACATTAAAGTCATAGTCAATTGTCAAGTACCACTAAATAATATCTAGACGTGTTACGACATATCTTCCTCGTACCGATCCATCTTCATCTCCCCTCTCTTTTCCCTTCTCAGTGGAGTAACGTATCGTACAACAGCGTAGCGCACATAGAAAAAAAAGGTAAACTCCTCAATCCTCACCCTCAAATTGACCGCGTGTGACATGAAATTTAGATTGTGTTATCAAATTTTCATAAGTATTACACATTTTTCTATAGACCTACTAAATATACTAGCAAACTTTCTCCCTGCAACCAAATTTTCATTGGATTACAACACATTGGTTTTGTCAATGGCATGTTCAATCAAATAGCAGTACAAATTCACCCAACCTCTTTGCATCAAACCAAACGGTAACCAAGTTTGCTGGGAGCTGTCAAAATTTGACTAATTTTGGTTCTCGAACCATAAAACCGAAAAGCACCGTGAAAATGGAAGGTGTCCGGTTGAGCCATTCCGAAATCTCCCATTTCTATCAGGAAATAACCCAAAATTAGCGACCTACGACCAGTAAAGTCCTGAAAGAAAAACCGTCGCAAAGCACCATTAACTCCGCCCAAGACCCGCAGGGTTTGCTTTGCTCTGCATCGGATTTGGAGCTAAAGAGCAAAGGCTATCTCACGTAGAAGGTGAAAGCGAGGAACAGCAGCAGCAGCAGTAGCCCAAGAGGCCCCAAGCTTTCGCTTTATTCCCTTCATATTGGCCTCCGTGCCTCACTTCCCCAACTGCTACTGCTGCTCAGTCAGTCACCCCTACTCCTGCTCGTCTCCTTCAACACAGCGAGCAGCGTGCCCTCGCACTTCCTGTACCCTCTCCCTCCCCCAACCCTTCAAATCCTTGAGCTGCCCCCGGCCCGGGGCGCTTGCATTTGCGCGACGTGCCTCGGCGCAAGCTCTGGTCGCCTTCCGCGTCCTCCGCGTTCGTATTCTTGGATTTTCGTTTCAGGTGCTAGGCCAATTTATTTCTGCTGTCCCTGCCCTGGGCGTTTCTGCAACGCCGGGGCATTAACTGCTGCCACCGGCATTGATCCGTCCGAGCGAGCGTCGTGAGCTGGGCAGGCAGGCAGGCTGTATAGGTTTGGTGAGTATAATAGCAGGAGCCTTTTCTCTTGAGACCCTGTGAGGCTCGTGTTCGCCTCTGGCCTTTTGGCGATTCTTTGATCCTCCTCCTGGTTTTGGTTCCTGAATCTTGCGGTTTCTGCTTCGTTCTCGATTCCGTTCTTGAGCCTTTTTTTCCCATTAATCTCCTTCTGGGATGCTGCGGTGGATTCTTGTTTCTTCTGAGCTGCTGGCTGGATCGTTACCGAGCTAGCGGAGGAATTCTTTGGAATTCCCTGGTTCTTGTGCCCATAGTTTGGAATACAAGGAGCTGGTTTGGAATCGTCCAAATAAGGGGTGAAAAAAGGGTGAGAAGTAGATTCCCTTCTCTCTTTTCCTGTGGGATATACTGTTCTTGGAGGGGTAAAAAGGGGGCAGAATTTGGTGGTTTCAGGAGGGAGGAACCATTCCTGGAGCTGCATGAGGAAGCATTGAGACAATGAGAGATGACAATCCAACTAAGAACAAGGTGGGAGCCCAGATCAACAGCTACTCTGTACATAATTTTTCTGTGCTAGTTTCTGATCTTATGTTGGTTCTGATTGGTGTGGAAGAAGCTGTCGTGGTCCAAGACCATTGTTAGGAAGTGGTTCAACATCAAAACAAAAGCTAAGGACTTCCATTCAGATTATGCAGTTGAAGAAGGTACACGCTATTGGCTTCAGACCACCTCTTTCAGTCTCAAATTGATGAGCTTGTGTTCTCTAGATGGTCTATCTCCTTACTTATTCACATTTCTTTTACCACCATAATGCCTGTGCTCTCCGGAAGCAAGTTTGAGCTCTTACTTCCTGTACTCTTGTGTAGTGTAGTGAGATTTTTTATTGTTGCAGAAACAACCAAACCATGCTTCAGACCTCAGTAGAAAAAGATTTTGTTTTACTGTGTTTGTGCTAAAGTTCGTCCTGGTCATTTCAGTGGGGGTGCAGTGGAGGAGCAGTTTCTCAGAGAGAGATGTATGCAAAGCCAAGAAAAGCAGAACAGGTACATTTTGCTTGCCTCCTCACAGTAACTATTTTAGTTTCAGATCTTTCATCTCCTTTCTAAGGTGCGAATCTGCAAATGTTAACTACCAGTCAACATTCTCCCCTATGCACGGCTGGATTAACTCTGTGTTTCCTTAGAGAGATTGCCTAGGAAGAATGCGGATCGAGATAGTCGAGTAGGAAATGGACTTGATCGTGCTTATATCACAAACACACAGGACTACAGGTAAATATATAATACTTCTGTGGAACTTGACCGATTTACTATCATAGTTGAAGATAGTTCCTTTGATATGACGACAATCCATATACTCGTGCGCATAGGGTCTTTGCTGGTACATGGAATGTGGGTGGAAGGTCACCATCGAATCATTTGAATCTGGAGGACTGGCTTCATACTTCTCCTGCTGCTGATATATACGTGATTGGGTATAACCCTAAACTCATGCATTTACCTAATCAGATATTGTTTTATGTACAAAATAAGAAACATCTCAAAATAATACAAGTAAAAAATGGGACTGTAACAAAATTTATCATATCAGGTTTCAGGAAATTGTTCCTTTGAATGCTGGCAACGTCCTGTTGACTGAAGACAATGGTCCTGCGAAGAAATGGGTTTCTCTTGTAAGAAAGACGCTAAATAATCTAGATCTCCAAGGTTCTGTTGCGTACAACTACCACACCCCATCACCGGTTCCAGATCCTATTGCGGAGCTTAATGTTGATTTTGAGCGATCATCAAGAAGACAAAGGAACTCCTCATTCTTCCATCGACGTTCATTTCAGTCCTTCAATCGAAGTTCAAGAATTGACATGATGGATCCTCACTCTTTAGTGGACCGTCGTTTCAGTGTTTGTGACCGGATTAGCTTTGGGAGCAGGCCAAGTGATGTTGACACCAGTATGAGATGTGGTGGGTCATCTGATGATGAGAATATGGATGAGGAATCACCTGTTGGTATGTTCTTCTCACCAATGCCATGTGGATATGGTGCTCCACTATGTACTGATGACAATAATAGACGGTTGATGAACTCTAAGTAAGTTTTCTTGACAATGAATATAATCTCATTGTGCCTGCAAGGTATACATACAAACTAGCTAGATGACACAGTTCCCAGTTCCATACTAAAAACTAGTAGTATTTCACTGAAATGTCATGCAGCTTTCATTCGTCATTGGAATGGCTAAAATTCTCTGAACTGAAATTCAGATTTTCTGTAACACAGTAGGTATTGCTTAGTTGCTAGCAAACAAATGGTTGGAATATTTCTCATGGTTTGGGTGCGGAGTGATATAAGGGAGCATGTGAAGAACTTGAAGGTGTCATGTGTTGGTAGAGGCTTGATGGGCTATCTTGGAAATAAGGTATTGTCTGCTATTTTCTCATTTCTTCTAGGTGTGCATTAGTTAATCTTAAGTTTGCTAATTGTTACAGCAAGTATAGTAACTTTTGAATTGTCACCTATGCTTTTAATGTTAATCGAGGCCCTTTTAGTATGTGGATGAATTTTATCTGCACTTTCTTTTTCTCTACATAATTTTATATGGTCCATCCCTTCTTTTTTCACTTCAGTTTTTCTTAACTCAGGGATCAATATCAATCAGTATGTCTCTGCATCAGACAAGCTTCTGCTTTGTTTGCACACACTTAACCTCAGGTCAAAAAGATGGCGATGAACTTAGAAGAAATGCAGATGTGGTGGAAATTTTGAGGAAGACCAGATTCCCCCACATTCATGGCGCACGTGATGATAAGTCGCCAGAGACAATTCTTGACCATGAGTATGTCGTTTTTCTCATTTGTAGTACTTTCAGCTTGGTTAAACACATTAAAGTTGAATGAAATTACAAAAATAGAAGGCTAATATCTTAGCATGTCATGTATTTTTCTTCAGTCGTATAATATGGCTCGGGGATCTGAATTACCGGATAGCTCTTTCCTATCGGTCAGTGAAGGCTTTGGTTGAGATGCACAATTGGAAACAATTATTGGAGAAAGACCAGGTTACCCATTTTCAACAGAACTGATAAAAATGTCATACCTCTTGAATCAACTAGCGCATCTATGAAGGTTACATTCTTTGCTTTGTTTCTTACCTGTAAAATTTTTGGAACAGCTTCGTATAGAGCAAAGATATGGTCGGGTATTTGCAGGCTGGAAAGAAGGGAGGATTTATTTTCCTCCCACGTACAAATACTCATACAACTCCGACAGATATGCGGGCGATGATATGCATCCGAATGAGAAGCGAAGAACACCAGCGTGGTAAGATTCAGAAAACATAAATTATTGACACTGATGTTTAATATGATTAGGTGCAGGCATGTCTCCTTTTACACCTTAACTTTCACCTCACAGAACAGAGCAATGGTTTTTGTGTAGGTGTGATCGGATTTTATGGTATGGGAGAGGCCTAAATCAACTATCTTATGTCCGTGGCGAGTCCAGATTCTCAGACCACAGACCTGTATATAGCATTTTCACAGCGGAGGTGAAACTACCGAGCCAAGCCCAATTCGGCAGCTTTACTCGTTCTAGCTCCCTAATGGGGGTGGAAGAACTACCATACCCAATTTACCCTCGCAGTTACACAGATATCAATTTTTATTGACTGTGTATCCCCATGGAGCCAAGGGTATACTATGTTCCTTTTGCACTGGCCACATTATTTAAGCTTGTTGCTCTGACTACTTCTCTGAATTCAATGTGAAAGCGTCCTACTCATCATAGCTTCCATGCGTTCACTGCAGATATTCTTCAGTACCAGAATACGCCAGATGAACTTCATTCCTCCCAAGATTCCAGCAATTGGAATATTTCTAGCCGGCAGGTGATACTAAACTATCCTTTCCTTTTCCCTGCTTCAATTTTTGTGCCTCATCATGCACAGTACCACGATACTATTTGCAGAGGATATGTTTTTCAATTAATAATTATCTTTGGATAGTTTACTGTGACTAATAGCTCAGTTCTGACCGTTGTGCACATGCAGATAATCAAGGTGATGCTTTCTAATCGTAAAATTAGGTATGATCTATGTGACTATTTGCATAGTGACATCGTATGCGAATTTAAACAAACTGAATGACTAATACCTCGTTGCACTTTTCAACAGGAAGATTTGAGCAATTATGCACAGTTTTGAATCTAACCATCTGCGAGCACCGATTTCATTTGCAACCAAAATACGAGAGTTTTAACCCCAACATAAGCTAGTTACTAACAGCTGAAGCTAATTTGTGGTGTGCTTTTGAATACCCCCTCATGATACAGTGTTTTCCTTTTCCCGAGTCACTTGTACTCGCAAGGAAGGCTTGTTTCCTCTTCTGCTTTTTTTTTCTTTTGCTTGGTCTCCTGATGTAACAAGCGCCACCTGGCTCAGATATTTTTGTTGAAAGAAACCACCACAATTTGTACAGCACACTGATTCTGGAATCCCCTCCCTCCCCTTTAAGAGCATCTCTAGCCCATCCCCTAAAACTCAACTCCCTATATCACCTCCCTAAACTTAACTCCTCAAAATTTGGGGGTTTAAAAATACTTGCAACTAGCCCTTCCCCTAAATTTAACTCCCTATACATTTTTCCTTTGCTATTCCTTCACAAAAAAAATCACAAAACCCTCAACCCCACTGCCCCCCCCCCTCCCCCCTAAAAATCCCCAAATCCCCTACCCCCCGCCGGTGGCCCCTACTCCCCGCCCGGCCGCCCCTACCCCCCGCCGGCGGCCGCCCCCCTCCTCCCCCCACCCCTACCCCCCGCCGTCGGCCGCCCCCCTCCTCCCCCCACCCCTACCCCCCCGCCGACGGCCACCCTCTGCCTCCCCCCACCCCTGCCCCCCGCCGGCGGCGGCTCTCCGTCCCCTCCTCCGCCTCGCCTCCACCACTGGCAGCCGCCGCCGCTCCTCCTCCTCCCCGCCTTCTCCAACCGCCGCGCGCTCCGCCTCCCGCTCCGCACCCGCGCCGCCGTCCTCGTGGGGAAGCCGACGGTCCTCGTGGCCGAGCGCCGCCCCGAGCTTCGCCCGCGCCCGCCGTCGGATCTCCCTTCCGTAGCTGCCACCGCCGCCCCGAGCGCCATGCCCGAGCTCCGCTCCTGAGCTCTGCTGGCCCCAAGCGCCGTGCCTGAGCTCCGCCGGTCCCGGGCGCCACCCAGAGCTCCGCTCCTGCGCCACGGTGGGCCGCTCCCTCGGGCACCCCTGGCTGCCGTGCTACGGTGGTCCGCTCCTCTGCTGCAGCGCAGTCTCGGCGGGAGGGAGAGAGCGGAGGCGGGGCACGGCGGGGAGGGAGAGGCCGGCGGCCAGGCACGGGCGAGGCAGCAAGATATCGTCCAAGGGAGCAGAGGAAGGAGGCGTGGAGGAGGGGCGGCGCGAGGTCGGAGGTGACGTCGGACGCCGGGGAGGTGATACGGGGCGGCGGCGGGGGATCGGTTGAGCGGTGACATTTACTCCCGCCAAAAAATTGCAGGATAGGGAGAAGATAGGGGAGTGTCCCTATTTCCTCAAATATAGGCAGAAGTGGGTTGATTTTAGGGGGTCATCCTCAAATTTTAGGGAGTTAAAAAAATTTAGGGGATGGGCTAGATGGGGATAACTCCCTAAAATGGCAGTTTTTAGGGAGTTATAGGAATTTAGGGGATGGGCTAGAGATGCTCTAACCATTGCGCCTGATAGCAGAGTGGGCTCATGCTTGCGAAGAAATGATCACCACCACACCCCATTTTATTCAGGCTTATGCACAAGGCAATGTGCTGAAAAAGTGTCATACTAGCTGCCTGCCCCTGGAATCTGGATGCCTCGCTGTGCTGCTGCACCCTGCAATGTGTTTGTTTTCTTTCGCTGCATCCCTTCTTCCCTTTGCGACGGGATGAGACCTACGACTCATGGGAAAAGCAGCAGGGCAGAGAGGCTGCTCTGTGGGCAAGTTAGGGGACATGAAAGAAGTGGGGCCCGGAAACGAAAGAGATGCAATGTGGTAGCACTAATCAAGGGGAGGAGGATGCATGCCAAGCCAAGAAGGCAAGAGTACCAGTACTACCATGTCCGTGCAAAAACCTTGCTTTCTCAAAAGGATAGAAACAAAAAGAGAGTGAGGGAGGGAGACCCCTGGTCCAAAGTCCAAAGTCCAAAGCAGTAGTAGCATCAGTAGGGAGCCAGGATAGGACCACTTCTGTTTCTCTCTCTCTCTCTTGCTTTCTCATTGGGCTATAAACCCTAGGCTGATTTTGCTTGCATTCTCTCTTTTGTTTGTGGTAGCTTGTACAGAGGAAAGTGGGTGGACTGTGGAGTGTGGAGTACACCCGCCGTACAGCTTCTTGCAGGATTAGAGCAGTTGTCTGGTTGATTAAGAAGCAGCAGCTCCATTGGGATTAGCTAGTGTACAACACCTCGAAGTTAGCAGCAACGTAGGGCAAACAAGGGACGTACCGCAGGTAGAACATCTCGAGATTAGCATTGCAGTGACGCAAGAAGACAGTAGGGCATGTCGTAGTCGATGGATGGAAGAACTCACCCGTCGCCGGCCCTCGGGATTAGGCTATAACCTGGGTGGGTTTCGTACCCGGCGCTGTCTGGATCCCCCGCCGTGCCGGCAGGCGAGCGTCACCTCCCCTTCGACCGGTTCCGCCGCCGGCGCCTCCTACCGCGCGAAGCGGCGCACGACGGGTGAGTGCACTGTGGGTCTCGTGGCTCGTGGGTTCGATATTTTTGACGGACTCGGCGTGGGCGCACTACGTGATATGGGCCGGCGAGGATGCAGAAGCCCAAAGATCACCTTTCGAAAAACTGGACATGAAACAGCATCTTTCTGAAAGTGAGCAGGGCTGGTAGTTCAGTAACAGAATGTTGCCTACTGTATGTCAAAAAAGAAATAAGAAACAAAGAAATAATGTTGCCTGCTAGACTGCTGGTTGCGTTGATTTTCATCTTAACAGCAGAGCAATCAAATGATCACCTACTCAGAAAAAGAAATAAGAGGAGAGCTTTCCACGATTAATTCATTCGAGGAGTAAATAGCAGCAGAGTTCAAAATTTTCAGCAGAGTTCAAAATTTTGACGAAATTTCACCGAAAAACATCACCGAAATTTTTGTATTTCATTCAAATAATGTCGGTTGGTTTGAATTGGAGCAAATTTGTCCAAAATTTGAACAAATTTCGTCTAATTTCGTATGGTTTAAAAATTTTCGTTCAAATTCAAATTCATAAATTTGTCCGAAATGAATTCCGAAATTTTAGGTATCGAAATTTTTCCAAAAACGGATTATAGTTATTTTATAGTTACTCCCGCGCACGTACTACATACATATACAAGTCCAACTCTTACCCACTTAGGCTCACTCACACCTACACGTCCGCTCACAGCCTCACTGACTCGCCGTCGCTGTTACCTTGCACCTTCAGTGTTCAGAGCCCACCGGCCGCCATCCTCAGCAACGTCTCCACGGCCTCCTCGCCGCGCCCGTGGTGGCCGCCGCGGCCGCGCCCTTCTTCCTCCCCTCGCTCCTGCCCTTCGCCGCGGCCGCTCTCCTCGTGCCCGGGGAGGAAGCCGGCCTCTTGCTGCGCGTTGAGAACCTCATCCACCTCCCTCTCGCTCGCCGCGAAGGCCAGCTCCTTGGCGGGCTTGTCCAGCTTCCGCAGCACGCTGTTCGTCCCGGCGAGGTACACCCTTTCGTTCTTCTCGGCGCTCACCTCAAAGCACACGATCTGGAGGTTGCCGCCGCGGGACGCCACCGCCACCACCGGGTGGCCAACGGGCACGACGAACGCCGAGCCGCGCGACACCCGCTCGCGGACCGTCTCGTACCCCTGCCCGATCTCCCGCTCCTGCTCCTCCCCCTCCGTGTTCCTCCTCCTCCTCGTCCTCGCGCCACCTGCCCTTGCCGTGCTCGCTCCGCCCTCCGCCGCGCGACAGGTGCGGGCACACGATCTCCACCTCGTCCTCGCCGTCCAGCACGACGGCGATCTTGACCGACCTCGTGTTGTAGTACGGCGCGGTCATGGAACCCTGTCGAAAACATGCATGCATGCATGCAAACAGTTCAGCAACAAAGCGCCCGTGACAATTGAGCCTGAGATAGATCGCAGAAAGTGCGCTACGCACCGCGGTGATGTTGGCGAGCGAGACGCGGACGTCGTGGTCGGCGAGGTCGTGGAAGCTGCGGGCGACGGCCTCGTAGAGGCGGCCGTGCCGGTTGGCGATCTTGGGGCGCTGGTGCAGGAGGTTGTACGTGCCGCGCGCGCGACTCGCCGAACGGCGGCAGAGGCCAGCGCGGGCCGTGGCCGCCCTCCGAGGCGTGGCGCCGCAGCTCCCGGACCTGCTCCTCGGACGCGCGGACGATGACCCCCTTCCCCTGCCTCCCGAGCAGCCTCTCCAGCCGGTCATCCGAAGTCTGCACATAATTCGCCCACATGCATGGACGTGCACGTACGACACGTCGTGAGTTTGTAGTGTTCCGTTAATCACCTTATGAAGATACGGTTTGTGAATGTTTGTACCTTGAAAGCAGCTCTCTGGACGCGTTGGCTCAAACCTGACAAGACCGACTTGCCAAAGAATTTCTGCGCCAATACATATACACGTGGCCGTTAGTACACGTGCGAAAATTGAGTGACATAAGCAGTAGTTTCACTGTTTAAGCAAGGTTACTTCACCTGGGAGTTGCCGGGCACGGAGATGGTGCGGAGGATCTTGACAATGACCAGTTTCCTCCGTCCGTCGGTATTGGCCAGATGCATGAGCGACCCAGCCGGAGCCACGACGATGTCGCCTTGCCGGAGGGTGTACGACCGCTTCTCGCCGTTCTCGATCGTCGTCAGCACCCCCTCGCCTGCGTGCAAGACGAGTAAAACACACTGATGATGCATCCGTCAACGGTGCAGATCGATCGGCATGCGTGCTTGCGTTCGCACCTTGAGCGACGTAGCCGATGCCGTGCGCATCCGTGTAGCCGGGCACGACGAACGACCGCGGGTTTGCCTCCAGGATGGCGACGCGGTAGTTCTTGATGCCGCGCAGGAGCTTGGACGTCTCGTGGAAGGGTCGCAGCAGGGCCTTGATGAACCCCTGGTCGCTCCGGACAAGGCGCCGGAATTGAAGCTGCGCGGGCCAAACACGTACGGCTGGCGGCTGTCCTCCTCCTCCTCCTCCTCGCGCTCTCGGTCTCCCGATCCATGGCTGCGCCGGGCACGGCCTTGCTCGTCCTCGTGCCTCCCCTGCCGTTGCTGCTTCCCCTCCCTGCACTCCTGCACGCACTGGGCCCGCTGGTAGCGCGGCCGGTCTTCCTCGCACTGCCGCACGCATCGCTCGCTCCTGTCCTCATCCTCCCTGGAGTACGCGACGGCCGCGGCGCAGAGGAAGCCGGTAGCGATCGAGGAGGAAGAGGAGAGGGATGGCTGCTCTGGCTCTGGTCGCCATGGCTTAGCTAGCTAGCTAGTGGTGTCAACCGCTCACTCGTGTGCTTGCTCTGTGCTGCGAGTGGAGGGAGGAGCACGGCGACGTATTTGTAGTGCGCGCGCCGCTGTACGTGGCGCGGCTACGTGGAGGAGGGCTGCGTGGCAGGCGGCAGGCGGGTCGCCACGTCTCGCGGGAGTGCTTATCCGACCTTGGATCGGCACGGTCCGTGCCAGGGTGGGCATTGGCCGTCGTGGTGTGCTTCGGCTTGCTCGCGGTGCCGACTGACGGTGCTGGTTGAGTGGATTACAGTGCTGGGTACAGAGCACGCAAGTTAGCCTGTGTCGAACGTCCCGCCTCCAGATTTTTCTGGACGGACTCGTAGTGGAGCAGCTGGGACAAGAGATTTGGTGTTGATGATTGTGTCTCTGTTAACAAAGTTCACCGGCAATGTAATTCACCTTTTCTTTAAAAAAAGTACTGTCTTCATTTTAAAATGGTAATATTTTTCATAATTTTCTAAATTTAATTACTAATACATTAAGAAAATTAATTGATAAGATTAAAATAGTATCATTAGATTTATTATAAAAATAAATTTTAAGATATAATATATATATGTATATTTACTAACATATAGGTACAAATAGTAATGGTGAAAGATGCATATAAGAAACCACATCAATGTCTAAAACGACAACTATTATCGGGAGAAAACCTTATTTTCTCTTATAAATATTCCAAAAGAGCTCTATACCCTTGCAAAATCTAACAACCCTTATGTGCCTACAAATGTTTTGACAACCCTCCTTTGCCCTTGTTGATTATTTGCTGAGAGTCAAGCCGTTAGGGAGATGCGAAAAGACAACTTTCCCTAGGTTCAAAAGTTACAAATGCTGACAACCCTTATGTACCTTATGCTTTTTTTTTGTGTGATCATATGTACCCTTATGCATGATGAAGCATTATTTGCCATATTTGGTCAACAACAATGTATGCAATCAAACAATATAGATTTTGATAGATTCATTACACATGTAGATAGATCTTTGAAGATTGCACAGTTTCCACAATTATAACATTATGCGTACAAAGGTAATATTAAGCTCAATTTTAGATACCATACAGTTCAGCACACAAAACACACAGATAGCATATAGTTCTAAGTCCCAATTACATATCATAGAGAGCATATAGTTCATTATTCCATCACAAATGGCATATAGTTCTCACATTTTGAGCTTTTGCTTGATCCTTGTAACCATGGCTGGACTGTCGGGTGGTAATGTGTGTGCTTCCTTTCTCTTGTTGGTGAGAGTTTTTGGCTTTGACTGAGGCTTGCTCTTTGGCTTGCTGGTTGTTCGCTTAGCTTTGCTCTTCCTTTTGTTGGTTGAACCATCAACTTCCAGATCTGGGCCAGGTAAGACAAGAGGCATACTTGTAGGTGCAAGTTCCAATTGGTTCGACCCAGATGCTGATATGAGTTCACTTGAGTGGCCATTATTGTTGTTGCTGAAAAATAGAGTTTTAGCCAAGTTTTTGTAAAGCTTCAAATTAGCATTGAGAAAGAAAATAGTAGTGGATGAACTAGCTAGTAACCCGGTGAGTGAAGGAGTGCTTGCAGATGCACCCTCGATGGCTTTGGAAATAGCTTTCTTTGTGGCCCTTTTCTCTTTGAGTTGCTGCATGTCAACAATACATTAGTGATCATATGAAATGTAGGACATGAGATGTATGATATAAATGGGGAAAAGAACAAACCTTCAGCTGCTAATGCGGCAAGTGCTATTAAACAGTGATAGGTATAAGAGTTTTAAATTCTTATAAATTCTTTTGTCATATATAATTTTTTTAGATAATATATTGCGGTTGAAAATTATAAACAAACTATTGCGTTGGAGACCGTGAAAAATCAGATATACCTTATATTTCCTGGAGGAGAGAGTACAAAGAAGGTGATCCCACTAGTACACATGAGTAAAGTACATCTCCTCTCTCGTTCACCACCATAAGATTCTCTTTCCCTCCTTGTGACTTTGCACATTTTTGGAATTTTTGTGCGCACATGTTCAGATTTGTGGTATTTGAGATGAATCATTGCATTCTCATGATTTGCAATGTATTTTCATGTGTATTTTTCTGTTAAATTGTGATGAATCAGTGGGAAATGGTTGTGATTCAGTGTAAAATTGTAATGAAACTTTACCAAAATGTGACGAAGTACCAGCTATTCATAGACAGATAAACGTTGTTCTTGCTTTAATGTATCTAATTATGTATTTTTATGCTAAGTATGATGTAAATGTTCTTAATCATGTGTCAACATTGCTACGTATGATGTTAAGATGATGTTCGTAAACTTTCACAATCATGTGTTAGGTACCCTCCAGCACACTGTTTCGATGGGACCTTTGTCCATGGACTCCGATCGGCGGCAGGACAGCTGGCTGGAACAATGCTTCGTACAGCATGTACACTACACAGTCCATGTTTAAGTACTCTTGTGCTGCTAATTTGTGCTTCTCTAACTACTGCCACTGGAACGCATGGCGGGGGCACACATGAAGTTACGCCTACAGCAGCTGGAGACGATGAGACAATTTGAAAATGTTCGGTCAAGAGTGCCGTGAGCCACCAGCATTAATGGGGGCGCCCCCGAGCTAAGAGCTAACCGAGTAAAGCATCGGCATATTGTATATCTCAAACACCAGACGACTCTTTCGCTAGGAGCTTCTTACTACTCGCTCGATCCCCACCCAATTCTTCGTGCAAACGTGATCTAATTAATCCACACCCTCTATTTTGTACTAGCAGTGTCAAATTAAGATGGACAAGAGAACGCAGTACTACTCCTACGACATGCACAGCGACCAAGTTGGATCATGAGGCAAACTTCTCTTCTGTGGGTGAGAGACACTTGTCTTTCACAACTTCATTCACAGATTGTACCCACAGCATATATACAAAGCAGGCATGCAGCACCATAAAAAGGAATTAACATAGCACAGGCAGAAGCAATATAACTGCATTTCTCAAAAGAATTAACACAGCAGAGCAACAAGAATTGTAGCAGCAGAAGGCAAAACTGCATCCATTCAGATCATACCATATAATTGGAATCATAAAACCCAATGTTGTCCTCGACCACGTCTTGTGTTCGACACACGTCGGCCAGGCTAGTGATCGATCAAACACAAGACACTTCGGAGACAACGCGATCGAGGAGCCATGAACATACTACTACTAGGCACGATATAGAAATCCTGCAACGCAAAGAAAATTCTCGGCACCGGATCAGAATCCACCGTCTTCTTCGGACTCCAGACACAACCAAATGGCGAGAAACATGAAACAGAACAAGACGAGTAGTGCTACTGACGACGGTTGGCTGTCGAGGGGAGGGGGCAGCCGGAGCCTCAGCCGACGATGATAGCGGTGATGATGAGGACGAGCGCGGCGACGAGGGGACCCTGGGTCGACGAAGCGCCAGAGGATGGGGGCTGGGGCGGCGGGGGGATAGCAGCAGCCGGTGCGAGCGGGGAGGTGGCAGTGTGCGCGGGAATGGCCTTGCCGTGGGCGCCGCCGTCGTGCTGCTGGGGCGGCGGGGAAGGCTTCTCGCTCGACGGCGGCGGCGGAGGTGCATCGCCTGCGAAATAGAAAGAACGCGCATGAGTTACAGGATACATACGAATCTGAGCAATATATGAACATAATTCAGTCACCCAATCAACTATCAGAAATTCTTTCCCTTCCTCATTTGACTACACAGATCGGAAGCAGACGAGTCCATGTTTATTCCAACTACCAACCAGCAAGCAGTGTGCCAAGCATGAGCAGGAAACAGCAACATGAAGTCAGAAACTAAACTACTAATCAAACAAGACCATGCTTCGCAACATATGAAAGTTGAATGGAGTAAGAGAGTAGGAGCAAATTAAGAGAGCGATGTGCAAAAGGATCATACGTGCTGGCTGCTTGCGGCGAGGGGCGGAGGAGGGCGGGGCGCTGACGACGGCGGCCGGGGGAGCGGGACCTGCACATGGATCCAATTCACAGTTTATTTAACGGCCGGAATTCAAAATTCGAAAAGCGCACGAAATATTATGGAAGGGCAAACACGTCATTTGTGAAATAGTGGGTGTGGCCACGTCATTACATGTCCACCAAGAAAACAGTGGCAGGCAAAGTCAAATGACAGCAAGTAGTATCGGAAGAGATCGTTTCTGTTAAAGCTGCAACACCCAGCTATCTGTTCAGCAGGCTACTCTGCAGAGAGCAGTTGCTACTTCACCATGAACGCAAAACACACCATCGCACAGGAAGAACGCTACCACAGCAAGTAAAGCAAAACCCCCATGCATAGGACGAGGACTCTGACGAAAAGGAGAATTGCCAAGAAATGCTTTCTGCAAGGCAAAGATTCAGACGAACAGAAATAGCAATTTGACCCATTCTTTTTGCACGAAAGAGGAAGGCTAGAAAAACTGCAGAGAAGTACTAGCTTTCTATGAGAGGATCATCATGGAAAGATAGATAGAACCCTAGCTAGAAAGATCAAATGGGGAGATGAAGCTGCAGAAACATCCGAGGGAAAAAGGGCAAAAAAGAAGGAGATGCACTGCACAACACAAAAGCACGCCAAGCTTTATGCCTAGCCTTGGCAGATCGCACAGCACACGTTATTGACCAAGTAAGACTGTTCACAAGAGCCGGCAAGAACGCAAAAGAATACTGCAGAAAGCAAACCTGCGTCTGGTTTCAAAGTGCTAGAACGTACGCCATCGATTGGGTGATTAAACAGCACAAAACACATGGAAGATTTTAGCCAGTTCCCAGATCTTGACGGTGATCGTCAAACTAATTGTCAGGAAGAACCCGTGGCCATGGCTATGAAAGGGGATGAACGGTAATCGAAAACAAACGTAGAGAACGAAGCGAACCCACAACAAGTGACGAGATAACGAACAAAAGCTTCAACTCCGTGATTTTCCGAGCTTAAACTCTTAAAGCGAGAGATAGATCTAAACCACGAGAAAACACAGAGACATGCAAACCACCAGAGATCGGAGAGAAAGTAGAAGATCAACATTAAAGTGAAACAGCGAATGGCACGAGAGAAGCACGAGAGAAGTCTGGAAGGGCAGAAGTAACCTCTGCATGGCGTTGGATCTTACACAATTAAGCATAAACCCGAGATTAGAGAGGGTTCTACACTAGATCCCAGCGAAAGCCAGGCAAGTTACTCGGCAAATAACTCACGAGGAAGCAGGAACTATGAAATCACAAACCCAGAGAGATCGAAGAAATCATATGCAAGTCGCGTGTGTCACTGCCTTATCTCATCCAAATACGTAGGATTAGCAGTGTCCAACGATGAACTTCTCAAAAACAGAACCAGCAGTGGAAATGAGACCAAGTCACAGATATTCACGAGAACGAGCACCAGTAAGGCGTACGCGCGAGTTGCTCGCCACTACAAACGACGCGAACTCGACGCCACCGTAGCGTACAACGCAAGAAAACCAAACCAAAGCAAATCAGAAAGTAGAACGCCGGGATCTTGCGAAACGACCAAAAGAACGAGGAAAACGCAAAGCGAACAGTGAATCCGCAGCCACAAGCAGACAGACCACCGCAGGAGGGGGGGGGGCGGGGGCGGGGCGTTGCGTTTCCGTACCTTCGCAGGCGGCGGCGAGGTGGGCGCCTCCGCGGCGGAGACCACCGCAGGAGGTATAGAGCGTGAGGAGGTGGGTGGCATTGAGCCCGGCGATGACGAGCTGCGGCTCGGCGGCGACGCGGCAGAGGCAGGGGACGCCGCCACCGAGATCGACGGCGGCCACCACCGGCTCGCAGCACTGCGCCGTAGGCATGTCCGGGGCGCAGAAGAGCGAGACCTGGGTGGCGAGGAGGGTGGGCTCGCAGGGGGCCCCCGGCTGCGGCCCGAACGTGGCGGCGGTCGCCGGGAGAGCCGCGGCGAGGAGGACGACAACGAGGAGGAGGCGGTGGGATCTCTCCATGGGTGGGATCTCTCGCTAGCTCGCGCTTCGTACGGCTCCTAGGGTTTGGCTTGGCTTGCTGGGCGAGTTGGTGTGGTGGTGTGGGAGCGGAAGGCTCCGGAGAGTGGAGGACGCAGTGGGGGAGAAGAAATGCGGGGTGGTTTATATAGGCGGAGGAGGCGTGAAGGCTAAGGTAAAGACGGGTGCGTGCGGCGCCGGGGCGAGGATCGATCCGGTGCGTCCGTTTAGGTGGGACGGGGCAGCTGTCTGTGTGGACGGTGAGATGCGGGGCAGGACGCTCGCTCGCGTGATCCCGGCACGGCATATGAGTGGTCGTGGGCATTCTCTCTCTCGGGAGAATGGGTGAAGAGAAAAGACGGATATTTTCGAAAATCTTGTTACGTCGTGCAATGTGTGGTGCACGAAAGATCACTCTGCGTGACGATTCGTGCACATCTGATTGTACCAGTGCGTAGAAGTGAGAGAACGCACCACATCACAACATTTTTTTTTGTCTTTTTTTGAACTTCTACACCGCCTCACAACATGGAGAGTGCAGCTACGTTGGATCCAAAAAAAAGAAAAGAAAACAAATCAAACGGCATCTGCATAAGTAGATGTGATTAGCGTGGTGAATGCACGAGGTCCTCCGGCCCATGTACTGATTAGCAGGGCGTGTCAAACTGGGCCAGGCTGTTTTTGGTCCAGTTACCGTATATTGCCTAGTTTCGTTATTTTCTTATACGACAGAAAAGGTTCGATTAGTTTACCGTAAATTTCAATAGTCAATACGATTGTACGATTATCTACCGCGATTCAAACCTGAGTTTTTCAAACAACACGAACTCCGCTTTGAATGGGGTTCTTAATTATTTTTTCACGTAATTCAGTTCTAATTTTCTTTTTGAAAATAGGCAATTCTGTTGTTAATTTGACCCCGAGTCCCCTAATTTGCAACCCTAGTCCTGATTATAGCGCAATACCAATATTTATTTGTCATTTTATTTTTTGTTTTATAAACCGATTTATTCGATTTCTTCTCCCTCCACTCTTCCTTCCACCGAAGAGGAAGAGAGAGTAGAAGAAGAATGAAAAAAAGAGTAGTGACATGGTACCGACATGTGACAGATAAGAAAGGAGGTGGCAGTGGCATGGCACAGGTAGGGCCAAGTCAGTGAACCAACTGGTTTCTCTCCAAAACCTTGAAACTTGGTCCAAATTGGATTATTATCTAGGTATCACTGGTGCAAAATGTAACCTTTAAACATACAAACAACCGTTTATGTGCAATGCACGTCTGTCACAATATATATTACATGAAAAATATACTTATATATATATATATATATATATATATATATATATATATATATATATATATAAGTTTACTCATGATTAAATTTATTTCTTCTCTTATAAACCACATGAAAAAACAGCATTAAGCATGCATTAAATTGTGAACCATAATCCTACAATGTAATTAATAGGAGGTTGGTAGAGGATTAATTAATTAAGATGAAATTTCCAAGGATCTAAACTAAATCCTGAACTGCTGATGAAAAATTTATGCACGGTGCAAATCGAAAGTATCCCGCACTAACTCGTACTTTTATAAGTAGTATAGATATAGATATGATTCAAACTACAACAACCATAATAATACTTAGTCTAAAGTATAATTTACTCCAGTTTTATCTTTGTGTAGTCCTTTACTACTTTTGATAAATGGGTCACAGATCCATCGAAGAAAAAAAATGAACACGGGTTCACAAAAAATTCGTATGACATGTTTCTCGTACTCAGTTACGCCCTCACGAATAAAGAAATCTACCTCGCGCCGACAACAATGCCATCACAGAGACTCCCTAAGTCCAAAGTAAAAATGACCTTAAGTGCACATCTCGGTAAATAGAAGTGATGTTGCCTAACACTTTCAAATAGGTAGTATGCTCGAAACATAAAACAAATAGATCATGCACAACCTAAGTTATAAATTTGTTTACCTAATAGTGCATCCCATAGGAAATATTTTCGGACATCTTCCCCCTTCACCACACACACGCACAAATGCGTGCGCATGCACGCATACACACCCGACCAATTTGTAGTCAACCTCGAGGTAGCCTCCTTGAGGTCTAGGGTTCAAATCTCAATTATACAATCATTTTGTGTGAGTTGCTCCACTTTTCATAGGTAACCGGAACCCTAAATCTCAGAAAAAAATTGATTTTGAATTGAAATCCACGAACTTTGATTTTGAAAGTTCCATTTTGAGTTGCAGTTTTGTACCCTTCCAAGTGAAAATTGAAATCTCAAAAAATTGAAAGGTGAAAAGTTTGGGAAGGGAATTCTAGAGTAAGGCGGGGAAGATGAGGACCTGCCGAAAAATAAGAATGTCAATGAGTTTTGGATGGAAAGTTGTTGTCCTTTACTTTTCCTTACCACAAGTCTTACGTGTGGGATTGTGGATCATGGCGAAAAAAATCCTATATGACCAGATCTTTCTCCTTATCTTGTTAGACCCTTCTTAGTAGGTGCCATATGTCCACACCAATCTCAAAGCAATTAGTGGTCTTCTTTCTTCCCCATAGCCATCCTAGTCTGCCTTGCCTAATATATTTCTCCAGCGAGGTCTCGGGCCAAAGCCACCTCTGTCAAGGGGCCTGCTTCTTTTCGCCTCAATCTTGAAACGCCCGCGCATAACTTTTGGATTTTGATACGTATGGATTAATCTAGGCCTGCATGGCGGACGAACTTGGCGAATAGACCATGGGAGCGGTGCATGACGACACAGTTGTGACAATAGGGGATGATCTTGGGGTTGATGCCTTGGGTGGTAAGAAGGTCGGTGATGCAATCGATTTGCGGAGGGATGCATCCAAGGAGAAAGAATTTTAGTGATTTACTGCTATGACAATCCACCAGAGACGGGTGAAAATGTTCCTCTCAGTGCTCTTGTGGCTCTTGTTGCCACTTTTTTCTTGCTAGCGTATGTGTGCTTCATAGAAGATGTCTTCTCATATATTATTAGCATGGTCTTCCTTGGCTCAAGAACGGCAAAGGTGTCTGACACTACTGGTTCAGTCGTCATCCTTGGCTCAAGAATAGCCAAGGTCTCAGCTTGCTATGGTGCCACTACTATCTCAGTCGTCATTGGGTTGGGAACAACCAACTCTGGTGTACTGAGCGGCTGTGCTTGAGATGTCGACTACGATGAAAACTGGTCGAGTAGATTGATGTCCCTATTTGGACAATGGATGAATGTGCCAATGGCCTCTGCTAGTTGAGTGATCTCGTTCATTGGGCGCATAGGAAGTGGGAAGAACTTGAAACCTTTGACCACATCATCCACAAGCACCTTTGCAAAGTTTGGCACTAAGGGGACACTGCGGACCACCACTCCCGGCCCCGATGGAAACATTTTTTTTCCAAAAGAAACATCTAGTGGAATATCATCCATTACCCTCGTCGAGAGCTTGCATCTACTCGCGTCTTATAAAAGGTTATGATATTTTGTTAGCATTCTACATGTGATACTTAGTTAGCATTCTAGAACAGATTTTTATCTTACCAACATGATGTTCCAAAGGAAATGTTTGGCTTGTTTCTTCTATGGCACAACCGTCATATGTGCAACTACTCTAACAGTTTTCAAGGCTCATGTCAGCAGTACCAGATAGTAGTTGTGCTGTTATCTCTTCCTTAAACTACGTGACTTGCCTTTCTACCTCCACCCTCACTGCCTCAGCCATGTCAACTTGTTCTGCTGAAGTTTGAGGCTAAGTCTGAGTCTGACTCAGCTTCCTGGCACTCTCTCTCCTCTCGTACGTCTCCTTGTCCTCAGGAAATCCCTCACTCTAGGGGACGTCACTTCCTATCCAGCATATCGTTGATCACTTCATCTGCTCCTTGTGTAATTATTTGCTCTTCACCGTGACTGGTCCAGAGTGTATAACCATCTGTGGAACCCCTCTGAATCAAGTGACCCTGTATCTGATATGGGATCTTCAACATCTTCTCATTCTTGCAGCCAAAGTACAAACAACACATAAATTCAGCTCTCTGTCTCAACATATCCTCCTATGCTACTCTTATAAATTCATTCACACTATTAATGTGCTACTGGGTCGCATGGCTCACATCGTACATCTAGTTTCAGTCCATCTATGCCACACACATATAAACACAAATTTAGAGTATGTGTTACATTTAGTAAACATATATATCTTTTTTTACATATATACGTTTGATAATGCCCTAACTAACATGGCCTTCCCAAAGAAATGTTTCTAAGTATTACATGACACTATTACCAAGAGCTAGACCCTAAGTTAACTATTGTCTGATTTTTGAGCTTCTCTCTATACAAAATTTCTTCATCACCCTATGCATTAACTCCAACTTAAATCTCTTTTTTACCAAGAGCTAATTAAACATCATATATATATATATATATATATATATATATAATTGCAAGATCTTATTAAGTCCTAACTTACACTACTACAGAATTCATTTAACGGGACGCCCCTGTATAGACAGTTTTTTGAAGCCGTCTGTACAAATAGTATCACAGACGGTTCTAAAAGAAAACCGTCTGAGAAAATGAGTACGAACGGTTCCCAACAAGCGGGATGCTACAGTACAGACAGTTCCAAACTCTGTACAAATAGCATAGACGGGTCCAAACTGGAACTGTCTGTACAAATAGAACAGTACAGACGATTCTATGTTTGGAACCATCTGTACAAATCTGTAAACAGTACAGATGGTTCTAAACTTGGAACCGTCTGTACAAATCGAACAGTACAGACGGTTCTAAGTATGGAACTATCTGTACAAATCTGCAAACAGTACAGACGGTTCCAACAGACGGTTCTAAACTTGGAACCGTCTGTACTGTTCGATTTGTATAGACGGTTCCAAACTTAGAACCATCTGTATAAATCTGTAAATAGTACAAACGGTTCTAAAAAGTTAGAACCATCTGTACAAATTGAACTTAGACAGTTAGGAACCGTCTGTACAAATAGATGAAGCAAGGCTGGTTGATACTCTGCTGCCGCGGCAGCAAAAACTGCTGATTTTCTTGCTACGGTAGGAAAGTGGCAGCGTCGGGGAGGGAGTTTGACAGCTCCGATTGTCGAATGGTTTTCACGGCTGTGAGCGGGAGGCCAAACTCTACATCTCCAGAAATTTTGAGCCAATTCCGAGAAAGTCGACGAAACGATTAGTGGAAATCCTGGCCCGAAATCAAAAATTTTGAAAACAGCACCTCGACAAAAGTGTTCGGAACAAGCTGGGATCAAGGTGGAAAGCAAGTCATCGGCTCAAGCTAACTAGGGAAATAAGAATCACCCAATTCGAAGCCCGGATGGAGGAGATATGCCCTCCGCAAGATCAAAAAAAGTAACGAAAAAACTTCCGGAGCGAAAAAGTCCCACCTAGAAGCTGAATTTTGAGGGTCAAGATGGTACAAGTATATACACGTGTATTTTTATCGGATGCGCCTCGTCGTTAGCTTCGATTTGAGTGGTCGTGGACTCAAAACGGACTTCGTATGAGAAAGTTATTGCTGTTTTACTAAAACCTCTCAAACTAGGGTTGGATCTGGACTCAAACTAGCACTCGGAGCTACAGCACAGATGGTTCCAAATTAGAGCCGTCTGTATTAGAAGCGTCCTGCTTAGTCATAGGGATTAGTTAAGAGGAAAACAATCTCATTTGTATCGCGTACTTAGCTTAGTTCAGCTGGCAACTCCCCTTGCTTGGACAACACGAGGTTGCGGGATCAAATCCCGCTGGAAGCATATTGTGTGATTTAATTCTAGTGGTTGGATGGGACGATGCGGACGGCGGGATGAGACGCGGTTGAAGGCTAGGCATATGGCGTGATGTGTCATTTTTTTTATAACACGACATCACAAACGGGTGCTAATTGTACAGACTGTTTCGTACAGACGGTTCGGAAAACCGACCCGCAGGGGGGTTCCGAACCATCTGTATAAATGATTTCTGTAGTAGTGTTAACTTCTATCCATACTATATAGGATCTTTTCTCTGCACATATAAATAACCATAAACCATGTATGTTAATTCACTTCTATAGCTATTCAATATATATATATATATATATAGACACACACACACACACATATATATAACCAATTATAGATAGATAGAAATTCTAACATTAATTCACCACCAAATCGCCTGTTCTCCCCGTAGCCGCCGCCACCAAAATAGGTTTGAAAAACTTAACAGATCTGTCTCCATAAATATTGCTTGTCGGATCATCACACCTGTCTAAGATGAGTTACAAAAACACATGTCCGTGAAGTGATCATCATCACAGGCGGTACAGGCGGTTCATAATTTGAACCGTCTGTGATGACTTAGTATAGACGATTCGTTTGAGATAACTTGTCGTCATAGATGGTTCATTTATCTCAGATTGGTAGATTTTTAAACCATTCGTGATAACTTTTAAACCGTCCGGATAAAACGTCCAGGACAAGAACTTCTATAGTGGTGTTGGAACAATCGGGTCGGGGATGGCTGCAACTCACTGGAGAACGACGGCGCTTGGTGCATCGTGGCTCTAGAACAACGAAGGATACTAGAGAGAAGAAGTCGTGCTTGATTTTTCCATAGAGCGGGACGATGTGTGCTGTTGGGCTGTTGCTGCGTGTCTTCCGCTACACAGGAAGAACCTGGACGCCAGCATGCAGCAGCTACAGCCACACCGAAGGTGGCTTTCGCTTGAGCCTTCACCGATCAAAGATTTAGTCTTTTTTGGGGAAGATAATGTGACACCTCCTAAGAGAGGTCTAATAAGATGAGGAGAAAGATTTGATCTTATAGGATTATGTTTTTCTATGGGTCACACGGCTACAAACGGATGGCTCCGAATTATTTTGTGAGAATGTAATCCCTACTCCCAGCTAACTAGTGTCGACTTCGTTCGAGTTTTCTCACCAATAATACTGGAAAGGCAATGCACCATACAGAGTGCAATCTACCTTTGGACCGAAGTACTTAACCCTTCTAATGCATCATCTAATGTAGGTTAGATAGAGTAGTGTATCTGCCCACGGCTACTGAGCTACCTTTTCGTCGAACAATCCGAAGCACGTATAAATGAACCATGGCACCGCACGTTCATCGCAACGCACAGACAGCACAAAGTCCAGTTCACTCTGATCATCGATCGACCAATGGCTCGTTGCCGGATCAGCAGCCTCTCGCCCGTGCTAAGCCTGGCCCTCTCCGTGATGGCCGCGATGTGCGCGGCGTCCACGGCGCAGCAGCAGCAGCAGCCGCCGGCCGTGCCGAGCGCACCGAGCTGCCCGCCGGTGCAGGCCTCCCTGTCGCCGTGCATCAGCTACTTCATCGGCAACTCGTCGTCCCCGTCCACCGCGTGCTGCGGCCAGATGCAGGCCATGTTCCAGTCGCAGGCGCCTTGCCTCTGCGCGGCGGTGGCGGCAGCGCCCTCCCAGCTGGGGTCCGTGCTTGGCCAGGTGCTGCCCCTGCCCAGCGCGTGCAACCTGCCACCCAACGCCTGCTCGGGTACGTGGAGTTGTCAGTGATACATAGAAAAAGTTCGATACTACTTGCGGAGAAGATTCAGACACAAAAATGGTGTGAGTATTGATTAATTGGGGTTGATCCGTTGATGTTTGCAGATGCGACAGGGACGTCGAGCTCTGCTCCTGCTGGTGGCTCAGCGGCGGCGCCATCGTCGGGGACACCTCCTGCTGCTGCTGCTGGGCCGGTGATCGAGCCGTCTTCCGGTGGTGGATTTATATCGAAGTCGGTTCCGGGGTTGCTTGATTCGGCTGCAGTGGGAGCTGAGTGCACAAGGATTTCTGCTGCCGCTGTCTTGGCCTTGTTGCTGATTGCTTATGTTCTCTGATCTCATTATGAATTCTGGGCCTTTTTTTTGGTGAGGATTATGAATTTCTGGGCTCTAATAGCTCGTTTGTGACCATATTGTATACATGTAAGTATATCGGTCCATATTATATACATGTAGATGGTTGTGTCGTTGATTCGATCTGGACGTGCAGATTGACACTCAGTTCATCGATCATCGCACGTTTTTCCCAGCCCGTCAACAACCCATATTGAATGTGACACTTTGAAGTTTCTACCTTTCTATCAATAAATTAATGCATGGAAGGCATCCTATACGGTAATATTCATGCAACGATTCAACGATGATTCGGTTCAAAGTAGTACCAGCTGCTCGTTGCATCTTACTAATGCCACCGGCAACCCTCTTGGTTACCTCCAACGGCTAGAGGAATTGGGACGAAGAAATTTCAAGATTGGACGACTATTCCAGCTGGATCGTGTTCCTGTAACTGTAACAAATGAATTGTCGTGTTAGATGATCAGCAAAGGAAAAAAAATCAGTGCAGAACTGAAAGCCAAGTCACAAATTAATTAAACCCAAGAAAAGCACGGGGAAAACGCAAGGCAAACCACTCGACGATTGGATCGATCCAAACCAGAGAGAGCTGGGTGTAGTGGAGCTTGACGATGCCGTGGATGTCGAACCGGCCCAGAGGCGAGGACGTGGACGTCCGGCTCTTGTGTGCCACGAGGCAGAGGCAGGGCAACGTCGCCGCTTGTAGCCGTAGAGGCGTAGACCTCTCCGGCACGCATGCAGTTGCCGGACAGCTGAGCAGCGACCGGTGCAGGAAATGCAGGATCGCACCCCGTCGCAATGGCGTTGCTCGGCTCGCAGGACGCCCACGTCGTACGCCGTGCGCCCCGGCTGCGTCCCGACAGTGGCCCCGGCCCCAGAAGTACGTGGGCAAGCATGCCATGCAGGAAGACGAGGAGGTGGCAGCGTGAGGGCTCCGTGGATACCGTTCTTCCTTCACCAAGGGCTTGATAGGTGTGGAAGCCCCAATGGGACGCTTTTCTGCCTATATGCAATGCATGCCAGCCGCGTTCAACTAGTTTTGGATGAACTATCTCCGTTCGATCGTTAGTTCATTCCTACTGTGTGGAGTGGTAGTTCTTATGTTGAGTTTGTGTCGAAAATATGTACGAATAGGTTACGGGTTGAACTAGAGAAGGCGTAGTATTATAATAGGGTACTACGAAAAGTTCTAGTAGGATACGGGTAGAGTTAGAATCAAACTCATGTATCATAGGCTTCCTATATAAGGAGAGGGACACCACACAATATAACCAAGTCGACACATATAACTTGAAAGAGAGTTAATAGATGGGGAGGAGAGCCCGTAGTCAAGCCTTGTGGATGTAGGCCTCTTGGTCGAACCATATTAAAAACGTCGTGTCTCTCATTGCCAATTCTGCGATGTTCTTGATTTAGATATACATTTCCGCATGTCGCCTCGTGATTTTGCAACAAGTGGTACCAGAGCACGAGGTTGATGGTAGATCTTGAGGCGGTGCAGAGGAATCTGGCAGGTACAAGATGGAGGATGGTGGCGTGTGCACGAGACGAGGTGGAGCCTGGAGCACGTCGTGAAAATTTGCTTCAAAAGGGTGTGGGTATTTTTTACAATTTTTGTGGAAAATTTGGCGCAAGGTGGAGCAAGGAAGAAATAAAAAAAGAGCGGCGGCGACGCGAGGCAGCGGCGTCGGCCGCGGACGGCAACGTGCAAGGCCAGGTGCCAGCCAGCTAGCCAGCCCAGGCGCGCCTCCAGCAGGCAGCTCAGGCTCGGGGCAGGCGGCCCAGCAGGCCAGGCCTGGGCGGGCCTAGGCGGCGCCCAGGAGGTGCAAGCCCAGGTCAGCCCAGGCGGGACCCCGGAGGGCCCGGGAGGAGCCCAACAGGCCCAGGAGGAGCCCGGGAGGCCCAGGTAATGCTGTGGGGCTCGGGGAGGCCTAGGAGGGGCCCGGGAGGGGCTAGGGAGGGTTTAGGAGGTGTGGGGCAGCCTAGGAGGTTTGGGGAGGCCCATGACGCGTTTTTGGAGGTTTTCTAGCCAGATTTCGGGAAGGAATTTATTTTTTATTTAAATTCGAATTGGATTCCGAATTTTGGGAGGAAAGGGACTCGGAGTAGGAGTTCGGCTTGGATTTGAGGGTCCAAAGACTGCAATATAAGTAGGGATTGGGGAAGGCTTCAAGAGACGAGATCTCAAGAGTTGAAGCCTGCGGCCAATATGGAGAACACGTGATCTGGAGGAGAAGTGTACTCGGTGGTTCGGAGGTGAGACATGGGTCTCGACATCAATTATGGACAAATTGATGGAGGAAAAGATAGCAGGGTTGGAAGAAGTGTGGGCTAACTACCTAAGAGATCCTCGACCAGGGCTGCGGAGGCTTAACACATGAATTGTGGCGAGGCGTGCGGCTGAAGGCGCACGGCAGGTAGAGATGGTCTAGAAAGAATGTCTAAGGAAAGGATGAGACAACTGCAAATTTAACTCAATAAGATGACTCGGGATATGGCTGTAAAATTTCTTCAGTTTTTTAAGTGATGAATGAAGAAGGAAGTACAATTGCAAGTGGAGTCATGGTGAAATCAAGGAGTAGCAATGGAGTCTCATCGGCGGTTCAGGTCATTGAACTGCAAAAGTGAATCTTAAAGTCCAAGGTGCACGGAAGTTCGCACAAGATAGTTTTAGGGTGGTGAAGGACATATTCGCCAAGGTGGAGTTTATTAAATTTATGTGGAATACGTGTACGAGTAGATTACGGGTTGGACTAAAGAAGGCGTAATATTGTAATAGGGTACTACGGGGAATCCTAGTAGGATATGGGTAGAGTTAGAATCGAGCTCATGTATTCTAGACTTCTTATATAAGGAGAGGGACACCACACAATGTAACCAAGACAACACATGTAACTTGAAAGAGAGTTAATAGATGGGGAGAAACGTCTGTAGTAAAGGCCATAGATGTAAGCCTCGTGACCGAACCACGTTAAAATATCGTGTCTCTTATTACTAATTCTACGGTATTTTTGATTTAGATCTACGCTTTCGTGTATCGCCTCGTGATTTCGCAACATCTCAAGAGGAATATTACGTCCATAGAGTCATTAGTTCAGAACAAAACCTGCTTGTATTAGTTCCTAGTCGCTAAGCAAGCGATGAAACTGAAGAAGCCCGGCCACCAGAGCAATTTTAGCAATTCTAGCAATTCGCCGAGAAAACCAGAGCAATCTGTGTTGCACTTGCATGTGGTATTTGTTTTTCTCCAATTCTAGATAGAGACTCGAGTCCCTGCTCTGGTACCAACGTCACGTAGACATATTTGAAAGCCACAGCAAACATGAGAATTAGCCGAGTTGGCCACTAACCCTCCAAGCTGAGCTCAAAGCAGAGTATACTAGTCAGATAATCACATTCCGACAGCAAGCGGCGTCTCACGGTGGCAGCCAACATTCTCCGATCAGATCACCGGTGAACCTCGAAAAGAAGCAAAGGTCGCAGTCGCAGCGTGCAGACCAACGCAGGACTCAGGTAGAGCAGGGCAGGTTAGATAGACCGGCCCATCCACCCGCCACTGTTTCTCAAGCCTTTCGCCCGTCACGTCCCTTTTTTCCCCAACAGTTCGCAGTATAAACCTGTCCCCTCGTCTCGTCGCCGTCACCGAAACCTACGTGCACCAATCCAATCCGCCAAGAATTATCCACGATGGCTCGGCGTGGGCTCCGGGTAGCAGGTCTCACCCTCGTCGTCGCGGCGACGACGCTGTGCGCGCTATGCTCAGCGCAGACGACGGCGACGGTGCAGCCGATGACGATGCCCAACTGCGCGCCGGTGCCAATCAGCCTGTCACCGTGCATCGGGTACGTCTTCGGCATCGGCTCGGCGACTCTGTCCTCCTGCTGCTCCCAGCTCCAGGCCTTCTTCCAGTCCCAGGGGCCCTGCCTCTGCGCCATGTCCAAGCTCGCGCCCAGCCCGTTCGGCCTGGTCCTCGGCCAAGTCCAGGGCATGATCCCCAACGTGTGCAACCTGCCCAGCAACCCATGCGATGGTACGTCACCCTGGACTCCTATACTTCAATTCACAAGGTTTTTACAGACGGAAAATCTGACAAGGAAATGAAGGTGACTGTTTCTTGTGTGGCACCGCAGATGTCGTTACTTCGCCGGAGGCCTCGGCGCCGCCGGTGGCCATGGCTCCAGCTGCTCCATTGGATCCGACTGCCCCGACGGCACGTGCGACGACTCCGGTAGCTACTCCCGCCGCGCCTGCAACCACAACGTCGACCACGCAGGCCGGTGCAGATGCGTCTGGAGCGCCACCGGTGCCAGCTGATGGTTCTCCCGCCGCTGTGGCAGCGCCGGGGCAGGTTGCGCCAGAAGGCGCTGGATCAAACACTGGTTCACAGGCTGCATCAAAGCTCCCAGAATTGCTGCACGCAGCAGGTGCACGAAGCTCCCGGGACATCGGTGCTGGCACCGTACTGATCACTCTGTTTCTTGCTTATGTTTCGACAATGTATGTGTAACCTGCTTAGCCATTACCATTTACCACAACGACTGTACTGATGTACCATATGATACAGAGTAGATTCAGACTGCACCAACCACACGGTATTGCAATAAAAACGTACATTCTATGTTGTAGAAAGGGAATGCTCTAAGTTCAAATCCTGATGGCTCACATTGGTTACAACAATTGAAACAGATGAAGTTACCCTTTTGGATAACTTTAGATGCCAGCATTTCCCACACAAGTACTAAGAAAAGGACATATGCATAACGACATTATCTCCGACAATACTATGCGTTAAGTAGCCTAGCACCATGTCATCAGTCTGCAGTTAAAATGTTAGAAATTAATAGAGTACATCATAGCTTAGCGACCGGAATGTACATTAGTCACAAATCCTCATGGATGCAGGCACGTAGGTTCCTGTCATCTCTCATTAGGCCATCTACTGTCATCATGAAATATGAGGTTGAATCAGGATCTTGGGATAGCTGTTCTGCCTTTCCATCATTCAATCAGCGTAAAGTCCACTTCCATCACCCAACATGGCATTTGAGTGTATACCAGCGACTGAAAAATGACATTAAGAAGCAAATATCACTGAGGGATGAGACCATGGAAAACAGATGATAAAAATCATTCAGAATCTGAGGAAGTAAATATACACGCCCTAACTAGAAACAGTTAAGATCCTAAGCAAAATGCTGGGTGGAAGGTAATAGTTAACAAATGTAATCTGAAGAATAACACAATTTTTCCTAGCCCCAGTTGCGACTACTGGCACATAATCAAGTATTTCTGATTGATCATAGAAATTCCCACCAAATAATGAAATTATGAGCTTAGTGATTTTACTGTTTCAGTTCTGGCAAGCAGTTGGAACGAATTAGAATCTAACTTGCATAAAGGTCAAACATACTATCAGCAAAGTAGAATTGAAAAGGGAACAAATCCTTGAGCATTGTCACTAAACAATAGATGGTAACAAACATGAACTTTTGTCCACAAATGCCAAACAGTCCCAAATCAGTTAACAATGCCAAGATGCTAGTAGTTGATACGATTTCTGAATCCTCTCTACAATTAATGTAGCAAGTAAAAACAAGCCAACAACTAAAATTACGAGTGTGAATGACATGCTCTACATTTTACTGAAACCTGACACAAAAGATACATACTACAGTTGGAAAAGGTTCCGTAAGAAATTAAAAAAAGGCTTCCAGTTCACAAAATTAGCCTCAACACCATAATCTCATATCATCATGCATATTTGAAGCAAACTCCTAGTTGTCTGCAGGCCTGCCTACCAAATTACTAGTTCCAGTCGAAAATGTACAATAAATGGTGAGATCTACACTAGATACTAGGTCACCAAATGCTCCATAATTGATCAAGGTAGTAAACCATTTATCCTACAAAGAATTACACTGAACTATCAGTAAACACACATGTCTCTCACGTTACTGAGAAGACATCTAAAGCTTTAGGACAACACATGATGCCCAACGCTAAAAGAAACCCAGACATAAAATTCACCAGGAATTCTGAGTCCTCATTCCAAGTAAAAATGAGAGATACAACTTACAAGATCACACAGTTACAATACACACGACGATTCAATTATGTCCGCGCCCGCACAAATTCCTCCAGCCGCTCCCATACCTCAAGGGCAGCTGGTCTATCTTGATGCCTTTTATTTTTGCTTATCTGCATGCAAGTCCGTAACAGAATCAAGTAGCTGTAAGTGAGAGCAACATAGAGATTGATTATAATAATCAAGACAAACTTCAAATTTATCCCACTCACAGATATGATTTTCACATTCCACTGTTTGACCACTTTTGCTGCCTCCACACTATCATCTTCAAAGCGTACATAGAAACCAATAACTGAGACAAGTTTAAGATGTTAGGCCACAGATGGTATCAATACCTCATGTTGAATGAGAAACAGAGCATATAAAGATTTACTTTGCTATCGTTTTAAACATTGACACGGTCACCAATATGCATCTTTGACCATTATTTTTTATATGCATATGTTAGCAAAAAATTATGAAAAGAAAATATTTTTCATTGCAAATCTAATGATACTACTTTCACCTCACCAATCTAAATATTTTTTAACCTATAGTAGTCAAAATTGGAAAAGTTTGACTGCACACTTTCTAAAACGTCACATATTTCTAAACGGAAGCAGTAGCATTTTCTGACCAAGTTACTGGGACGCCCTGATAGGTATCGGAATAAGGGGGTAGCGATTTTTCATTACAAATCAGATGGTACCATTTGCACCTAATCAACATTCTCGTTTATTAATTAGTTGTCAAATATAGAGAAGTTTGACTGCATGCATTCTAATGATTAGGTTAGTTACTATTTGTAAGGGAGGAGTTCAACCTATACAGAGGGGGCTGCCTCATCCATATCAATTAAGAAATGAAAAACCAATATGTTATCCTCTGCCAATGTTGTCTCTCTCGCCTATGATCTACCCTCATCCCAACAAGCCAACTCCGCCCAGCCATCTTCCCGACAGTGTTTAGCCCATTGTGTGCCATGGGCCATGCCCATCACAGGCCCCGTGCCGTCACCATTTTGGAACGACACCAGCAACAGATGAGCCCCCTTTTAGCAGAAACTGTTGTCAGTAATATTTAGTAGGTACACGTTTGCCTGATGTGACATTGAACAATACAGCAGCAGTTATTTGTTGCTCATTAGTCAGTACCAATAATAAAACAAGCATTAAACCCAATTGTGATAACGAAGTAAGCATTGCAGACTTCTAGCTATACAAAACAATAGTAAACCAACCCTATCCTGTAATGTTGATAGAAAATTCGTATGAACCTTAGTACGAAAATCTTGAACCGATCCAATCACTGATGTGTTTATTTCTTTTCTTGACCAAAATGAAGCTATGAGATGCTAATACAAATCGCAAATGCACAAACAATCAAACAATAAAAAGCAAGAAATCCGCACCCTTGTTAAAGATGTCTACATGATCCTTGAAGGGCCAGTCCTTGAACTGCCACTCCTTTCCGAGCACAAACACGGCCACCACGCGTGCCCAATCGTCCGCCTTGAGTGAAGCCGGCTTGTCCCTTACCTCGAACGCCACTGGACCCCCAGCCGCGCCCGCCCTCTCCCCGCGAATCAGCTTCTTCTGCACCGTGACGCACTCAGGCTTCGGGCTCCCTTTCATCGCCCGCATCCTCTCCTCGCTCGGGATGAACACGAAATCCTCGAGGAACTCCCTCACGTTGTAGATAGTTATCAGCGTCTGCGACGCGCTGGGCACCAGTATGATGGGCACGAACCCGTCGCCGAGGGCCTTCTCGACCTTGGGGTTCGCGAGGGCGACCGCGGCCGCGGAGGGCTCGTGGCGGGCTGAGGAGGGGGCGTTGTCCTTGTTGCGCACGCGCTCCTCCTCGCGGCGCAGCGCGCTGTGGTAGATGGCGAGGAAGTCGCGGCCGCGGGCGTCGAGGATGGCGTTGCGGTCCTTGAGGGGCCGCTCGAGGGAGCGGATGTGGGCGGTGGAGGCCTCGTCGGTGTCGGGCTCCTCGGGTGGCGGCGGCTGGGCCTCCTGGGGGAAGTGGGGGAGGGAGGAGGGGAGGAGGGGCTCGGAAGGGAGGGAGTTGTCGCCGAAGCGGAGGAAGTCGAGGAAGGTCTTGCGGTCGGGGAGGGAGACGGGCGGGATGCGGCGGAGGCGGGCGGCCTGGAGGAAGTCGGTGTGCTTGAGGTCGTTGTGCTGGGCGAGGAAGACGGCGGCGGAGAGGGGGTAGGGGCGGCCGGACTGCTTGGAGGAGAAGGCGGTGGGGATGTTGGCGGGGAAGGAGTAGTCGGAGCCGAAGAGGATGTCGTCGCCGGAGAAGATGATCTTGTCCAGGTCGCCGCGGGCGGCGTAGTCCCGGAGCACGGCGAGGGGATCCATGGCGAAGCCTAGCTTGGTTTGGTTCGAGTTCGGGTCTGCTGGATCTGGCTCTCGGGTTCGGGGTTTTAACCGTGCTAACCCATTAACTAGAGGCCGAATTAAGATGGGCTGGGTTAATGTGTCCAATTCAAAGCCTATTAATTTCATGGGCTAGGCCACGCAGAATGGTGGGAGCTTTTCTTGCTTCATTTTCATCTAAGACAGGGTCTTTGTTGTCTAGCACGTGCAAGGCACATGCTAAATAATGTAGATTAAATTAATTAAATATATAAGAAGTCTACTAAGTATATTAATCATATAAAACATTAAAATTTAGATAACTTTTTTTGAAATGTACCTTGTCCTATTTGATTTACTATAATTAGATATTTATTTAACACTTATAGTCTATCCATAATTGAGAGGAGTGATGGGGAGCAGCGTACGGTAGCCAAAGAGAAGATTAGAGAAATACTAAAAGTATAATTTGAAATAGTGAAGGAGGATCTAAAATAATTTGAAATAGTGAAGGAGGATCTAAAAATTAGTTAAAACGTTGGATTAGGATATGTAAATCATAATTAAAAGGGTTCATTATGAGAGATAATATGTAATTAAAGTTGAATTTGCAGGGGTTTAACTAAAATCATCATATTATACTTACATGGATGGTTCAGATCGTTTAGATTCTACAAACTCGTAGCTCTTATATTTGTATAGATTTTTGTTTCAGTTTTTTCGATATGATGTACTGTACTATTTTTACTTAATTGATATAATTGGTTCGTTGGTCAAAAAAGATTCTACAAGACAAAAAAATTCTATAAAGAAGGATAAAACACTGTCAGCCAGGAATGCAAAAAGCACTTAACAATTGTTAAAAAAAATCAAAAACACCTTTAAAATCACACTTTTTATTAATTCTGTTGATGGGAATTTTACCGTTTAGTTACTTATCCGGCTATTTTTCTCATCTACTCGTCAGCTTTCGCCAATGTGGGACACCTCAGTAGCTACATAAGTCTGTCTATGACACTGAAAACATGAACCAACGGCTGCTGTCCTCCTCCAACTCATTTAGGAAGCAGTTGAGCAACGGTGCGGCTATCAGCCTATCATCAAAGGCAACACCGCGGTTTTCTTAGATACTCTATGATGAAGGGGAAGAGCTGAGTGCGAGACAAAGTAGGGGCTGAACAGTGGGCACTCAAGCTCTAGGCAGTGGGTTTCATATGTGTGATACCGTGGGAATGCTCACATGATTACTGATCTGTGATAATAGATGAGAAATCTATGAGAAATTTTGCAGGAATCGTGTCTTCACAGCCGCACGTTTGTGGGAGTCTATTAGGTGTACTAACCACCCTTAAAATACATTAGTAATACTAGTTTATTTAAAAATACCTCTAAAAATTCTAAAAATTCTAAAAAATTCATCTATCATGTCATAAAATTTTAAATCTAAATTTGATCTACAGATCAAGAAACAAAAAAGATAAATCTAGTTGTAAATAGTACTAAATTCAAATCTGAAGTGAATATTATCTCCTGAGTGTTATTCACAGTTGGATTTGTCTTTTTGGTTATCTTCAATAAAATTTGAAGTTGAAATTTCATAACATGATAGATGCATGTTAACAAATTTCCTTTTTTTCATGAGATGAAAATAACTCTAATTGTTACACAGGAAGCTCCTATCAGGTTAGTATAAAAGGTAGCACCAGAATGGAATTTATATGCATGTAACAAACATCGATATTACTCTGCAAATATCACCTAAACTTACTGCTCTAAAGAAGGCCATACGAATAATCTACCTCTTAAATTAGTTGTAACCACTTGGGCTAGTTTTTCGGTGATAACAATAGATCAATGATATATAGTTAGTAAAAAATCCGAGTGAACAAACTAGTAGCGTATTCATGTGTTTCATATTGTCTATTTGATTCTTCAGTTCTTATCTTGCAAATTAAGGTCCCCTTCTAGACAACTTATGGAGTGGCTTACGGCCCCCAGGAAGCCATAAGCTGTCTAAAAGGACAAAAAGAGGCTTAAGCTTAAATTAGAAACTCTTATTTTTCCTGTTGGTGGGAGGAAGCCTCATTTTTTAGGCTTCCTGAGCTTCCCCCAGCTCCCACATGTAAAAATTATTGAACTATCCCCGCTAGTTCCAAACATTTACCCATAGTTTTCCTCCTCCCCACCTCACCCGCCCCTCCCTCCCCCAGTCCTCCTTCAACTCACCCAAGAACCCCGATGCCACTCGATGTGCCCTCGCCGTCAGAGCGCTGCAGGTGACTCCCGCGCCCCCTCCTTCCCGCCAGACCGAAGCCCCCTCCTCCCATCCTCCTCGTTGTCCCGCCGTCCCCTCCTCCCGTCCTCCCCGTCGGCGTTGAAGACCCCTCCCCGCCGGTGCCGAAGTGCCCTCCCGCCGGCACCGAGGCCTCCCGCCCCGTCGGCGCCAAAGCTTCTTTTCCCCTCCTCCCCTAGTCCCCTAAGGTGATGGATCTGTGTGCCCGAAGCCCTCCTCCGATGCCGGTTCTAGATCCATCCCTGCCGTCACCTCTTCCTCCAGTAGGCCACGTCGCGGGCGGCACGGGAGAACACCACGTGCCCGCTGCTCGGCCTTCCACCCGAGACCCCCGGCCATGGCAGGGACAGCCCCGAGCCCCGCAGATTGGCGGCGGAGGTGGCGCTGGGGCCTGGGGTGGTCTATAAGCTCATGTGCAAGGTGGAAGAATAGATGAACAAGATTATACGCACACTCAGCATCTCTTCCAGATTATTGCATTGAAAATCTTTTAGTTAGAATTTGTTAGAAGTTGTTCATCAAAATTTGATTATGATGCTTCGATCGGCTGTGCATGTTCAGCTGCAAGAAAATTTTGAATAATGCACTGATGATGTATGCAAGTGTTTACGGATGATACAATCAAACATGCCAATTATTTGATTGCTTAAACAATTTATGCACCAAAACTAGATGAAATAGACACGCTTATTATTGATGTAGCAAGCGATGCGTATGTGCCATCAACCCAATCACATAACAGTGGTTTTGGTTTTGCGGATATATGTAAATTGCGCCACAAGCTATACTTAATTTTTTGGTATCTTGCAAATTTTTTGATCTGCCGTCTAGGAATAGCATCTTGACAAGAAATATCAATCACCTAACAGCAGGGTTTAAACCACAACATGTGAACAGTTAATAATGCCCAATTAACCAACATCCATCCTTGTAACAATATTGTATGTAGATATGGTCCATAAGATAAAGTTAATCAAACCCTGCAGGTTTTGTAGCTAACTCTTCTTTCTTTTCTTTTTTGACAGAAAAGTAGCTAGCTAGTTACCAAGCCATGTCCAAGCAAGCAGCAAACAAGACATCTGTTCCTCCAATTGTGTCTTGTGGCTATTGTTGTTAATTGTCACAAAGTCCATTACTCACCAATTGGAAGAAATAAACATGAATTTGATAAGAATACCATCTAAATAGCAAACGAAATAAGCTTAGGGGTATATGGACTTTCCACCATTTATTACAGCTCATAGCTCAAATCGTAGAAGCTGTCTAGAAAGGGGCTAAGAGCTTATTAGGCTTCCTCACACCGTTAAGCTTAAATTGGTTTATGCACAAGCCGAAGCCGCCTAGAAGGGGGCCTAAGCAAGAGAGCATGGCCAGTAGTCAACGAATCTATTGATTTACCAACTGAACGAACCAGATTGTACTAACAACTGCAGATGCATCTCCTGGACATCTTTATGCATGATTTGCATGAACACCTCAAAATACATACCGGACAACCTGAGTAGTCAAAATGTTTTTATCTGAATTGTAGATGAATAATACAAACACATCGATGAAGCTATTTTGGATGGATGTGATATGTAGCACGTGTACTGTGCCCTTGGAGCTGGAGATATCTCAAATTATCGAGAGTGGACGACGATATTCTCATAAGACTGTTATATACAGTCCATTACTTTTACAACTTAGTTATTGAGCTATCGACACCTCCTCTTCTGTGTTGTTTTTTATGACGACAATAGCCGGTGTCCTATGATTCAACACATTATTGATTTACCCATTGAACCAACCAGATTATACTAAAAACTATAGATGTATTTCATCGACATCTTTAAACACGATTTGCATGAACGCCTCAAACTACATAGCCAACTACTTGAGTAGACAAAATATTTTTATATGAATGTAGATGAGTATACAAACACGTCAACAGAGCTATTTTGAATAGATGTGATATGTAACATGTGTACCGTGCCCCTGGAGCTGGAGCTGGAGCTGGAGATATTTTCTAGTGAGTGATATAACCGGACCGCGATAGGAGGATGGTAGCGTTAGATTCCTACCCTGTTACGAACTAATGGAAAGGAAAATAATGAGCTGAGGAAGCCAAACTACAGTGTTGGCAGCTTGCAATGGAGTTTTGCATTTAGCACATGAATGGATCAATGGACGGGTAATCCTGAAAAGAGTGTGAAGAAGTTGTGATGGTTGTACTTCCACGTACCCAGGAGCAATCGAGCCACTTGGCATTGTTCTCTAATGCAGAGATCGTAAAGATAAGCATCAACCAAACCATTCAACAGGGATTGTAACATGGCAAGGCTACTTTTTGTTTTTGTTAGATTACCGGTGATGAAACACATACCAGATATACCAAAAATTGAAAACCAAGAACACATTAGGAATTGAAGCAAACGATACGTTAGGAAGATCCATGGAGGTAACCGCCTGATTTGACTGGTGATCCGCTGCGTGCAGTTGCTGATGAAAGCGGCAGGGCGGTGTCGGCTGGCTACCATGGATTGCCAGGAGAGCTCGAGGACCGATGGAGAAGGCAGCATGACATACATGGAGGAAGACCATCCTTCTTGATCGATCGGGTGTGTTGAACTCCGAAAGACATGGCGGCCGCGGCTAATGGTTGGTGCATGGTGATGAGCAGATTCAAAGGGAGATCGAGATCAAGTAGCGACAAGCGATGTTTGGTGTTTCACTTATCCTTGTTTTTCAAACCCTAGTGTTTCTGTTATCTGATAGATGGTTAACCGTATCGGATTGCTTCTTTTTTATATAGGAGATGGGCTCTGACTCATGTTTATTGATAAAAGATCCTTACAGTTATAACTGTGTGGGTCCTCCGAAGGACGTGTGATATCTTTTCTCTACCGATTAATGTATAATTTTTCCTTTTTTCTACCAATAAATGTGGAACGTGGAATTTTTATTTTTTTATTAATTATTAATATGGGAATTTCGATCTCTCAAAGCGAAGAAGATAACTTGAATTCTACCTGTTGTTTATATATATATATAGAAAAATTTATAGCTGAACAATGTCTGACTGTAGGCATATCCAGTGGATGATGTTGCTTTTTCTTCTTTTCTCTTTTCGAAATTATCATGTTGGTTACAAATTGCAATAGTTGGCTTTGTCAACAATTCTTAAAAGATATATTCAATATTAAATAGGATTATTCTGACTTCTGAGTATTAAAATTCACAGTAAACGATCTAATAGTGCGGAATTATTTGACTCATTAAAATAATTTCGACAGAAGCAGAAGCTGATATACCTTCCACAAAACCCATCTTTTTAGCACTGCGAGTCTCATTATAGATGCAGCAAATATTAGCTGTCCAAAGTCAATAATCTGGCTTACATAAACTGTGTTGAAACATGAAAAAGGGAAATGCAGTACAACTCTTCATTTCCTCGCAAGAAAATGAAATAAAAATTACAAGCCTTCTTTTCAAAAGAGCACGCACTAGCATGAACAGTCAGATCGAGTAACCTGCATGAGCAAAACTCTAATGTAGAAAAGAAAACGAAAAACTACCAGTCGGTCAAATGATCACAAGCTTCCATCCAAGTGCCCCCGCAACAGTTCAGGGGTCAAGCCTAAATGCCCTTGACCATGATTTCACTCCCAAAGTACAGGTGCTTAAATTATGTGCAGCCGTACCAGTCCAATAATGCAGAAATAGCAACCAAAAGCAAAAGAAAAAAAAGGAGGAAAGAAATCCAACAGTACAAACAGAACTCATGAATAATGACATGACAATCATAATCATAACGGTCCAGCACTCACTAATTACACAAACAGTATGATGATTAGGAGTTGTTGAGCTCTCCTTATACTTGTGGGGGCTGTTGAATTTTAGTACAGGTGATTGGCCCCCATGAGCTGCTACACCACACCACACTCCACCCAAACCTATGGACCTTTTCAAGGTGGCTACTGATCCTAGCTCTTCTTTTGTTCCTTGAAACACTGAAGGTGTATTTTTTCAGTCCATCTACTCTTTGATGAATAAGTAAAGTTTTTGACTATGATGGTCATAATACACACAATATGATGATTGGCACAGACATTTTGTTTGTTTTGATGGAATGAAACTGTTAAACGAGCTATGGAGATTATTTTCCTTTCCTAATAGTTTACTAAACAAAATTATTTCAGAGTACAGTCTGAGTTAATTTATGCTGATATAAAGAGCGTCACATCATATCTAGCTAAACAGAACTTGCATGACAGGATAGAACAAGAGAATCAAATTTCAATTAACTGGAAAGTCACATAAACAAGTAGCCCCAGCACATCAATCTTCAACAGTTTAACCTCTTGCAAAAGTGGGCAAAGGTCTTTAATCCGCAAAAGACTAAATCATTCCGTTCTCCATGACCAAAACATCATCCAATCTTGCAAAGTTGAGGAAAAAATAAAATTAAATCTCATCTCGGTTATTCAGGGTCATGTCTTCTCATCCACTGAACTTCTCTTCTGAAACCCCATTGGTTATTTAGCTAGCGCAAATTGTCCACTGATTCGTCGAAAAGCATTTCCCGGTACCGGCACTCACTGCTGCAGAATGCTTTGTCACCTCTGAAGAAAGAAAAGGACCAATCATATCAGAGAAGAATAGTAACGGCCCAACTGCTGAATTATAAGAAGCACAGAGCTTTTCGAGGCAATTGCTGTTCATGTTACGTCTTTGCGCAAAGCACAAGCACGAATAGAACTACTGTGCTCGAGTGGATAGCATCTGAAGTCGTGAAGCTAAAACTTGTGGAGCACATCTCCAAGCAGAGTTTTTAGCACTTCCATCCATGGGACACGCAGCAAGCAAGGAAACCAAGACATGCCACAGATCCCTTTCGCCGTCCTATCCAAGCAAACTCAGTATAATCTTTTGGCATCAAGGCTGTCAAACTAGCAAACTACGATGCAAAACCTTTTGTTATTGTCATGATAGCTGGTCCTGGTCATGGTCAGGAGTAGGAGCACAGAGACTTGAACGGCTTGAGACATGGACGTCGTTTAGCAGCATCAGTGGGTACCAAATAATTTAGCCCCTAGGAAATTGTTAACATAACCCCCGAAGCACTAGGATAATGAGCTCATCTGCATAGTTTTCTATGTGAAAGCAATGTGGAATCAAAACATCTCCGTTAGAAAGCAACTAATTTGTTCCCAGTAAACAAGGCCTACTAAGAGCTTTAAAAAATTGAAGAAGAATCAAACCCATCAGCAAAGATCGGCTATATAAAAACTGACATGATGTTCATGAAGTATACTGTAGATATCTTGTAGCATATGTCAACAACCTGTGAACCGGTGATACATAAAACTTGCAATGAGGGAACCCATCTCCATGTCAAATTAAAGTAAATAAAAAAGTGAGAACTTGTGCCTTCTGTGTACTCTGCATCTGTCATATACTATTCGTTATCATCTAACCAGCAGTTCAGGAATTATATCCGCTTTAAAAGTTCCTACATTTCTAATGATAAAAGAAGTATTCTGAGAACATGTCTGATGTCAATTTAGTCAGAATACTAATTTCTCAATGCTCCATGATGTCAAGTCTTGGCAATTTTATGTTAACAATTCTATTTCAATATCTGCACTGTTGTTGTTGCTACAGTTCACATCTAGCAGATCATGTTGTCCAATTGATGCCCTAACTTCAGATCATCTTGTATTTAGCATGAATAAATCATTCGTGCATATAAACATATAAGGAGGCAGCCGAAAGAACCACATCTATCATCACTTCTGATCTACCATATGCAGTGTCTCAAAATAGCATTTATTCGGTACAAGAAAATTAGCATTTATTTTCTAAACTGGCGAGCAAACTTAAAAGAGATCTGCATGCAGGAAGCATTTTCAGAGTAAAAGAGAGGAAATTCCCTCACCGAGAAATGAAGATATCATTGGCATGCCCAAGTTGCTTGTGGCATGCATGGCAAGAGCTCAAGAAGCCGCTCGCCAACACCGCATCACCGTCGTCGACGCCTCCCTTGTCTATCTTCTCCATCAGCACATCCCCGCAGCTCTCAACTATGCAGTCGTCGAAGATGTGCATGGTCCTCGGGTTGGGGCCGCGAGAGATGACGCACGTGTAGTCCTCCGACATCGCCATTTCCCCGGGGGCGACGCCGCCGACGAACACCCGCGCGGATGGCGAGCTCACCACTTCCGGCAAGAACCTCCTGGCCGGCGACAGGACCGCCAGCTGCGTCTCCCGGTTCTTAACGCCGAACTCTATCGGGGAGGACACCAGCTCCACCGCCCTGCCCGAAGGGACCTGGATTCTGAGCTGCGACCCGAAGACCACCTTGCCGCCGCCGACCTTGGTGTCCCTGTGCTCCCGGAGCACGTCGGCGAGGCCGACGCTGGCTGGCTCCGGAGCAGCTATCTCCATATGCGCCTTCTTGAGGCTTCTCTCCGATAAGAACGGGGGCAGGCCGGAGCAGCAGAACTGCTTGGTCTCAAGAATGGAGGTGGGGCTCATGGAGGAGGAGGACCCCTCGGTACCGTCCAAGAACCCGGCCTGGGGGAGCGCCATGAACGGCCTCGGGGAAGGGAACGCAGGAGCCGTCGTAGCAGAAGAAGAAGGATTACTCTGCCGCGGAGACTGGGCAGTGGCAGTGACTGGGGGCTCAGACTGAGGCATGAGACCTTCTCCTCCCCCTCCTTGCTTGGCACCAACTGCTCTTCTCGATCTGTTGCGCAGCATCTCCTCGAAATCCCTGTGCAGGCAGCCGCAGGCCATTACTAATCATATAGTACTAAAAGATGGCAACTCTTGCGTAAGCTTTTGTTGTGTAGCTTTAAAGAATAAACAGAGACGGCGCAGAGGCCAAAAGCTCACCAGGAAAGCAGCGTTCTTGGGTGGATCAAACTGGAACTACAATGGCTGCTGCTTCCAACACATTCACCTTAGTTTAGATTTGGCGAGGAATCACAATTTTGTTCTTTACTTAATTTCTCTCCCTCCCAGAAAAGCAAGAAAGTCACTCAGCGAACCGATCGGTGAGTGACAGGTTCTGATCAATGGCGAGGAACCACAATATAGTTCTTCTGGAAGGTAGACAGCGAGAACCAACAGAACAGACACAAGAAAACCCCACCAAAAGCTCGACCAAAAAGGGCTCAAAATTTCACCGGAAACGCCCCAGAAGAACACGCCCCCCGGATCGGGAAAAAAAACCCAACTTGGCAGCGGAAAACCGCAAGAAAGACGTCGTCTTTAGGCTCGATTTGCGGTTACTGGATGGTGGCTTTCTGTATTTATACAAGTGGAGAAGCGTGGAGTTTTCTGATCCATTACCCCCGGGGGAAATGGAAGAAATGTTCTTCTCGTACTGTTTTTGTTTTTCTCTTCTTGCTTCCACTCCTCCCATGGGGAAGGGGAAAGGGAGGAGAAGAGGAGGCCCTTATTTAAGAAACAACTCGCACACACTCGGAGAGGGACCTGTACCTTAGTTTCAGCTAGCAATAATTGGTCATCATTTTTGTTAATCTTTCCTTTGAACAAGTGCTAATTGTACATTGGTGTGACCTTTGATGATGGAAATGCAATGTTTTAACTACTATCGTTGAGTTAATTGCAGTCATATTTATGATCATGACTGTGCTACCTTTTGTACGATAAGTTTGGGCAAACTGACCAAGTTGTGAGGAAGACTTTTTTAGATAACTAGCAGGTGTCTCGTGTAATTACGCGAGAAACGTTTTTAATTATTATTTTTTAAATTTACATATGTATATATTATTATACTATTCGTAAAAACACTAAATTATTGGTGTTGTACCGATTATACATGATATTATATCAATATGTATAATTAAGGTTCATGTGTTGGCAGCTTATTTGTGCATGATATCAATTTCGGGATTAAAGTTTAGGTTGCTAGCCAATTGGTCGTTTGTAGGTGATATTAGATTAGTACATAGATTTTAATCAAGCTCATTATATCTAGAAGTATAGAAATATACCGCGACAGATGCTCGGTCATTTGTACTGATCCAATAGATTGTTTGCACATGACATTCGATCATTCAGAATTAAAGTTCAGATTATTTGCATGTGATATTAGATCAATATGCGGAGTTAAGTTCAAATCATCGGTCATTGCTATTAGATCAGTATGCAGACTTAAAGTTGAGGTAATTTTTTAACGAGGTGTAAATTTACGAATATTTGTCGGTTGTGGGCCATTGATAATAAAGGTCTGCCATGTCAATGGCCTAATGATGTTGGTATTATGAAAATTTATCGGTTGTGATATGTTTAAATACAATTATGAGGATCCATCAGCTGCGATCTATTTAGTTGCGATTATGATATTTATCGGTTGTGAAGATCTAATGGTTATGATCTGTTGAGGCACATTATGAAGATCTAATGGTTGTGATTTGATTAGGTACAATCATGATGATTTATCAGATGTGACTTGTTTAGATACAGTAATGAAGATATATCAATTGTGATATACTAATAAAAGACGGTCTTCCAGATTAATTGATGAATATTTTATTTTTTAAGAATTTCTAGCATGTCTATATTTTGCCGATTAATCCATCATTACTTTCAATATATAATAACAGAGTCAAGTCATGAAAAAATAGCAGTACAACAATTTATTCTGTGTAGCGTAAAACATCTGGAGTGTGCATCAATCAGAGAAAAGGGGGTTTTGTAAACTCAGCATCCCCATTAAATCTACATGAAATCATCTGAATTTCTCTAGATCCCATCATGAGTCGTGCTCTAGACGACATCTTACTTGCTCTCCGCAGCGTCTTTCTCAGCGGCGGCGAGGGGTTAATTAGTGCTTAGATTCGTCAGGTTAAGAGTTTGGGTTCGCCATAGTTCGAATCATAAAATCAAGGTGGGGTAGTGGTCGTTGACGGCGAAGGACGGTGGTGGTGTAGGGAGACGGCGGTGGTGTCACTGGCAACGGGAACAGAGGCTGGCGGTAGGTGGACAGAGACGCGACATGCAGTTTAGTGTTACGAGTGGGGAAGGTGTTTGCAGACAGTGATGAGCCGTTAGAGACCGGGAACAAGGTTATTGGGGTGGCGGGTGAGATCCACGGCGCACATCATGGTGGATTCGGACGGAATGGAGGGTAAGGATACCAGCGGCGGCTTGATGCTGAGGTGGTGCTGCAATGACGGGTCGGACAAAGTAGTGTCATGCTTTGCTTGGAGATGACAATATATGGATCGGAGATGAAGTACCCAACCTTTAGAACTAGATCTGATGGTCAGAAATCTGGATGATGTAAAGAGAAAATAGCTATATATTCACAAAAAGAAATGCGTATGACCTAGCAACGCTTCTATTTCGTACTCTATGCAGCTACATCATAAAGTAGTCTCACTATGCTAATAGAAAGCCAAAGAAAAGATAAATTAGCTAGCATTAATGCCAAGGGATGAACGAATAGTACCTTAAGCCGAAACGAATGACACTCGTGCTAAGCTTACCAGCTGACGCGAACTTTATATCCAATTGAACGTTTGTAACACTTAAGCATTTATAGGTAGTGCTAAACTGCTAATGGTAGAGTAAAAGTAGCTCTTTTCATTTTCTGGAATAGAGTTAAATGCTAATAGGGAATAGAGTAAGACCCTAAAAGGAAGACAGGGAATAGAGTAGAAGTAGCTAAAGGAGGTATTGTGGACAGAGAGGTGACGTGTCACCTTAATTAGCTTCTAATTTAGTAGTAGATGGCAAGAGATGTTGATGCTCTTAGCATGGTGTATATATAGATCTGACAAATACTGTTTCTTTAGAATATGACTATTGGTTGGTTTTAATCAGCTTCTAGTTCTTCATAAATTTACGAGGGATTTGCTCTCATACCACTAGTGAAATCAGCAGTTTGTCAAAATACCACTGAGCTATCATTGTCACATCTAGCAATTTATGGTTTCACTAGTGGTATTCTGACAATTATCCCTAAATTTATTGTACCACCATTTAAGCTAAATACCAAACAAAAATATTAGGTAACTCACATATGTTGCTAACCTCGTTATGTAACACCGAACCACAAACAGTCATTCTAATCAGACGTTTTTTTTCCACCTTTGTGTATCATTTAAATCAACTTTTTGACGACCAATTAGCATGTTTAGAACGCATGAACCTAAAGGGCGTCCTTGCCTAAAAGGAAGAAGGAAACAATCGGCCTAAGGAACACTGGTTGTCAATCGTGGCAGTGAAGTTCCATTTGTCCATTCTGAACAGTTTTTTTTAGCGAATCATGAGGCTTATCATAGCTAAGCTCAGTTGATTGGGACTTAAAAAATCAGTCGATCGAACACCAGCAATTTCCTTTTCTTTTTATGACACTACTCCTATTTTGCAGCGGCTGCAGTTTGTTTCACCTTTCGCTGGATTTACTTTTCTTTATATTTTGAATTTTTTCCCTCCGCTTTGCATTATATCTTTTGGCCCATTTCACGTCACACTACCATGAATAGCGCGACAGCCAATTCGTAAGCAAGGGTCATTCGCATCGATCGTTGATGCCTTCACCATCGCATTTATCGTCGTCTGATCTCGAACGTACGTAGGTCAGGTACGAATTCTTCTTTCTTTTCATAATTGGAGTCCATCTTTCCTAATTTAAGCCCAGTTTCGATACACGGGTCGAGAAAGTTTGAAGTTTCAACGGGAAGCCGCGAAAGATTATGCGAATCTACGCGGTAAGAGCCTGTTACCTATATCTGCAGAAGAGATTGGGAGTTTTGATGACTTCATCCTCTTTTGAGTCGAATGTGATTGTTTGAGTTGATGTATTCGAATCACATCGAAAGCTAAAGTACTTTAGAGTCAAAGCGTGGAACAATGAATTCATGTTCTTATTTCTATGACCATTCTCCTAAATCTAGTCCAACAATGTTACAAACGAACTAGGAGGTCCTAGAGCCACCTCCTGTTTTGCTCCCTTGGGCGACACGCAAGGCAACAAACACTTCGTCGTCGCTGCTCCGGTCCCCTCCCTCTCCTCGTCGCTGGTCTTTCCACATACGATCTGGACAGCAGCGGACGTTTTGGGCGGTAGTGGCAGCAAGGTATTTCTCTGCACGTCCGTATCGAGCGGTGATCGATTTGGAGTGGCTGCGCGGGTGGAGTCTTCCAGATTAGATCGAGACGGACAATCAGCGGTGCGTCAGGATAGCATGGCAGCTGTCGGCTGTGTTGTGCTGGAGACCGGGGAGGCTGGTGTAGGCGTGGCGCGTCAATGCCATGCCTGGCCGGCGACGAGCGGGCGCGCTCCTTGTGCGCTCCTGTAACCGGGTCAGATGGTCAGTGGCATGACTTCTCCAAGGGTTGTTCTCGGCTCGGCAAGCGATGGTGGTACATAGTGGCTTGATCAACCGATGTGGGGATCATGGAGAACTTCAACCTTCCTAGTAGGCGTGTTCCGCTTGGTGTTTCATGACCTCTCTCCAGTGGCTTGAACTCAGTTTTCGAGGACACGCAATGATCGCAATGATTCGCAATGATGGAATAAAGGATTTGGCTGAGGCCGTAGTGGTTAATGACACCGATGCAGATGATGAGACTTCTTGAAGGCATTGTCTCTGAAGCAATGGTACTTGTTCTAGGTTGAAACCCTCGGCCTGTTTTTTGTCGGATGGATCTGGTAATAAAGATGCATAGTGTCATCCCCTTTGGTTAAGACGTTGTCGTCTTGAAGAGTTATTCTTTGCCTGTTCTAGTATCATTTAGGTGGTTGTGTTGGTTGTAAAAGAAGCATATCGTTATACTGGTGGTGATGGGACTTCTCTACTATACTGGCCATAACACGGTATTTATTGCCTCTTGTAAACCAATTTCGAGGTTGATGCTTTAAGCGTCGCTCGAAATAAAAATTGACTATATAAATAGCATGATTTCATTATTAAAAAGGTTAGGTCCTCGGCAAAAAAAGCTAAATCTATACGCCTAGATTAAGAGTCAGTGACCGGGCAATGTTAAGCTGTTTAGGCCTGTTTGGTTAGGCTGTGGCTGTGGCTGTTGCGGCTGGTGGCTGGCTGTTAGGAGAAGCGGCTGTGGCTGTTGAGACGTGAGTACATACGTGTTTGGTTCGGCTGTGGCTGTTGGCTGTTAAGAAAATTAACAAAAATCCAGAAAATTAAGAAAAATACAGGAAATTAATAAAAATTCACAAATTCAGAAAAAATCAGGAAAATTCTAAAATTCAAAAAATTGTTTAAAATTTTAGAAAAATCCAGGAAATTAAGAAAAATTCAAAAATTCAAAAAAAAATTAAAAATTCAGAAAAAGAAAAATAACAAAAAATTTAGAAAAATCTAGGAAATTTAGAAAATGGTTTAAATTTTAGAAAAATACAGAAAAATTCAAAAAATCTAGGAAGTTAAGGAAAATTCTGAAAAATTTAGAAAATGGTTCAAAAAATTTCGAAAAATACAGAAAATTTAGAAAATCCAGGAAATTAAGGAAAATTCTGAATTTTTGTTAATTTTTCTGAAATTTTCTTTTCTTTTGTATTTTACTTTTTTTTGAATTTTTCCTGATTTTTCTATTTTTCTGAATTTTTGTAATTTTCTGAATTTTGAATTTTTATTAATTTCCTGAATTTTTCTTAATTTTCTGGATTTTTCTTAATTTTTCTAATTTTTTTCGGTTTTTTCTGATTTTTTATTCACCATATTATATAATATGCGCTCCGGCTGTTGGCTGTTAGAAAAAGCTGGCCAAAGCCCCCTGTTTGGTTGGGCTGGGGTTTTTTTCCAATGGAAAAGCTCCCAGAAGCCCAACCAAACAGGGCCTTAGTCGCTATCACACCTTGTGCGGAATATACTTTCAGCAAAGCAAAGTGCTGTAACTTTTGTTTCTGTCGGCCACAAATTTAGCAAATCTTGCCTAGAAAATGAGCGTATGACATCTTTTAGATAATGGAGCACATGACACGTGGATCCATGACTAAAATATAAGTATGTAAACTTCGCTAATCTTGATTTAGCAACGTGTTGGCGACAATGAATCAAAACAGGCCCACGTGTCTTTGAACCAAATGCAGCACCAAGCTAGGTGGTAAATATTTGAGAAAATTGCGTCAGTAGCACTAAAAATTGTATCAATCTTCAAATAGCACTCAAACATCACATCTCGCTAAAATACCATTTAATTCTATCTCGTTACACCAAAATAACACTATCATTTGTATACCTTGGTCTCCAGTTAGTCAACTGCCTAGTCAAAATTAAAATACCCAAACTGCCCACTCAATTCTCTCCCAACCAGGAACTCTCTTACCTCCGGGCGGCGCACCCCTACCTGGCCGGCGGCGCCTTTGCTTCCTCCCGTATTCCGGCAGTGGGCGGCGACCTCCCGGGTAGCGGGTGAGTGGGAAGGCGGCCTGTCGAGTAGGTAGGCGAGCGCGGCGACGGCCTCCCCGACTCGAGCAGGCGGGCGAGCTGGGTCGGCGGCCTCCCGAGCAGGCGAGGCGAGCGGTGCGGCGTGTGAGCGGGCATCCTGAGTAGGTGGGCTAGCGGTGCGGCGCGGCGGTCTCTGGAGCAGGCAGGCGAGCGGTGCGGCACGACGGATCGAGTTTGCCCGGCAGGTAAAGCTCTTCTCCCTTCCTTGCATGGACTTCTGATGAGAGCACACATGCTGCAGTGAGTTCTCTAGGGAGCCTCGCATTTGTGTGTGTGTGGAAGAAGCTTTTTTTTAAGCAATTAATCTGTTGTTCTGAGCATAGAGAATGCATGAAACATCTAATGCTTAATTTCACCAAAAGTATAAATGTGACATTTTGACAAATATGTGGCCAACATCGTGAACATATGAATTAGAGAAGCATGAAGCCTTCATGGCAGAGATAGAAGCGCAAAGTCCTAGCTGCAATCAGCTACTTGAGAAGGGAGCATAACCGTTTGTGGACGAGAAGCAGTTTTCAGCTACATGCAAAGTTGAGTATGTCAATAACAACCTGGCGGAGGTGTTCAATAGTTGGATAAGGGAGGTCAAGCTATTTGCAATCATTGAGCTTGTTGACAAAATTAGGGAGATGGTAATAAGCATGAGAGAAAAAAGGAGGTCAATTGCAGAAAGCTTGCAGGGTAGCATACTACCTAGCGTAATAAAGGAGTTGAACCAAAAAGTAAGGGCTTGCACTACAGAGAATCAAGGGCAGCACCTCTACTAGGTGAGATATCAAGAAATGGTTGGAGGCATACAGTTGATTTGGTGAAAAAGGAGTGCTCTTATCGGCAATGACAGATTAGTGGTAAGCCCTGCACATATGCTCTTTATTTTATATTCTTTAGAAGGGCCAAGTTAGAGTCATATGTGGATGATTACTTCTTGGTGGCAAGATTCAAAGCGGCATACCAAGGTGTTCTCATGCCAATTAGAGGGAAGGTTCAATGGCCTAAGGTAGACCCAGGATTTCTTGATGCTTCCTCCCAAATTGACTAGAAGTGCTGGACGTCTAAAAACCAAAAGGATAAAGAACAGTAGTGAGCCAAATCCAACTAGCAGACAACACCAATGCAAAAGATGTGGACAATTTGGGCATCGCCAAAAGGAATGCAGGGAGAAAGAGGCTGACCGCGATGGCGAGGCAATTCCTCCTCCACAACCCACCAAAAGGTAATTTGTTGTATTGGGTTCGGTTTGCTAATTTATTTTAGACTTACATATCTCCTTGCCTTGTATTAATGTCCTTCTCTTACAGAAAAATGTCAAAAAAGCTAAAACTTCTGCTCCCTGCACACCAACTAAGCAAGGTACTCAAGCTAGTACATCAAGCCCAATGACAAGGCAGAGGGCAGCAGCCATTGCATGTGCTTCTACACCTCCTTGTGCATCAACTAGGAGCAAGAAGGCTGATGCTGGTCCTTTTCTAAAGAACATGTAGTGCATGAATTATGATCTTTTGGACAATTTGTGTGGGCTGTTATATACTTGTGAGTCCTCTAATTTGGTCTTTATGTGCTTCTGAACTATGAACACTTGGACAAGGCTTTAGGGATTGTGGTATGATGTGGTATAGTTATGGTGGCATGATGCTATTATCAAGTTTTGTATTATAATGTTGTGTATTGCTATTTAGTTGTTGTGAAAATATTGCCAAATTGAGGCAAAATGCTGCTGATTTTTTTTTCAGAAGTTGAGGATGAGTTGGCAGCACTTAGGGAAAAAGAGGAAGATGTGAGGATGTAGATGGCATCTAGTAGAGGAAGAGAGGAAGAGGTGAGGATGAGATAGAGAGTGTTATGTTTTATGTTATGAAGAGGTAATGGCACAAATGTCTTTTTCAAACTCCATTAACCTTAGTTTGTCAATAATGGTATTTTGGGTAGGAATATGTAAATTAGGTGGTATCTTGGAGAGAGATGATGTTTGAGTGGTATTTTGGAGAATGATAGAAATTTAGTGGTATTAAGGCAATTCTCTCTAAATATTTCACTCCTCACGGGTTTTTACATTACTCCCAGCTGACCCGCGAGCGCGGGAGTGAGCCGGTGTGTCTGTGCCCACGCGTGCTGCACTGCAGCTTCACCACGTGTGACCTGGACCCCCGTGGCCTCTGAACGCTCAGCCCGCCGCTCACCTGTCCTCACCGCCGATGAGAAACCCAACCCTATCTTACAAATTCTATGTTGTCATAGATGTCATACGATTCTTATCGACGAGTTCGGTCCAAAAGATATAGGATAAAGTATAGATGTAGTCAAGAAAAGAGATAATAAGATGAAAACTAAAAATAACTAACACAGTATATAAGAGAACTTCTATTTCTTTCTTTGACCTATCAATTCTCAAGTACAATACAAACCAATAATGAGTCCCGCATATTTATAACCAAATCAAAGAGATAAGGATCCAACTAAGTACAAATGAAGAACATTATCCCTACATAGAGGTGGGATCGCACTGTGTTGGGCTCTGCAGTTCCTTAATACTCCCCGTTAGGTACTTATCTCGTATAGACCATGTCTCAAAAACTTTAAAAAATTCAATGGAAAAAAACTTGGAGAAAGAACACATGGCATACGTATGTTATGGTGCATGAAATGCCTCGTTAGAAACCTTGTTTGATGAACCGCGGAAAAACTCATCTAAGGGAAAAAGAATACAATTCATCTGACTGTTATATCAAGTACTCGATTTTCACAGTTAAGATTTATCGATGAGTTTGTAAAGTTCTCCCCCTAAACACTACAACTCCGTAAGTCTCATCATGCCGATTCCTTGCACACACCTTTCAAAAGTAAATGTTGGTAACGACTTAGTGAATAAATATGTGAGATTTTCACATTACTTAGTATGCAGTATTTTTATTTTGTCCATCTTCTGTAATACATGAGCATAAAAGAACTTGTGGTTGATATGCTTAGCGAGGTTGCTCTTGGCATAACCCGTTTGCACCTATGCAACACAAGCTGCATTATACACATAGATAATGGTGGAGGTCTCTATGATGTTCAACCCATAAGACTATTGTATGTGGTTGATCATCCACCAAAGTATACACATTCTTGTGAGGTATTGTATAGCACTATGATTTCTAAGTGGTTCATTGAGGTTGAAACGAGACTTTGCTTGGATGATTCTTAGGAATCTGCAGTTCCACCACATAGTAAAACATATCCAATCTTAGACTCGGCTATGTGTGCGCCTGATAGTTACCTAGTGTTAGCATAGTCCATTAAGGATAGGTCTTAGTTATTTCTGTAGAACAATCCAAGATTCCTAGTTTCTTGGAGGTAGCGAAATATGTCATTAATGCATTTCTAATGCCGTTTGGTAAGCTCAGAACTATACCTTGCTAGCAAATTCACGGTGAATGCAATATCCGACCTTCTACAATTTGCGAGATACGTGACTGCTCCAATTGCATTCAAATATGGAAATTATGGTTCCAGAACTTCCTCCCTCTCTTCTTTGCGCATGTACGGGGTCTTGTCTTGTTGTAAGGACCTCCGAATCATTAAGACCTTTGAAGGGTTTGCCTTTTCAAAGCCAAACTTCTCTAACACTTTCTGAGTGTAAGTTGATTGGTACACTAATATCCCTTCAGGGATATGCTCAAGTTGCGTACCTAAGCAATATTTGATTTTATCCAAATCTTTCATTTTGAATTTTGATTTCAAATAGGTACTTGCTTCCTCAATATATTCAAGTGAACCGATGATGTTTAGATCATCTACGTACACCGAGATTATACAAAATTCATCCCGAGACCTCCGTATAAATATACATGGCAATTCTCGCTGCTTGTGTAAATATTCTTCCTAAGGAAATCGCTCAAAAGCGATTATACCACATTCTGTCAAACTGTTTAAGTCCGTATAATGATTTTCTAAGTTCCACACTATATAGACGCATGTTTGCTCTATCTTGGTTTGGGACAGGGGTACTTTCTGGTACCCTCATATAAATGTCCAAATCCAAGTTTTCATATAGGTATGCGGTTACCACATCCATTAATTTTATTTTCAGATTCTAGTTTACTGCCATTGAGATTAGAAATCTAAAAGTAATTCTATCCATGACAGGGGAGTAAGTTTCCTCAAAGTGGACTCCTAGTCGTTGAGTGAAACCTTGTGTAACAAGCCTTACTTTATACCTTACCACCTCATTATTTTCATTTCTCTTTCGAACAAAACTCACTTATGTCCTACGGGACGGGCGTATGTTACGAGGTATTAGATTTACGATCCAAATACCTCTATTTTGTTTAGAGATAATGATTATGCGATGATTGCCTTTTGCCAATCTTCCTAATCTGATCTTTTCTTATACTCAACAAGTCAAATAAGCTCGGATCAAGATCCATGATTGTGGCAAATTTGTTTGAGGGGCCACATGTCCAGAGTGCGCGGTGTGATGCAGAGGTGCGCAGCGGCCGCCGGCTACGTGCGGGGCCACGACCGTGTAGTGTGGTGGCGCGCAGCGACTGTACGGGGCTGCCAGCCCTCGTGCGGGAGGTGCGATGCGGGCGTCGGCTGCATGCGGGGCCAATGGTGCGGGGGGAGTTGCGGGGCTACAGCCGACTGTGGGGGTTGTGGTGAGTGCAACGACGTGGTCGTGGCCACCATGTGCGGGGCAGCGCGGTTGTGGCGATGACACATGCATGTGCATGTACTTGCATGTCGTCTTTCAACATATGATCGTTGAGTCTCCAATTCAATCACAAAAACAATGGGCATTAGCCAGCGCTTTTTGTCGGTAACATTTTTTTTAGAACTTCATACATGGTTTAAAAAATAGATATGGATAACAAATTAAATATAAAAAATAGAATCTAGATTAATAGTAGAATCTGTTTTTCATATATTTATTAATTTATATTTTTTAACCGATATTAAGTAAGGGGGGTGTTTGGGACAGCTCCAGCTTCTAGCTCCACATCAGATTTGAGGATTAAAAACTAAAATAAAGTGATTTATATAACCACTTTTAGTATACAATGTCAATAAAATATGACTTCTAATCATCTCTAATGTACCCCCAACTCCAACTCCACAAATTCGTGAAGCTATTAAAACCCAGCCCCACTAAATCCATAGAGCTGTAGCTGTCCCAAACACCCTCGGAGTCTACAAATAGGCTACGATGGTAGAACGTAAAAACGAAGCCGCACTGCGGCGTGCTGCGCAGTTACTCAACAATATTGTTGACAAGGGAAGTAACGGACCAGTATCACCGAGCTCGAGGATCCAGTCGCAGACGCCTGCGCGCGAAAGCTAATCCAGTAGGAGGAAGACGCGCGGTGCGGACGACGCTCCCAAATTGTGGCGTCCCAGTTGGTGGGCGGCGGTGTTTGGTGTTCGGGGCCGGCCAGGGAGTCGGAGCGGATACGACGCAGGAGGCGCGAATTTCTGCGGGGAACACTGGATAATTATATGCGTCCGGAAGAGGGCGAGCAAATGCTGGCTGTCCTCGAGACAGGGTGAAGTGAAGCGCTGGAGCCCGGCCAGGCTCTCTCAGCTTGGTCCATAGGCTACTACTTCCTTAGGCTGAATGGCCCCACGTTTTCATGGATCAAGGTTTAGTGTTTTTCACTGCCCAATTGCTGGTAGGGATGATATGATTTTTAGTTGGTTTGTTGGTATATGGCTAAAGAAATCGTTGTTGGCGTAGGTAAACTGTGACGGCATGCATCCCGTTAAGTGGGACCATGGAGCTTCCAATGTATTTCTAGAATGTCTAGCAAGCAAATATGTATGTGATACATGCGACTCGTGTGTTTCACTTTTATACATGATAAATAGTACTTTTTAGTTACTTCATATTTTTTTATGAGAATTTATCATCTTTAGACTTTAATTAGACTCTTTTGATCTGCATGTGTCGCAAAAAAATTAAAAAATAATACTGCGTAGTAAGCGTGGACGTGCAGTTCATGTATCAAGAAAATCAATAATTAGCGGTCCGCATCACTGCAATGGCAAGGACCAACTGCATGATAACTTGCATAAGCATGTAATGAAATACCGGAATGCATATATAATTACGTCTTTGAACTACTAGCACCATGAACTCAGCCATACAATCAAACTTAAAAACACATTTGCAATGAATGTAACACAAAATTATATTACGCAATCATGTTTTTCTCTTGTCAAAGATAATGCAGCAAGCATGCCAAACAAAACAAGTCCAAAACTATAGAGATTTCGGACATAATAGTGCATTAGAACTTGCGGCCACGGTTGCAGTTGCACCTCCTGTACCTTTTCCAAATAGTAATTTAGTCCTCGAAAAGCAACACTATCTTATATCTATCTCGGTAGAATTAAGACCTCTTTGATTCACAGAAATTTTATAGGAATTCTCGTGGAAAAGAGGCCCTTAACTATCAACAAAGCATGGCAGAAGAAAACAGATAAAAGAAAGAAAAAACAATAAAAGAGATAAGTGTATCATTTCAGCCCTAGGCAATAATGGCACCAAAACAATTGATTGGAGACCAATAATGCACTTACTTATCCTTCACAGTGATCAGAGCTATATCTACCTAGCAATATACAGCGGCAATAGCGCATTTCTGTTGGAGACTATATTTATTACAAGCTTCGATGCACCAATTATTCTTGACACTTACAGGTCAGTGAACTAAACTATTCTTGATTCTTCAAAAAGAAAACTAAACATATTCTTCAGTACACTGATGTATGCTGTTGAGCAGTATCCCTTCGTGTATTCAGCAGAAGTGCAGCTAATGTAGCAACAAAATATTGAAAACCACTTTGTGGGCAGTACTTGATTAATTGCATTGGTAGAGTAATGTTGTCATTATAATCCATACACTAATTTATTCGTCTTTTGAGGAGAATGCACTGGCTAACTGAAAATTTTCACATGCTTTGTGTTGCAAAAAGATGACAATTCATATACATGAAAGATGCTAGTTTTTCTGTTCTGGCCTGCTTTACTTTGTCACATTAGCACTTTTTCCTCATCTGTGCATGTTGGCAACAGGGACACAACCAAATTGATTCGAATGTTTATTGAGCAAGAGAATCATCCTAGTACTATCATATTAGATATAACTTGTAATTAGTGCCTTTAATTCAACTTCATAATGACAGAGCAGAATTTTATTATGCAAGCCTGATAGATTCCTGAGGTAGGAAAGAAGTAGGCCATGGAGTGGGAACTGTGAGGACTTTCCGCAATTCGCACATCATTCCAGCCCAAGAATGTACATGTCAAAATTGAGAACCGACAATTCTGTAGGAGATAAAAAGATGATGCGGAGCTTGCTACTGTTCTGGCCTTAACATGAAAGATTTTATAGTGGGAGCAGAAAAGATAGGGCACAATACAGTGACTAACACCAAGTGGTGTCTTATCTAGTGTTTTTGCTTACCGCTTTAGCGTAGGCCAAGGACAAAAGCTAGGTCAAGTGGATAAGGATCAATGGATAGTACTGATGTCTAATACTAACAAAAAGTCATGAACCCAAAAGTAAGAAAATAAAACAAGCAAAACACCAGATGATCTAGGGGTAGGGGTAACCACATGCATATGACCTCGAGCTAACCTATGAACAAACCTATAACAACAATCCGCTCCATGCTATGGAGATGCCACAAAAAAAGAAGGTAATTTTGACTAAAAATGTGCTGTTGCACAGTAGTAAAATGTTTCTCGGATAAAAAAAACTACCCAAACCTTTGAGTCACTATGCAGATGCATATACGCATTGAATGGTAAATATGGCTACATGTGTTATGTGGGGGCCACATATCAGCACCGAGCACGGCCCAAGGGGGCGCTGGTGGATGGCTTGTAGGAACGGCCAAAGAAGGATGTGCCTTAGGCAGATATGTATCTTAACTTCCATAAGTTATCTCTTCAAATTAATTAAGAAATCTTGGATTGATTCGATTGTTAGTTGGTCTAAGCCAGCTATAGCCTACGGCACCCCCTCATTAGAAATCAAGCAAAGATTATTATCTGTACCTCTTGTTTACGTTCCCTACCTAGTGAATTAAAAATCCAGTTTGATATTAGAGCCATCTACAATAGCAGACAACAACCACAAGGAGGCCGTGGTCGATCAGACCCTCAAGACGATTGTGCTCTAGCTCAAGGGCTTTGTGCGCCAGTGCGGGACCCGCACTCCTCGCGGAGGTACTGCAGCACCTCACCGCGCTGGAGAAACAAGCAACGGTGGAGGTCCCAGCTGCACCAGATCCATCGACGGCGACACTGGGGCTCCAACTGAACGTGCCCTCCGGGTTCCCCGGGTTGCTGACAGACCCCTTGAACAGCCGTCGTCCTCCTCCAACCTCACCACCAGCGCACCTTCCACCTCCACCTTTTGACCCTCTCACTCCACCACCACATCCTCTCTCCTGCCACCTTCCGCCTACCTCACCACCCCTCCTCTCCTACCACCCATCTACCAACATCCGCCATACCACCTACTCCCATCTGCCCCATTTTTTCTCCAACCATCAACCATAGTCACCATCCTAGCCAGGTGTACCCTCCCAGCCAACCTATGGCTACACACAATCCTTAGCCCCCAACCCCCCCTTCCTGTCTACAGCCACCAAGCCCCACCTTGAGCACCAGCGTTCCTCACTTTCATAAGCTCGAATTTTGCACTAATGATGGTACCGTGTATCCCCTAGGCTAGCTCAATCGGTGTGAGCGATTCTTCTCTAGCCAGCGCATCGATGAGGCCGACAAGGTCTGGACAGTGTCCTATCACCTCACCGACGATGCACAATACTGGTATCTCTAGTTAGAGCGTGACTATGGCATGCCGACCTGGGAGCAGTTTAAGGAGGCATGCCACCGCCAGTTCGGGCCATCCATCTGCGCCAATCCCCTCGGCAAGCTGGCAAGGCTCCCATTTGCGACATTGGTAGCCAAACTACACCAACAAATTCTTGACGCTCCTCTGTCACAATGGTGAGCCTCTGTCTACTAATCAACAATGCTTTCTGTACATGATAGGGCCACTTGAAGGTCTTCGTACTAATGTTGAGTTGTAGCGGCCCGGACCTCCACACCACCATCACCTTGGCCAAGGTGTATGAGAAGCAGCATCAAGCACCCTCCACACTGCCACCATTGACCGCGCCTAGGGCCCAGCCACAAGCTCATGGCATTGTAACACTCCCCCTACCTTGACAGCTTGGCCAACAGCGACACCTGTCGCCCCGACGTCGGTGCCTCCCGCGCCCACAATAGCACCAACTACAACGAAGATGGTGTAACGACGCTGATAGGACATGTGCTACAACTGCGATGAGCCGTACGTCCCGGGCCACTACGCTCGGTTCTTCTACATCGAGCTCGACGACTTCGTCCCGAATGATGTCGCCATCGAGTCCCACACCGAGGACACCCCCAAGTGTCGCTACATGCCATCACCAAGCTATGGAGCATCCATGCAGTAGACACCTTGCAGCTCCAAGTTTACATCGGGAAGACAACATTCGTTGCCTTGCTCGACAGGGCTGCACCTAGAACTTCATCAACTCGTCCATCCTCGACCCTGCCGGGCTCACTCCAGAGGACTGACCAAGCCTGTGCATGTTGGTCACCAACGGTGATCAGGTAGCCCGCGCCAAACACTCTCCTTCCACCTCGACGACCAGTGTGTGACCTAGACGGGCTTGGCCATACCATCCTCTATTGTGGTTCAAGCTATGACAACTCGCAACCTAGTACTCATGGACGACATGCTCACTGAGTTCGTTGACCTCTTCATCAAGCCGATGACCTTGCCACCTGCACATACTTAGGATGACCGCATTCACCTGCTCCCCAGGTTCGCGCTCATGGTTGTTCGCCCATATCGGTACACGCAGCTATAGAAGGACAAACTGGAGTGACTAGTGTTCCGCAATGCTCCAACAAGCCTCGTTTGACTGAGCGACTCTTGCTTCTCCTCCCCCGTGCTCCTCGTCAAGAAGCATGACAACTCATGGTTCTTTTGTTTGTCGATTACCATGCTCTCAATGAGCAAAAGATAAAAGACAAGTTTCCCATCCTCGTGGTGGAGAAACTATTGGACAAGCTATGGGGCGCACGGTTCTTCACCAAGCTCAACCTATGCTCTGGCTACCACCAGGTGCGCATACACCCCGACGATGTTGCCAAGACAGTTTTCCGCATCTACATCGCCCAATACGAGTTCCTATTCATACCTTTTGGCCTGGCCAACTCACCGGCCACCTTCCAAGAATTGATGAACGACATTTTGCGACCTTTTCTTCACTGATTTTTCCACGTCATTTTTTATGAATCTTGATATACAACTCATCCTGGTCGGAGCACTACTGCCACCTTCGTGTTGCCTTTCAGGTCATGCAGTAGCAAACCCTCTTCCTTGTCACACCCTGATTCAATTAACTTGGAAAATTAGGGTTTATTAAAATTTTGGATTTTCATTGTCATCTCATTTGGATTTTCATTATGTTTATATTTGAGATTTTGCTAAAATTTGAAATTGGTACTATGATCATAAACCCTTCCCTTCACAAAAAATAATTGGGCATACCTTTTCACTGTCATTTCATAATCATGTGAGAAAACCCCACATCCTTTTCCCTCCTTATTCCATCTTATTTCTTTTTCTTATATTTTATGTCCTTCCTAAAATCCCTATACCTAAACCCTCTCCTAAATATTTGAGAAATATTCCCAAAACCAGTGGCATATAAGTATTCAAATATTTAGCCACTTAAAATATCATATCTGAACATTACATGCCCTTTCTGAATTAGTTTTGATTTCTAGATTAAAAAATTAAAATAAGGTTGATTCAATGTTCTATTATCACGTGTGGACTTTTTATCTCTAAAAATTCCTATAAAATCACAGAGGTCTTCTAACATCAATCCTAACCAGATTATTAAACAATATCTTGACCTCTAGTTCAAAACAATTCAAATCTCTGTTTGAGCTAGATTTGATTCCTAGCTTAATTCTCTAACTTTTAGATATTAGAAAAAAGCCCTAAAATCATGGACGACAACTCTCACCATCCTAAGTTCATCTCCATGGTCAGCCACCTCTGTTCATTTCAATGACTTCAAATGATTTGAAATTTAAATTTGAGCCAGATTTGATCCCACTATGTATCTCTGATTTCTAAATATAAAAAAGAATCCCAATGAATTCAGGGATTATCTACTATCCATTTATAATCCATTTTTGCCACTTTCCATTAGCTGCATATGCAAAATTCTGTTCAAAATTCATATTTAAATACTTGGCAAATTCACTCTCATGTCTCTTTTAAAATATTGCCTGAGCCACGATATATCTACAACTCCTCTCACCATCTTTTCACTTCCTTCAGGCCCTAGGTTCCACTAGCTAGCCATTCCCCATCTCTTCCTTGTTCCTCTCCCTCTGAACACCGCGCTGGCACGACCACAGTGCATAGGGCGCGTACTGGGCATGCTAGTGAAGGCCGTGCCTGACAACCCCTGCGTTGCTTCATCAGCTTTAGAGTCACGCAACAGACCCTGCCGATGCAAGCACACCTTGCACACCTCCCACTCCGTCTCTACCAGGACACGAGGATGTGCCAACCCGTGTGAGCACCATGTCGTGAACACGACCGTGACCATGCCGGCACCTACACCCAGTCCCTCCTCCATAGTGTGCGAGTCAGTGCGTTGTCACATCACCACACCTCTCTGCCTACCTGACGCTCCCGTGTGCATGCCTGTATCATCGTAGCGTGCCACCCATGCTGTTGCCGGCAAGCGCACTAGCTCTACACACCTTGTCTATGGTGGACCGACTTTGCAACTATAAAGGCCACCCCTGGCCTTTCTCCTTCTCTCTTTCTTCATCCACCCCTGGTCCTCTCCCTAGTCACCGAAATCAGCCACGATGCCTCCTTCCTTGGCTCAGGCAAGGGGTGTCGCCATAGCCGATCCACTAATCAATGGCATCACAACCCACGGTGAGCTCTGCTCAAATTACATGCACTCGAGTTGTCCTTGTCCCCTCTAAGCTCCTTCCCCTTTTCATTTTACCCAGGAAAGCCACTGCCGACGACTTCCCCAACCTTGCCACCACTGTTGTCGTCGCTCTGGTGGTCGTCGGTGCTGTTAACCACCACCTACTGACTTCCCTCAATGCCTTGACCTCTACTCAGTGGTTGGCTTCTCCCTTAGCGATGCCGCTCGTCGCAGGTAAGGCTCACCCGAACCGCTCTTCCCTCCCCTATTTCTCTCTCTCTCTCTCTCTCTCTCTTACACTCGGCCCATTGGCAGGGCACGAAAACAAGCATAAAACACTATTGTGTTGCTGCCAAGCAAGACCCATATGTCTGGTTTTCTTTATAAAGCCGGTTTAAACTTCTCTCCCTATGACACATAGGCACCATATGTCAGATTCTTTATTTTAAACTTGCACGCTTTGGTAATATGCCTTCCCTCCTAGAAAATGTGAAGGCTCCGATAACTCGTACTAGAACCCATTTCCTAGAGCTAAAAGAGAATGGGTTGAGTACGCCATCAACATCACCTCATTTCTATCCAGAGAGTATTTTCCCACTGTATTTTCTCTCCTGATTAAACTTCGGAAGCCCATTCCTTCATCCAAACTCCAGTTGACTTCATTCTTTTTTATGGATTCATCTAAAATCAAATCCAATCCACTAGTAATTTTTTAATAATTTTAATATTTTATTTGAATTTATGTGTACTATTTGCTTTTTTCTGATTTCAGAGTATGACACTACAATGACTCCTACAAAGGACCAGGACTGAGACCACATTTAGCCAAGTCAAGCAAGCACCCACCTTGACCATGTTAAACCCGTATTTTATTAACATATTTTTTGTTTTAAATAATTGCATTCTATGTTAATATAAATGCTATTTCATGTGTAGAAATTAGATAATGCCCAATTTTGACATGCTATTCTTTGATAAATATTATCCACTTAGGAATATTTACACACTATTTAGTAATTATTTAGTGGGATTTTGCTATTCCTTAGCCATGCTATATTACACAAAATACTAGAAAGTTGTAGACGATTATGAGAATTCTTATGGGACCCTTGGATGACATTTATCCATGGGAAGTTTCTAAAAATATAATTTGTTATCAAAAATGAAAAAAAAATGGTGGTGGTGACAAAGGATTTGGATCTAGGCAGGAAAATGGAAGTGGAATTTGTTGTTGGAAATTGAGATGAAGTTTGTGTTGAAAGTTGAGATGATACTTACTCATATAAGTTAAGGCGTTTGCATGTGGGTGGTGTAGCCCACAAGTGATGAAGGTGATGGAGTCTTGTTTGGGTTAGTTATGGTCCGAACTCTATTGTCGTTAATTCCAAGTCAACATCGTATGTCCAGATGCCCCTAATGGGAAGGGCTTGGGCCATTACCTTGTTTAGGACTAGTGAATGAACCCCTAGGCGATAGGTGGAATGCTGATGAGTGGTGTAACTTCATAAGAGGCTTCTCGTGGATTAATGTAGGAAGTTGTTTGACATAAAGATGGGTCCGCACTCTGTCTATGTGTCATGGTTTAGCGATACCATGATAGTTCAGGGGAATGGCTGATCTAGGGGTTTGACGTTAGGGCTGGACAAGCGAAAAACCTCATTGTGATATCCCAGTCAGCACCTCATGAAGTGTGCTATGTGGGCCTTGGCATTAGGGAAGATTCACATCTTGTGGGTAAAATCGTACGACCTCTGAAGAGTGTTAAAATCTATTCGAATAGCCATGTCCCCGGTCATAACTTGGACACTGTTTCTCTAAAGATCAGAATACCAACGACAACGATTACGAGAACTAGGTTGCAATCCCAGTCGGTTGCCTGTGGGCTTGGCATATCAATAGGCTTGTAGTTATTTTTGTGTTTCCTTCCGCTGCAAGTCTTTGATGTTTTTTGCGGTCTATTATGTAAGTCTCGACCATAATGGTGGGTACGTTGTATTATTTCTTGGATAGATGTAATATCCACTTCAATTGTGGACAGTAGCTACTGATCATGGGACTACTGTAGTAAAACACATAGGGTAATCCGGTCATTAAGATCAGGTCCTGACATTCATCAAACGGAGCAAGTGCACATTCGGAGCCTCATGTGTGGCATACCTTGGCCACGTTATCTCCTCCGATGGTGTCGCCATGGATTGCAACAAAGTGTCACAGCCTCGGAGTGGTCGACCCCATGCTATATTTGTGCCTTGTGCGGCTTCCTTAGACTCGCGAGATACCACCGCAAGTTCATCAAGGGCTTCAGCACGATCACAACGCCGCTCACTCACCTCCTCACAAAGAAGTGGTGTCGGTGGTGCCATCAGGCAAAGGATGCGTTTCAGGAACTCAAGCACAACCTTGCCCAAGGCCCCGTCCTCTAGATACCTGACTTCGGCATGAGGTTTGTCGTTGAGTACAACATTAGGCATCGATTTTAGCGCAGTGCTTCATTAGGGCGCTGGCACATTGGCCTTTTTCAAACGGCTCATCGCATCACACCACGCCAAGCCTACCACCTATGAGCACGAGCTCATTGGTTTGGTCCAAGCGGTATGTCACTAGTGGCCATACTTATGAGGGGGGCGCCTTCACCGTGCACACGGACCACTACAGCCTAAATTTCCTCCTTGATTAGCGGCTCTCCACCATCCCTCAACATCAGTGGGTGAGCAAGTTGTTCGGCTTTGACTTCACGGTGGAGTACAGACTGGAGCTTCTGAATACCATTCTGACGCCCTCTTTCGCCACGACGTAGAGAACTAGTCAACGGTCTGCACCATCTCGGAGCCCCTCTTCGCCACCTTCCATGACCTTCAGTGTGAAATTGCCGCGTCCTCGGAGTTGATGGCCGTCTGTTAGTGCATCATCACTGGCGACCTCAACGAACCATGGGCCTGAGTGGAAGACTTGATCATCCATGGGCACCGCGTCCATGTGCTGCCATCTTCCCTGACACTGTCGGCCATCCTCCAGCATGGAGACCCACCACCCAGCTAGCTTGCTGCAGCCCCTGTCGGTTAGGTCCTTGGTTTAGTCTAACATCTCCATGGACTCTATCGAGACCCTCCCGTCAATCCACGACAAGTCCGTCATCCTTTCCGTCATCGACCGCTTCTCCAACTATGCACACTTCATCCCTCTTGCACACCCATACATGATGAGCTCGGTTGCACGAGCATTCTTTGACGGCATCGTCTGACTCCACAGCCTTCCTCAATCCATTGTCAGCGATCGCGACCTTGTCTTCACCAACAAGTTTTGGCGCGAGCTATTCCGGATGTCGGCTGTGTTCCTACACATGAGTTCCACCTTCCACGGGCAATCTGACAAGCAAACAGATACGGTCAACAAGGTCATCACTATGTACCTTTGATGCATGACAGATTGACCTCGGCGTTGGTTGGAATGGCTCCCATGGGTGTAGTTCTGCTACAACACATCCTTCGACTCCACCCTCCGCATGACACCCTTTGAGGTAGTGTATGGACACACTCCCCTGTGCATGTGCGACTATGGCTAGGCAATGCCAAGGTGGCGGTCGTCGACGTTGCTCTACACGACTGTGATGCTTTTCTTCAGGAGGTGCACACTCGGCTTCTCCAGTCACAACAGCAAGCCAAGCACTAGTATGACTAGCAGCACTTTGAGCTGACCTTCGAGGTCGGTGAATGGGTGTAGCTCTGGCTCCTGTGGAATATTTTCCAGGTCATGCACGTGGGAAACTCGCTCCATGTTTTATCGACCCTTCCAGGTGGTCGCACACATTGGTTTTGTCGCCTACAAGCTCACCCTTTCAACCGAGACTTGTTTGCATGACATGTTCCATGTTAGTTCGCTGAAGAAGTTCCACGGGAAATAACCGTCCACTCCTCCGTCTTTTCCTGCCATTGAGGATGGTCGGGTTCTTCTTACGCCTGCCGGTTCTCTAGGGCAACCTCCGCCACGGTATCAAACATGTCCTGGTCTATTGGGCTGGCATTCCCAAAGATGATGCAACCTGGGAACCCCTCGACGACTTCACCAGCTGCTACCCTTCGTTTCAACTTGAGGCGAGCTGTTTGCCGAGAGAGGGAGAGACGTTATGTGGGGGGCCACATAGCGCCGAGCACGGCCCAAGGGGGTGTAAGAATCTGCCTTAGGCAGATATATATCTTAACTTTCATAAGTTATCTCTTCAAATTAATTAAACAATTTTAGATTGGTTTGGTTGTTAGTCGATCCCATATTGTAAGTCGATCCCATATTGTAAGCCGGTATAGCCTACGGTACCCCCTCATTAGCAATCAAGCAAAGATTATTCTCTCTACCTCTTGATTACTTTTCCGACCTAGTAGATTAGAAATCCAATATTTACCAACATGTCATGTTAGAGGATGATAAAACGCATACATACGGGCTGCATGGTGTTAATCCACTAAGTCAAAGAAGGAGACATAGTGTCACCACCGGACCCACAGATTATCTGAGCACCCAGTAAAGCACACTCATTTCACATGATGTCATGTTTTGATAAGATTACTTCTAATGCCTGTTAATATCTTTAAATTGCAATAGTCAGTGCTCATAGTGCTTGTTAATACAAATTGTCCTAATCAGTGGACATGGCAATCCACTTGATGAGATAGCTACCTGAAGTGACGTAGTAGATGTTACAATTTGTTAGCGCCAAATAGTATTTGCTATTTTCCTACCTGAAGTGACGTAGTAGATGTTACAATTTGTTAGCGCCAAATAGTATTTGCTATTTTCCTTTACTTTCCTCTAATGACGCATGGTTAACTTTGGCAACTTAACGGGAGTATCAGAGTACTGATACGACACCGATGCAGAAAAATTAGGGTCAGAAAAAGAAATAATTGTGCTATATTTACATCACATCATTGATGAGATGACTTAAATGAGGCCTGACTACAGATTGTTAGTTCCTTCCAATGGTTTAGTCCTAAACCAATTAAAGTACAGAACATAATTACCTCATAAACTAATGGACCAAAACCATCACCTATCTCAGCTCCGAGGAATACTATATACGTCCATCATCTATGGGCACAAAACGAGCTGCATGCCTGCATTTGTTGAATGTTATGCACCAATTAATCAGTTAATTAACCAGTTCACTCAAAATCTCGCCTGAATAATTAAGCGTCGAGGAAGAAGACATATAAACAACATACTCATACTTCAACAAGCTGATATCACTTGATTCGTCTTGGAGGAAGCTAGAGCACGAACACTCCATCTATCAACCAACATGGCCATTAACAATACGTTCCTGAGATTCTTCTGAACTCAGCGGCAAATAAGCTGACGAATGTGAACTTTCAATAAGTTCTACGAGCGTAACGGCACCAATCTGGACCTGCTCAACTCGGGATTTATCGCCCTAATCCCTAAGCTGTCGGCTGCCACTCGCATTGGAGATTTCAGGCCGATCGCCTTAATCCACAACTTCGCGCGCATTCTCTCAAAGGCGATGTCCTTAAGGCTGATGCGCCACATTGGTGGCATGATCTCCCCTGCCAAGAGCGCGTTTCTTAAGCAACGCTGCTTGCAAGATAATTTTTTGTATGTTCAAAATCTTGCTCGTGCTTATCACCGCTCGAAGACGACGGTCCTGCTCCTGAAATTGGGTGTGGCTAAAGCTTTTGATTCCGTCTCCTGGCCATACATGATGAGTATACTTCGTGCTCGTGGCTTGCGCGAGCGATGGATCTCTTGGATTGCTCTGCTCTTTTCCACTGCTTCATCCAAAATTCTTTTGAATGGTTACCCAGGTCAGCAAATTGCGCACCGCAGGGGATTCGCTTTCCCCTTATCTGCTTATTCTAGTCATTGAGCCGCTTCAAAAATTGCTGGATCTCGCCACCCAACATGGTCTGTTCAGCCCGAGTCCGCTCAGAGGTACTGCCAGTATCAGGATATCTATGTGTGCTGACAATCTGATTCTTTTCGTCGCGCCTGTCAAAGAGGAAATCAACGTGGTAGCGCATCCTTGACACCTTTGGACAGATCTCAGGTTTAAGGGTTAATGTGCCCAAAAGCTCAGCTACTCCGATTAGATGCGCAGAGGTCGATTTGGAGTGTTCTACAAAAATTCCCCGCGATTAGAGGGATGCTGTCTTGCACTTATCTTGGCCTACCCCTATCTCTCCGCAGCCTGCGGAAGATTCATCTGCAGCCGCTGGTGGAGAAGATCGAACATCGGGTTGCCAGCTACAGAAGGGAAGCTAATGTCAAAAGGTGGCCGATTAACTATTATGCGCGTTGTTCTCTCGGCCATTCCTATCTATCAGATGACGCTGGCGAAGCTCCCAGGTTGGACAATTAAGCGCATTGAGAAGTACGTGCTTCCGTGCCTGGCTCTGGAGCGGCGAGGAGAAATGCTCTGGTGGGAAATGTATGGTTAGCTGGTCAACTGTTTGTCGCCCTAAGCTTCTTGGCAGGCTCGGCGTCCTTGACCTGGCTAGATTCGGGCGTGCGCTCAGGCTGCACTGGGCGGATCCTGAGAAGCCATGGTATGGTATGGATATACCACTTGACGACGATGACTGGGTGCTGTTCCGCGCCATGACGAAGATCGAGCTGGGTGATGGCAGCACGGCCTGCTTCTTGTCCGATGCTTGGCTTCAGGGTATGCGGCCACTTGATCTTCCCCCTGCCTTGTACGCCATTTCTTCGCGTAAGAGGCGCAGTGTCAAGGTGGCTCTCGAATGGAATCGCTGGATTGCGGACATAAGGGCTGGCATGCACGTCGGCCTTGTTCAAGAATTCATCAATCTTTTCGTTCGCATGCAATCCGCCCCCCTGCGGCCCGGCATCCTTGATTCTACTGCGTGGAATCTCGCTGCTCATGGATGTTACTGTTGACTTTGAGAAATGATGTAGGTTTCCTTTTATTAAGTTGTCATTCATTAATTTGAATTTGGGCATGATATTTGACTATCCACTCCTTGTTGAGGCAGTGGCAAGTAGATGTGCAGGCTGATTCCATGTTTCAAATTTTAAGTTTGATCTTTCATGTAGATATGTCGGCTAGGTATTCGAAAGTAACTTCTGTTTCTTATTTTATATTCTAAGTTATTTCTTAATTTCAGTTCCGTTGCTTCATGTCATATTTTGTTTGAGATTGTACATTAGTTTTGCCAGTCTGGCAATCCTGATTTTTAGTGATTACCATCTTATACAATAGGTTACCTGGGATGTTGAGAAAGAGTGCTTCAGAACGGCAGCATCTGCTATTGGAAACTTCTACGCACTTCATCCTCCCATCCTTCCAAATCCATCTGGCAATGGCATTCAGTTATACAAGAAAAATAAAGATCGCAGAGCATGTGGTGAACGTGCTGATAGTGATTTAACAAGTACAGGTGAGCTTGTTGGGTATCCATATTATATACCCATTGAAATGCACAAAAGAGCAGATATGCCTAGCTTTACACCTTCATAGGTAACTGAATCCGTAGTTTCTCCCGGCCGGTTTACTACTCTTTTAACCACTCAGATAACATGACATTGGAATTGATAATATACTCAAAAAATATATGTGTGTTGGGGAAGTCCGGAGGAGGCTCCAGGACGAGGTACCCCCTGTCCTCTGTTCATGTCATGATTAACGTGAGGTGTTGTGCAGGGGTCTCAGGTGGGTTCGAGCCAACGGGAAGCCATCTCGGTCGGAGCGACTTAACCACTGAAGCAAGGAGCAAGTCGGCCCCCGTGGACGAGGTGAGAGGGCGACTTGGCCAGGACGAGAAGGAAGGCGAGGAGGAAGGCGAGGCAGGGCCGCCGGATACGGACGAGGTCGCCGGCACAAAGGACGGCAAAGGCGGAGGCAAGCCGTACCGGTGAAGGGAATCTACGAATATATCGGCGCATGTAGTAGGTAGCGGCGAGGTGGAGAGTACGAGTTCGGCCAAATGTACGGTGACGGGTTGCGAAAAGATTGTAACTTTTTGAGGGGTAGCGATGTATTTACACTTGTGACCCGGTTTTGCCTATATAAGGGCAAGTTGGCACCCCGTATGGGGGATCAATACATGTTTCAACCACAAATTCTCCTATACAGTCGTCTTCGGCGGTAGTTGGATAAAGTCCCGCGGACGTTTGGCTTCGTTCCCCAAGTCTCCCCCTAGCACCTCGGTCTCCGACCCGGGGTGCCCACACTTACTGTCCGAGAAGCCTCTCGTCAACAGTTGGCGCCGACCGTGGGGACCCAGGGGCGAAGTACTTCCTGAAGCGGGTCTCCATCATGCCGCCTCGACCGAAGAAGGGCGCGACCACGACAAGGCGGAAGGCGGCGGCGAGCAGCAGGCGCGGGGTCCAGCTCCCTCCCCCCGTGGCGGAGGGCGAGACGAACGTGGATGCAGCAAGAGCCGCCCCGGAAGGTCCCGATGGTGTGGGCGAACTAACCTCCGGCGCCGCCGCAGACGGTGCGGCGCGGGCGGCTGTCCCGTCCGCGGCGCGAGCGCCACCCCCAGCGGGGCCCTCGAGCGGACGGACCCTGGCGGACGCGGTGGACGACCTGCGCAGGCGGGCGGACGAGGCGGCGAGGAATTCGGTGGCATTGCAGGCGCGCCTCCAGGCGGCAGAGATGGAAGCCCAAAGGGCGAATTCGCAGTCTCAGCAGATGGCCGACCTTTATCGGGCCCAGCTCGAAGCCACGCGCGCCCTAGCGACCCCCCCCGCCCCCTCCGGAGGCATCCGCCGCGGAAGACCTGCGTCATCAGTTGGCCGCCGACCGGGCCGCCGCCCGAGCAGAAGTCCTCGCCCCGTCCTCCGCGGCCGAGTCTCTCCTCAAGGACCTGGACGCCGCGCGAGCCCGGGCGGCCGCGCTGATGGGCGAAGCGGACCGCGAGGCAGCTCGCCTTAGGACGACCATGCTGCTGAACCAGCAAGTCGCCCAGGACGGAACCAACGGCGGCAGTGCGGGCCCGGGAGTGAGTGCCTAGCGCCCAGGCATGGCGCACGAGGAGCAAGATCGGGCGGGGTGCGGCGAGGTCGTCGACCTCATGAGCTTGGCGAGCCCGCTGAGCCCAGGGCTCATGGCGGTCCCGTTCCCGCCCGAAGTTTCGTCCCGCCGACCTCCCGAAGTACGCAGGCACGACGGATCCGGTCCTATACACAAGGGTGTACGAGGCCGCCGTGATGGCCTCAGGCGGTGGCGAGGCCATCATGGCGAAGAGCCTGCTTCTCGCCCTCACCGGCATCGCCCAGGCCTGGTACCTCGGCCTGGAGCCTCGCACGATCTACTCGTGGGAACAGCTCCGGGACAAGCTGCACGGGCACTTCCAGGGGTGCCGGAACAAGGGGATGACCTCGACGGACCTCAGCAACCTCCGGCAGCGACCCGGCGAGACCATCCGCGCGTTCCAACGCCGCTTCTTCGAGGTCCAATGCCAAGTGAAGGGGGTCGCGGAGCAGACGATCTGCGAGGCAGCGAGGCGAGGCATCAACAACGAGGCCTTGGCCGACAAGCTTGAAAGGAAGCGCCCTTCCCGCGTCGAGCAGCTATACGATATCATGGAGGTATACGCCCGAGTCGAGGAAGGGCAGATTCTGCGAAGGGAGGAGGCCAGGGCGACGCAGGCGTACCTGGGGAGCGAGAAGACTGAGGCCGAGCGGCGCCGGCCGAGGCGCCATGAGATACATCACGTATCAGGCGAAAGGCGACCGCAAGAAAGTCAAAGGCGTCAGACCGCCCGCTCTCCGCCTCGCGCGCCCCCGCGCCACCACGGAAGGGAGCCCTATGACCGGCCGGGGCCAGGCCGAGGAGACCAACCACCCCGCCCGCGAGGGGCGCCTCGCCCAAGACCCCGGCGAAAATACTGCGAGCTTCATAAGCTCTGCTCACACTCCACAGACGAATGCGAGGTCGTCGCCCGCGCGCGAGCTGACGCCCCCCCTCCCCGGGCGGAGGGCGAGCGGCGCAATCAAGAACCACGGGGCGAGGCCCCACTCGAGCTCCCACCACCACCCCCTCGGCGCGGCTCTCCACCCAGCGGTCATGAACCTCGTCGTGTCGTCCACACAATCATCGGCGGGGGCGCTTGCACTTTCTCATCAAAGCGCCAGCGCAAGGAATACGTCCGCCGGGTCCAGCACATCGGGGCGTATCCGCCGACCGAGCTCCCCGCCTGGACAAACACCCCCATCACGTTCGGCCCGGAGGACCCTGTGGGCGTGGTCCTTCCGCACCACGACGCCCTTGTCATCTCGGCCATCATCTCCGATGTCGAGGTCCGGCGCGTCTTCGTGGATGGAGGCAGCTCGGCGGACATCCTGTTCGCCTCCGCATTGGACGAAATGGGTATCCCGCGAACATGCCTGCAGCCTCCCGGAATACCCCTCCTTGGCTTTGGCGGCGAGCCGATCAGGGCCCTTGGGACGAATCGAACTCCCTGTAGAGTTCCGCAGCAACGGCCTTTCCCGCGCCGAGACCGTCCTCTTCGATGTCGTCGACATGCCTTACCAATACAATGTCATCCTCGGGCGGCTGGCGCTCAACAAGTTCGGGGCAGTCCCCCACCACGCATACCTGTGCATGAAGATCCCCGCGCCCTCCGGAGTTGTGACAGTCCACGGCGACCAGGCCCTCTCCCGCCGCATCGAGCAATCTGCGACCATCAGATACGTCCACGACGTCGTCCCGGTGGCCGAGACACCACGCCACGCCTCGCCTGCCTCAGGCGAGGTCCTCGGCATCGACCTCGCCCTCGACCAATTCATGTCGTCCACCACGGGGTGGTGGGTCCCCAAGCCCAGACCGGACGGGGAAACTCGGTCTGTTCCGTTATCTGAAGACGAGCCTCACAAGACCGTCCTGATCGGCGCAGATCTCCCGGCCGAGACGGAGCAAGCCCTCCTCCTCGTCCTGCGGGAGAACGCGGACATATTCGCCTGGGAGCCCGAAGATCTGCCTGGGGTCCCCCGGAGCATAATCGAGCACAAGCTGCAGGTCCGGCCGGGGGCTCGCCCAGTCAAGCAGCGGCTGAGGAAGATGTCGGCCGACCGACAGCTCGCCGCCCGCGAACAGGTCACAAAACTGCTCAAGGCCGGGGTCATTCGCGAAGTACTGCACCCGGAGTGGCTGGCGAATCCGGTACTTGTCAAAAAGGCAAACGGACAGTGGCGCATGTGCGTCGACTACACCGACCTCAACAAGGCGTGCCCAAAGGACGACTTCCCCCTCCCCCGCACCGACCAACTCGTGGACGCCACGTCCGGCTGCGAGCTCATGAGTTTCCTCGACGCATACTCCGGGTACCATCAGGTGTGGATGGCCGAGGAGGACGAGGAGAAGACGAGCTTCATCACCCCGTGCGGGACGTTCTGCTACGTGCGAATGCAGTTCGGCCTTAAGAACGCGGGCGCGACGTTCGCCCGGCTGATCGGCAAAACCCTGCGCGATCAGGTCGGCCGCAACGTCGAGGCATATGTGGACGACGTCGTCATAAAAAGCAGCCTCGCCCAGTCACACGCGGTCGACGTGCAGGAAACCTTCAGCAACTTGCGCAAGTCCGACATGCGTCTAAACCCTGAGAAATGTGTCTTCGGCGTGCGCGCGGGGAAGTTGCTGGGATTCCTCGTCTCCAAGCGGGGGATAGAGGCCAACCCAAAGAAGATACAAGCCATCCTCAGCATGAGTCCCCCCACCACAACGAAGCAAGTTCAGAAGCTGACGGGTCGCCTCGCCTCCTTGGGAAGGTTCGTATCTCGCTCCGCCGAAAAGGGGCTCCCGTTCTTCAAAGCCTTAAGGGGCTCCGGGAAGTTCGAATGGACGGAGGAGTGTCAGCTCGCCTTCGAGAACCTCAAGCAGTACCTCGCCTCGCCTCCGCTCCTCCAGAGCCCGTCTCCCGGGCGATGTGCTCCTGCTGTACCTCGCCGCAACGGCCTCCGCCGTTAGCGCTGTCCTGGTCAGGGAGCAGGCGCGGACCCAAAACCCGGTCTACTACGTCTCCGAGTCGCTGCAAGGGGCGAAGTTGCGTTACACCGAGCTCGAGAAGCTGGCATACGCGCTAATCATGGCCTCCCGAAAGCTTCGCCACTACTTCATGGCCCATTCCGTCCGGGTCCCGACATCGTTCCCACTCGGCGAGATGTTCCGCAACAGAGAAGCCACTAGCCGAGTCAGCAAGTGGGCTGCCGAGCTCGCCCCGTTCACCATCGAGTTCCTGCCTCGAACCGCTATCAAGTCGCAGGTCCTCGCCGACTTCATCGTCGAATGGGTGCCCCGCCCGGACTTCGAACCCATCGCAGGCGACTCTGCCTGGACGCTGTACGTCGACGGTTCCTGGTGTGCGGAAGGAGCGGGGGCCGGCGCAGTCCTGGTGTCGCCGGGAGGAGCGAAGCTGCTATACTCAGCCCGCCTGAACTTCAAAACAACAAACAACGTCGCCGAATACGAGGCTCTTCTACTTGGCCTCCGCAAGGCGCGCGCGGCTGGGGCGCGTCGCCTCCTCGTCCGAAGCGACTCGCAGTTAGTCACCGGCCAAGTCGGAAAGGACTAGCAGGCAAAAGATCCGGAAATGGCGAAGTATCTGGCAGCAGTAAGGGCCGTCGAGAAACACTTCAGCGGGATCACAATCCAGAGTATCCCGCGCGGGGACAATGTCGAGGCCGATCTTCTGGCCCGGGCGGCGAGCGGCGGCACCACCCCACCTCCTGGCGCGTTCAGCGAGACCTTGAGGGCCCCCTCGGTCGAGGCCGTGCCCGAGGTCAACGTCATCTCCACGGACGCCGCCTCGCCTGAAGATTGGAGGGCGCCGATCGAGGAGTACCTCCTCTCGGAGACGGAACCCAAAGACCCGGCCAAAGCTCGGCGCCTCGCTGCGCGCGCACGGAGCTTCATCATCCACAGGGGCTCGCTCTACAAACGGGGAGTGTGCGCCCCATTTCTGAGGTGCCTCGCACTCGAAGAAGGGCGGAGCCTGCTCAAGGAGATCCACCAGGGGCTCTGCGGTTCGCACCTCGCCCCGCGGTCCTTAATCGCCAAGGCCTACCGCGCTGGCTTCTATTGGCCTACGGCGCTGACCGACGCCCAGACGCTGGTACGGCGCTGCCCCGCATGCCAGTGGATGGGCCGAGGCACCAACAAACCGGCGTCGGTGATGCAGCCCATCTCGCCCTCGTGGCCCCTCGCCCGCTGGGGAGTGGACCTCGTCGGCCCCTTCAAAATGGCGAGCCGAGGCGCCAAGTTCGTCGTCGTCACCCTGGACTACTTCTCCAAGTGGATAGAGGCCGAACCACTGGCGAAGATCACTTCGGCCGCCGTGCAGAAGTTCGTCTGGAAAAATCTCATCTGTCGGTTCGGCCTCCCGCGCGAGCTTACCGTGGACAATGGGACGCAGTTCGACGCAGCAAATTTCAGAGCATTCTGCTCCGGCCTTGGCATCAAGCTCTGCTTCGCCTCGGTCGCCAACCCTAAAGCTAACGGCGCGGTGGAAAGGGCGAACGGCATCCTCCTCTCCGGCCTACGGCGGCGCATGTTCGAGCTTCCCGCCGGAAAGTGGGCGGACGAACTCCCCAACGTCTTATGGTCGTCTCGCACCTCGCTCAGCCGAGCGACGGGCCACACCCCATTCAAACTGCTGTTCGGCGAAGAAGCCGTCACCCCGGCAGAAGTCGAGTTGGAGTCCCTTCGCACGCGCGAGTCACCAGACGACGATAACCATCTCACGTCCCTCGAGGGGCTCGACGAGGCCCGACAAAACGCCGCTCTCCACATCGACCAGTACCAAGCCGCCACGGCGAGACACTACAACAAGACGGTAAAGCCAAAACCGATAAAGGTGGGCGACCTGGTGCTCAAGAGGAAGCTCAACCCCGAAGCCGACGGCAAGCTCGCCTCCAAGTGGGAAGGCCCGTACGAAGTCGTCTCTTCGTCTCGGCCGTCGTCGTTCCGCCTGAAAGACCTGGATGGAGTCGACCTCAAGCACAGCTGGAACAGCGACAATCTCAGGAAATACTACATCTGATCTCGCCGCGAGAAACTGCTGCTGCTGCGTCAGCTAAAAAGGACATCGTCCTTGTAAAAAACCGCATATTTTCGTTATGATAACAGCTCGCTATGTTCCGGCCCGGCTCCGCGCCTCGGCCCCAGCGGCGACACGGCCCCGCGCCGCGCCCTGACTTAACGACACGGCCCGGCTCCGCGCCTCGGCCCTAGCGGCGACACGGCCCCGCGCCGCGCCCTGACTTAACGACACGGCCCGGCTCCGCGCCTCGGCCTCAGCGGCGACACGGCCCCGCGCCGCGCCCTAACTTAACGACACGGCCCGGCTCCGCGCCTCGGCCTCAGTGGCGACACGGCCCCGCGCCGCGCCCTGACTTAACGACGACACGGCCCGGCTCCGCACCTCGGCCCCAGCGGCGACACGGCCCCGCGCCGTGCCCTGACTTAACGACACGGCCCGGCTCCGTGCCTCGGCCTCAGTGGCGACACGGCCCCGCGCCGCGCCCTGACTTAACGACGACACGGCCCGGCTCCGCGCCTCGGCCCCAGCGGCGACACGGCCCCGCGCCGCGCCCTGACTTAACGACACGGCCCGGCTCCGCGCCTCGGCCTCAGTGGCGACACGGCCCCGCGCCGCGCCCTGACTTAACGACGACACGGCCCGGCTCCGCGCTTTGGCCTCAGTGGCGACACGGCCCCGCGCCGCGCCCTAACTCAGCGGCGACACGGCCCAGAGCCTCGTCCTGACCTAGCAGCGACGCGCCTTCACCAACGACATCGTACGCGAGTCCTACATAACCTCGCCTCATCCAAACAAGAAGCACCTCGCCAGTTGTATAAACAGGGCGACCGCGTCTACTTCGCGGTCGCCCCTATTCTTGGTGGGGGAAGGGCCCTTCGGTCCACAATAAGTTACGAGCAGCGTATGGCACGCAGGATCGACCGCGTCGGCTTAACCGGCGACATGGCATTCAACGAAGAGATGCTTGACGATCCTACACTACCGCGCAACGCGTCCAACACACACCTCGTCCAACATACGAAAATAAGTGAATAAGTGAATAAATAGATCTGCGGTTACAAGAGGAGGCGACCGCGACTACTTCACGGTCGCCCCTTTATTTCCGGTGGGAGAAGGCCCCCGTCGGTCCAGGATGGATTACAAAGTCGCGTCCGGCGCAACAACATAAGGAAAACCAAGTCAACGTCTCAAAAATATGGGGACGAACTAAACGATATAACAACCCTACTCGGCGTCGTTAGGCACTTCGGCGGCGAGGGCCAAAAGGATCAGGTCCCCGTCCCCTTCGTCATCAGCCGAATCGTCGCCCTCGACCTCCTCGCTACCGCGGCAAGCAGCCCGCTCCTTCGGGCTGCAACGACCCCCAGGGCGACATCCCCCGCGGACCCTCCCCGGGTCCGTCGTCGTCCTTCTGAGTAGCCAGCAGGGCGGCCGAGCAATGCTTATGCGACATAGCCATGAAAGGGCGAGAACCCCGTCGCCCAGCAGGCGACTTATGTCGCGACGACGTAGTCTGCAAGCAAGCACGGTAAAAATGAACATCGATATAAATAAACGAGGCCAACTCATGACTTAGCCAAAAGATTTCCACGCCACGCGGCGAGTTCATAAAAACGCCACAGGCGGCAGGCACGTCGACGCAGCGACGAAAAAGGAAAAGCTTTTAACCGGCCCCAAAGGCGAACTTTAAACCTTGGCCGGCGAAGACGTTGCGGGCGACTTGCCACCCGAAGTGCCTTCAGCGCCTTTCGAGCTCGCCCCCACGCTCGGCCGCTTCCGGGACTTCTGGATCGCCTCCACATACTTCTGCCCTTTCTTGCGAGAGGACCAGACCGAAGACATGAAAGCGTCCGCCTCGCCCTTGAACTTATGACGGACCCTGACCACGTCGGCCGTCTTCGGGGCGACATACCCTGGGGCCGAGAAGACTGAAGATTCGGGGCGAGACGCCAGGAGGGAGCAGCCGAGGACGAGCTCCGCGGCGGCCCGGGCGTTGTCTTGGGCGAACTGCAAGGCCGCCAAATGAGAGTCGTGGCAGACCCGAGTCGCCCATTTTAAGCTCTCCGTGGTGTAAGCATCCGCGTCGTTGCAGCTGAAGGGGGCGACGTCGAGGCCGACCACCTCGCTCGTCACGTGCGCCGCGTGACACAACCCTGCGACGAGTCGGTGCGCCCGAGAATGTTGGTCGGCGTGGAAACCGAGCCTCTCGTGCACCAAGGCGAGGTCGGCGCGGAGTTGCTCGACCTCCCGCTCGGCTGAGGTGGACTTCTTCTCCTCCGAAGCGAGCAGCTTCGCCGCCGCCTCGGCCTTCCCGCGCTCGGACGCGAGCGACTCCTCCGCCTCAGAGGCGCGCTTCTTCAACGCCTCGGCCCCTTCGCGCTCTGCGGCAAGATCGCCCTCCGCGCGAACAGCGCGCCTCTCTAGCTCCTTCAGCTTAGTCTTCAGGAGTCCCACCTCGGAGGTAGTCTCGTCCAGACGCACGGCGAGCGCGGCCGACCTGTCCTCCGCAGAGCTAAGGGCGTGCAGGGCGTCGGCGGTGCGAGCCCGCTCCTCGGCCAACGGACTGTCGGTGTCGCCCGCGTGCGCCTCCAGAAGCGCCAGCTTCTCGGCGACGAACAGACACTGAAAAAGGAGAAGTTAGTATTCATCCACCGAAGGAAACAAGGGGCTGGCGAGGTTACCTTCAGCGCCGCGGCTCGTGCCGCCGCTCCGACTTGGGATGCTGACATCCCGACGAAACTCGCCGCGACGTCCTCCTCGGACAGCCTCGCCTCAGGGCGACTTATGAGGTCCAGCTCCAGCGGCGAGGTGGCGAAGAACTCCGGCCCGAGCCGACCGGACAGCTCCACGCGGGGGCGAGACGGCTGAGCCGAGTCAAGAGAACCCCCGCTCTTCGTCTTCCCCCGCGGGGACGTCGAGGACAGCACCGTCACGTCTGGGGCGGAAATCTTCTCGGGTAGCGACGCCTTCGCCGGGTCGGCCTCGCCACTCGCGCCGCCGGGCGAGCGCTCCTTGGAAATCTCCGCCAGTGGCGCGTGCTCCACCGTTGTACACCCAGGCGGAGCTTCGCCCGAGCGAGGCTCCTCGGCAGGCGACCGCACCTGAGAAACGGGGGGATCTTGAAGGGACCCCTCGGCGACGTCGCCCTCGACGGCCCCAACGACTTCGTCAATCTCAACATCAGACGAAGAGGCCGCCCATCGGCCCCTTGCCCGCGCCCGGTCCGGACTTAGCCGCCACGTCGTCCTGCTTCTTCGTCGGGGGCTCCTCGTCGCTGCCACCGCACGACCCTTCCTCGGACTCCTCGTCGTCCTCGGACCCGTCGGTGTTCACCCCGCCGCGAGCAGGCGACTCGTGGTGGTCGCTGTCGGCGTCGTCGTCGTCCCAGTCCGCTAGCTCCGCGGCGATGCTCGTCGGCTTTGTCTTCTTCGGGGCCGCCTTCGCCTTCGGGGCCGGAGCAGGCCGTTTCCTCTTCTCCCCCGCCTTAGTGTCACCAGCCGGGGCGATGTCCGGGCGAGCGGGAACATCCCAGCCGAACAGCTCGCAGGCCCGATTTCGGCGAACTGCGATCATCTTCGAGACGATCGCCGCCTCGGACGGCAAGTAGCGCCCCAGGAGGAGATTCGCGTCTCGCTCCGCCCGGGCGAGGTCGTACCCCTTCGTCGGCTCATACCCGTAAAAGGGGCAGGGCCCGAAAGGTTGCCCGTCGGGAGTGGCTTTGCACTTCATCCTCCAGCCGGTGGCGAGCGGCCGGATCTTCAGAAGGAGGTACTCCTCGACCAAGTCGCGCGATGAGAGCTGGTGGCTCATCACCTTCAAGGCGTCGCGCCTCGCCAAGTCCGCCGAGGAGGCGACCGGCGTGCGAGTGGTGTACCCGGGGCGACTTTATTGCCGGTGAAACCGAGGTCGCCGACCCGGTAGAAAAACCACTCGCTCTTCCAATTCTTCCATTTGTTCTTCAACGCCATGGCCGGATACGAGGCGTCGGAGCCTCGGCACCCTCGGAAGCCGATCGTCCCGAAGAGAGAGTGGGCCCCGTTGTGGACGGCCGAGGTGGTCATCACCGGTTCGTGGAACATAGTGAAGCCGGCCGCCGTGCTGTCCATCCGCATCGACTTCATTGCGAACTCGAAGATGGCCAAACGGGAGATGGCGGTCGGGTTGAGATCCGAGATCTCAAGGCCGAAGTGGTCCAAGACGAGCTGGACAATGGGTGCGGCGGGGAAAGTGAGCCCGACCCTGAACTGGTCGGCGAATACGACGATGTGGCCTTCCGGCGGTTTAGCTCTTGTACATCCTTCCTCGGGGAGGGCCGGCCCATGCTCGTCTAACCCCAGGGGGAAGCACCCCGCCGCGCTGAGGCGAGATAGCGTGGTATCCGACGCTTGAGTCGTACCAAGCCACCGGGTGTAGGTGACCTCGGCTCCCTTCTTCCCCTTCTGCTTTGTGACCGCGGCGGCCTTGCTGGTCGACATGGTCGTCTCTTCCTCCTCGAATGCCAAATCGTCCTGAAGACGCTTGATCGCGACCCAATGCGAGCGGCGAATTGTGCCGAAGGCAGGAACCGGGCGAGAAGCTCTCAAGGCTCGGGCGCGGTGAGCGGCGAGTTGCAAACGGAGAGGGCAGATGCTGTCACATGGAAAGGGACGGAGGGGTATTTATAGCCCCAGGGTGGTCCGGACTACGATGCGAAGTAACGGGCGCGGAGCGGGCGCGACGCGGAATAAGCGGGTCGGGTCGCAACGGCCCGTGACGTGAGGCGGCCTTTACGGAAACGGACGAGCAAGAAAAGCGGGGATCGGAAGAGTCGGAGGGGGCACCTCGTCCCGGGCTCTCCGACTCCCGTTAGAGGAAGAATGCGGGCGCGAACAACGTCGAGTTCCCCGCCGCTCGCCCCCCGCAAGGGGCTACTGTTGGGGAAGTCCGGAGGAGGCTCCAGGACGAGGTACCCCCTGTCCTCTGTTCATGTCATGATTAACGTGAGGTGTTGTGCAGGGGTCTCAGGTGGATTCAAGCCAACGGGAAGCCATCTCGGTCGGGCGACTTAACCACTGAAGCAAGGAGCAAGTCGGCCCCCCGTGGACGAGGTGAGAGGGCGACTTGGCCAGGACGAGAAGGAAGGCGAGGAGGAAGGCGAGGCAGGGCCGCCAGATACGGACGAGGTCGCCGGCACAAAGGACGGCAAAGGCGGAGGCAAGCCATACCGGCGAAGGGAATCTACGAATATACCGGCGCATGCAGTAGGTAGCGGCGAGGTGGAGAGTACGAGTTCGGCCAAATGTACGGTGACGGGCTGCGAAAAGATTGTAACCTTTTGAGGGGTAGCGATGTATTTACACTTGTGACCCGGTTTTGCCTATATAAGGGCAAGTTGGCACCCCGTATGGGGGATCAATACATGTTTCAACCACAAATTCTCCTATACAGTCGTCTTTGACGGTAGTTGGATAAAGTCCCGCGGACGTTTGGCTTCGTTCCCCAAGTCTCCCCCTAGCACCTCGGTCTCCGACCCGGGGTGCCCACACTTACTGTCCGAGAAGCCTCTCGTCAACAATGTGATATATGATGCTGTAGCTAGATGTTTAATGGGGCTAATTTCAGCGTTAAACGTATGTATTTTCATTCAAAGTTAATTGCTATTGGTGCTAAATACAAATTGCACCACAGGTGAAGATGATATTGATCAAGAATTGCTTGCGGAAGCAGAAGCAGCATGGGCTCAACGCGAGTGGACCATTCAGCATGTCTTGTTTCCGTCCATGCGACCTTTTCTCAAGCCCCCGAAGTCAATGGCAACAGATGGAACGTTTGTGCAGGTTCATCTTTGGTAATTATGTGCTTCAAGTCTTTTACTTATGTTCTGGACTTCTGAATGTTTAGAAAGAAAAATTGATATGTCGTAGTAGGCTTTCACTGCACTTTTGTCAATGAAAAGCTCAATTCTGGCACCAGCAATTCCTGAGATGCCTATCTAGAAGTTTTCTTTCCATTACTCTCATTCAAGCATTGACATTGCTTTGCTTAAAAACGGCCAATAAAGTCGTAAAATTGTGGTACCAACCAAAGTGTAAAATAAATTCCTTTAGTATGACCAGGCCACATACATGCGACATTGTTTTGAGTAGATTATCCGGTTTTCTGTTGACCGGCAGCAAAAAACTTTGACATGAATTTGAGTGTTACCACTAGAAGTTGTGCAAATCATCTTTTATAGATGATAAGGGATTAAGGATTGGTAACCTTGAGTTTTTTAAAACTTATTATGCAGGTTGCCTCAAGATTTTCGAAAGATGATAGCTCACAAGTCACAGCATAGAAGATTTTCCAAATGTAGGTGAGGGTGATAAACCAGTGAAGCCCTGTTTAGAATGTTGAGATTTTTCTAGATTCTTTGGAATTAAACCACGTTTTATGGAACTCTTGTAAAATTCTTTAAAGTTTTCCTTCGTTGTAAACGGAACGAGAGGCTTATGAGAGCTAAAAGAAAAACTGGATTGTTCTGAGGCACTGCAGGTGGGCCCAAAGAGAAATCCTAAACCAATCACGTCCGTCCACCACGTAGGCCGGAGAACATAACTCCCCCATCTTTACCTTACCCCAACCGCTCGTTCCTCCCCGAGCAAAACCCAAACCCAAACCCACCCCCCGCTCCTCCGCCCGCCGCCACCGTCGTGGGAGACTATGGCAGAGCGTCGCCACGGCCGCTCGGGCTCCCGTACTCCTCACTCCGTCTCGTCCCGCGTGCACTCCCGCTACGGCTCCTCGTCGTGCCCCCCCTCAGACCCTCCCCCAGCAGCCCCTCTCCTACTCTTTGTGGTCCTCTCTCTCCCGTTGCCAAGCACAGGTGAGACCAGTCCCCCTGCACGGTCCGGATCCATCCACTTAGGGTGCGTTTGGTTCATGGGATGAGGGTGGATGGGATAGAGATATCTCTCTATTTGGTTGGAAGGATGGGATGAATAGAGATATCCACCCTAGAGGAATATTCTCTCAATATGCTGGATGGAGAGACCCGGCCAAAATGACCGGATGAGACTGTCACCCTTCTCTAATTATGATCATCAGAAAATGATTAGTGATAATTAATAATTATTAGTGATAATTAGCATATTTTATTATTGATTAGTATTTGTAATGGTAAGATTAGTGTTTAGTGTGTTGATTAATATATGATTAGTATATAATCAGTAACAATTAATATATTTGATTATTAATTAGTAAGTTTATGGCTAGTTTAGCATTGGAAGGTATTTAGTGTGTTCTTTACTGTATAATTAATTATTATTAATAGAAACTAAGTAATATAATTAAGTTAAATTGGCTCATCCCATACAACTTTCATCCCTCTAACCAAACAAAAGATTAGTTTATCCCATCCATCCAACCAAACAAAAAAATGGCTCGTCCCATCCACAAGAAACTGGATGGCCCTAACCCATCCCTTCTTGCCCTCCAACCAAACGCACTCTTAGGTTCCAGACTTGATTTTTGGTGCCCTTTGTTCGGAGATGTTGGGGTTTTCTTCGAGTTGTTTGTTGTAGCTTTTAAATGCGCGCTGCCACTCCGCTTTGGGGGTGTGTTACGTTTTGGATTTAGGCCGGTGATGGTTCACGCAGTAGATTTGTGCCATCGAGGAGACCCTGAGAATTTTGTGCTATCCAGTACAGTAAGTTTGGAACAGTTTGTCTGAATAAAGTTTGGAACAGTAGCTTGTTTAGGAACTTGCGGGTCTTATGTGTTTATGTTTAACTTCACTTTCATCTATATAATGTTGTAAGATTGGAAGATTGGCGTTGCATTTACCTTTTCGAGCGACATTTCGTTAGAAATAATACAACACTAGAGCCAATTTTTAAGGAGCCGACCGCAGCTGTATATACTTGGTGCTAGTTTCTCTAGAAACGGGACACTAGAACCAAATTTTAAGGAGCCGACCGCAGCTGGAGTATGCAGTAGTATTAGGGTGGGATATTCTGATGTGTAAAATAACCAATATAGGTGTGGCCTGCATGTTTCAGTTCTTTTTGGGGGTGTTGGTAAGTGTAGTTAGTCCTCTTGGGATTGAACAACATGGATGTAGTTTTTTTGGGGGGTGTTGATAATAATTGTGTTGATCATTCAAAAGCTATTTTTGAATGATGCTTGAGATAGGATGGAAATTTAAGTTAATTGCCAGAGACTGAGCCTCAGAATTCAGATGTAATGTTCTTGTTTGTTTTAGCTGCTTGGTGTTGGCGTTTAGATGTTCCCTCTGCTATTTCCTTAACAAGGGTCTTGGCGCCCTGCATGTGCTAGTGCTACTAAGTGTCCTATTTAAGTCAAATATTAGGCTGTAAATTCATTGAACTTTTTAGTTTGATTTCGTACTTTTATATGTACAGAGCCTCCATTGAACCACTGAGTTCCACTTTGATTCTTTCCCTGCACCCTTACATCCATTTGAAACATATTTGTATTGAGTCATAGGACCAATTCAATACCCCTTGTACTGCATAGTTCTTCTGATATCAATTCACTGTCCTCTGTTCTATGATTTTATCCTAACACAATATTTTCCTTCTTTTTACCTTTTAAATCACTGCTTTCACTTGCCATTGTTGTTACGGTAATTACATTACAAAGTGCACTGAGTTTGCTCATATATAAAGTCACTTGGTTACTCTTTATGCTTGCTGCATTCATTAACATGGTTCTCTAGTGGTTCCAGTTTCGCTGTGTTTCTCATGTTAGTTCTCTTTCACCTGAGCGCATTTGTTTATGGCACTTTTGTATGCCCAGTTCACGTGGAGCACGAAGAGGTAAATCACCTACACCCCTCCTAAAAAAGGTTCACAGTCAAGGACAGGCCGCTCACGATCGCTCCCACCTATAAAAGCTTCACCTCCTAGGTACAAGCTTGCAGAGTATCTGCGTACTTTATTTTTATTCTGCTGGCACTATTTATTCTGCTGGCACTACATTGATGCTTGTACATTTAAGCATGTTTTTTGAACTCGTCATTTTGTCGCACAAAGTAGTTACTCAGCAACAAAATTGGTATTTATGGAATTCCATTTGTGGGGTGACAATACATAGCGTGTCCATGATACCCATTATATTTTGAGCTTTCAGCTCCTTTATGTTAGCGTGATACAAGTACCTGTGGCAGCTGGGATAATTTCTTATTTTAGCTGATATATTTCAACTTATGCTTCATACTTTGATTGGCCATGTTTGCCCCCTGTATTTTTGGGGAAAGTTTATGTCTCGGTCATACATGTATAAGCTGCTATTGGGCATTTGCTCTGCTCTTGCTTCTGATACAAGGAGTTACGTATTCCATTATGTGTTCCAACATTTGTTCCATTTTCTCCTGAAAGACAACGTAAATTGAGCATGTATTATATTCTCTCTTGTTGTGCCATGTATATTAAATTGGTGCTATTTGTTTCAGGAAAGTATCTCCTACTCCTGAGTCAGTTGTTTTACATGTCCAGCCCTGGTCCTCGGGGCCGTGGGGACTTCTGCTCCCGAGCTGTCGCTTCAGGTCGTGACGCTTATTGAGGATGGCCACGACCCAGCAGAGTTACTGGTGCCCCTCCTGAAGGTAAAAGTCCGACAAGGTCATTAGTAATAATTTGCTTATATTCAAACTAATGTGTTGTCGTCTAGCGTGCCTTGTCCGGGCAGGCCCCCCTTCGCTCGGAAGTCCAGGAGAAAGGCAAAATTAGCCCCCCGCCGAGTGGCAATGGCGGATCTAGCCCCCGGCGGGGGGCAAATCGATTTTTGTCACCGCAACGGGCAAATTCGCGGGGCGGGCCCCCGACGGGCTGAAATCGCGCCCCTGGGCCGCGACGGGTGGTGGGCTGCGCCCCTGGGCCGCAACGGCCCGCTTGTCGCGCTCCTGGAGGGCGAGGCCGCTAACGCCATGTACCGTGGCGTGTGACTGGGTTTAGCTAACGCCACGACCCATGGCGTTTTCTCGGCGAACGAAACGCCACGGAGCCTGGCGTTTGCCCGGTGAACCGAACGCCACGAATACTGGCGTTTGCCCAGTCAACAGAACGCCATGGAGACCGGCGTTTGCCCAACCAAACGCCACGGGCTCTGGCGTTAGGCCACCGAAGACTTCGAGATTGGCCTCTGTCGGTAGCGGCTTTGCGAACGCCAGAGCCCGTGGCGTTTCGTTCACCGAGCAAACGCCAGTCACCTTAGCGTTCGATACTTCGCGGATGGGGGCCGCGACGGAGTGCGTCGCGGGCTGAGAGGCTGCCGTCGCGGGCTGGCGGCGCGATTTTTCGCCGTCGCGGATCCAGGGTGCGATTTTACCACGTGTCAGTTGCCCGTTGCTTCGCGGAGACATTTTTGCCGTTGCGCCCGGCGGGGGGCCAAACCCGCCTTTGCAACTCGTGCGGGGGCTAGATTTGCCGTTTTTCCCGGAAGTCCAGCGGTTGAAAGAGCATCTGGCGCGAGCGGAAGCCGCGCTGGAGGTTGAGAAGACCCGATCGGTGGAGCTAGAGGCGGAAAGGACCCGGCTGGCTAGCGAGTTGTCGAGGACCCGAGACACCTTGTCCCAGGCGGAATCCAGGGTGTCTATTGTCGAGGGCGGAATCCAGGACTTGCACCAGACCATTCTAGCAACTCATGGAAGGCCTTGATAGTCGGCTTATCCGAGTTGACCAGAGCCTTTGCCGACTTCAAGCCAAGGATGGCCGACCACAATGTATCACCGCAAGACTTAGTTGCGCTTGTAACACAAAATGTAGTATAGTATGTGACATTGTAACAATAAAGGGGTAAAGCAGATATGAAGACATTTATATCGGTCCAAGTACCATTAGGACCAAATTAATTTCAGATATTGGGCTAACCACTCAATATCTAATTATGATGATGAAGTTCAACATGTTCATGCTTGTCCGGATACCGTCAGGACCAAGCCAATTCTGATACTGGACTAACCATCCAGTATCCAATTAATCATTTCTGATAGTGGGCTAACCACCCAATCCAATTAATCATTTTTGGTATTGGGCTAACCCAATTAATCATTTCTGATATTGGGTTAACCACCTAATGTTAAATTATTTACACAAAATGTCAATCATTTAGCTTCACTGACGAGCGTTCTAATGGTTCTCCAACTGAGGGTTGCAAAGCCGCACGTAGATGACATCTAATTCGGAATCGCTTGCAATAGGGTCACGATTCACATGCGGCTGATAGTGAGTAATTGAGTGATCAACCCGTAATCATGAAGAGCGATAATGGCTAACCACCGGTTATCTGATGGAATTGGCTAACCACCAATTGCACTCTCAGGTTGTCACCATCACTAATCATCTTTCATCATTCTTACTCACATGTTCAAGTTGTATTAGTCATCGATTTAAATATTTCATATTGATCAATCAATCAACAACAAATAACTGAATAGAAATACCCATAACACGTAAAATCAATTAATTGCATGACAAGCAAACAGTTCTTTGCTTACCTGATAACCAGATGAAGATATACAATGATTCCATAGTTGCTTTTGAGAAGTTCAAATAGTCGGAACACCGATAAAAAGCTAAATAACCTTTAAGAAGAAAAAAAGCAAGTCCGAGGAATGATTTGCATAATGTAACAGGCATAAATACACAGGGGGATGAACTAAGATGGATTATAACCGTAGTGTAAACATATAGCTAGGTATTTGTGAGTTGGCACATTTTATTTGGTTCCGTTCTAGTTGTGTTATATACCTTAGCATGGACGAAACTTTAATATGGATATATGCATGACTAGATATGCAGCTAAGGCATGTAGGCATGAATGACTATATTATGCAACTAAGGAAGGTATAAAACTTTATGGTTAAGGGTGATAAGGTTAACTAGCTATTTCACTATAGTGTTAATTAGTTATGTGTCTATAGATACTAATAAGTATGCTTTTATTCAAATAGAGGATACGACATGCATGGAAATTACATGTGAAAATGCCGTGGTTAACACATGGTTTAGTCTCTCAGGGTTTTATAACATACGTACAACAGTTTCATATGCGATTCATAGTTTAATTCCGGCATTAACATGGCTATTTATGTTAATCAAAGTTGTATATATTTACTTTAGGCCCAGTTCTTTTCAACTTTTTTTCAGCTTCTAGGTGAGAATAAGTTGAAGCTGAAAAGAACTCGAAATTTATCAGTAGCTTAAATTCGCAGTTTGAGCCCTTTGCTGTTGAGTGAAAAAAAGCTACCCGATAGCAGCTTCCCGAGCTTCTCTCTTCCCAACTCTTATTCCCTTCGCCGCCTCCGCATCCACCCGACCTCCCTCGGCCGCAGCCCGCCCGCCCGCCACCAAGCCGTTCCTCCGCCGCTCCTCCGCTGTTCCCCCGCCACTCCCCCCTCCCCCGGTCTCTCACCGCCATCGGGCCGCTCCTCCGCCACTCCTCCGTCGCTCCCCCGCCACTCTCCCCCTCCCCCGGTCTCTCACCGCCGTCGGGCTGTTTCTCCGCCGCTCCCCGTGGAGCTCCTCCGCCGCCGAGCCGTTCCCCCGTGGAGCTCCTCCGCCGCTCCCCCGGCCGCCGCCCGCCCGTCTCCTCCGTCCCAACTCCTCCGCCCCGTCTCCAGACGCCATGCTCCTCTACCCGCCACTCTCCTCCAGCACCCAGCAGCTCAGACGACAAGCTGAAAAGAACTCGAGGTGAGTTTGTGAGGGCTTCTCCCCACCGCAGCTCATTTGGGTAGAGAAGCTAGAAACGGTTTCTGGAGAAGCTCAAGCTGAAAAGAACTGGGCCTTAACCAACTTTGGACAGCAAGATGATTTTGACCATAGTTCTCAACCGGCAACTTGGAAGGACGCAAATAAATACTGGAAACAAAGGTATCAACGGCACCTATAATTTTACCTTGAGGTTCATCCCATAATAAACAAGACCAACGGCAGGAAGAGGAAGAGGGAGTGGTTCTAATGCTTGGGTTGGACATGGGGGTGGTGAGGGTTTGTGGAGCTTGCCAATGGGGAGGAGATCACCGGCTTCGAGAGGTGGTGGTGGGTTTAGGGTTTGAGGGAGGAGCAGTGCTAGGGTGGTGCGGTATGTGGCAAGATTGGTGGGTGCACGAGGAGGTGCGCATGACGAAGAGGAGATGGGCCTGCCGCACTAGTGAGTAGCGGCCCCGGCGGCGGCTTGCTGCAACGGCTCGGTTGGGCAATGCAGGGGAGCTAGGCGGAGGGGCGACACACGGTAGAGTGGAGAGGCGGCACGGTCCTAGCACAAGCAGCATGTATCCGATGGCGGCGGCAACGGCCAGCCGAGTGGCAACAGTGGCGTGCCGTCGGTGGAGCACCCCGAAAGTGGCGGCGGCGGCAACAGAACGGCGCGACGCGCGGGGAGACTGCTTGCCAGCTCGCAGTGGTGCACCGGTCGACGGAGAGGGGCTCGGTGGCCAGGCTTGGTGGCGACAACGCAGCGGGCTAGTGCGCATCGCCTGTAGCGCATCGTTGGCAGCAGCTGGGCGCGACAGAGAAGCTCATCAGCATAGGAGTCGAGGCGGAGCAAGGTGAAGCTAGGGGAGCGCGCGGGGTGGAGGAGTAGCGACGGTGCCTTGTGCGGGGGAGGGGCAGATGTGGCGTACCCGGTTTTAAGGCCGAATAGACTCATGTGTTTTATGTACTAGTCCCATGATCCATGGCCAGTACACACAAATTAACCTGTATATCATTGTCATACACACCCATATCTTAGTATGATACATAAATAGACCATCTAAGCTGATGTATTATACCTGTAGCCCAATGTCTAAAATCTTGCAATGGAAATCAAACAGTGATGTGGCCCATCAATATGCCATACCCAACAGGTAATTAACTGGGGTTACGCCCTAGCCTTCGTGAGCACTATCATAGTCTTTGGAATTGACGTCTCCTTCGTCTGGCCAAATTAACTAGCCAGGTGAGTACATTGAATATACTAACAAACATCCCACAAGGAGAGTATAACAGATGTATCGCATGCAAGGCTCGTTCAAGAAAGGGCTCTAACCTATGTTGTAAGTTGAGCGGAAAAGTAAGTTCTCATTCAAAATACAATAAAATAGATTCAAGAGCATTTTTGAAATCAAGCTTGTCTTGGACGAATCAGTATCCAGTGCTGGCAATTAGAGCTAGACATTCACTAGCTAAAAGCCGATAGCTCCGTCTATCTCCTGGTAATCCTTAAGTTATACCCGTGCTACTTCCACGTAGCACGAGCTAGGCTTCACTTCTGCAGTTCTTTGCTACACGCTCATAGTTCAAACTGCACACTGTGGACACATCATGCCCACGTCCTTAATCTCATACCCCATGTTTTGCAATGAAAGTTAATCTAACCAGTGTGTGGCCTGGCCAAATTTTGCAAAGGTTGTACAGCTTTATCCACAAGATGTAAGTCCCCTTTGTTACCATGGTTACATGAGCACACTTCATGAGATATGCCAGCAAGGTTATTACAACAAGACATTTCCCCATTTTCGTACTAGAGCTGAACCTGCTAGATGAGCTAAACCCAGTTTCGTTTACGTTCGTCGGTCCTCGATATGTAGACAGTAATGGATCCATCTTTATGTCGAACAACTTCTTATGTCAACTACAACGAGGTTCTCTAGGATTAAACCATCCCCTTGCACATATCACCCTACTTCCCACGGGTTCAGACGCTAGCACTCGGCAGGGTATTTAGTCAAGTCCTTCCCACAAAGGGCATGTTGACGTACGAATTCAACTTGGTTGAGCGACACTTAGACTCGGTCCTTAACTGATTCGAGCAAGACTGCACATCAATTCCTTATAGCCATGCCCCTACATGCTATGACCATTCCTCCGACCTTTACTTATTGTTCTCACCCGAATCAAAATCATTCTCCACTTTATTTTGGGATTTTGGCAAAATAACTTTCAAGCCTTCGCCTTAGAAGGTACACGCCTTCCCAAGGGTTTTATCCCATACCCAAAAGGTGGTTCACGTGAATCAGACAAAAGTAGATTTTTCACTATAGCAAGTCTAAGGATGGCTACAGCCTATAATCCTAATACTTTGTTGGACATACGATGACCAGTAGATAGTACTAGGGTTACAAGGATATGCTTGCCGGACATATGTCATATGCAACTATAGGATATATCTAGGTCTAACATAAATATCATTGATAATTCACATAGCATGCAGAGTTACACCCAAAGTATTTAAGTTTTGACATATATGAGATTCAGCATGATCAAAGTGAGAATGCTTGCCTGGCAGTATTGGTTAGGTCTCGAGCTTGAGTTGGTTCTAATAATCTTCCGAAATCTCTCACACAAGGCCTCGTAACGTCGGAACTACACGTCGAAAAAACATTAAATAAACAATAGTGCGAGGAAGATCCAAATAAGAACCAGATATACACTCGTGAATTCTTAAAATATGTGCTCTGAACTTAAAGGTTTATTAGAGTTTTTAGTGAGGAGAGAAAGAACCCACCTGCATGAAATAAGTGTTTTTGGAAGAACCGGAAACCCTAGCTTATTTGATCAATAACATATTAGTACCTGAGATGATCTTGGTTTCCATGTCTTGGGTTTGGAGAGTATGTTACTCTTTAAAGTGTTCTTAGAAGAATCTTGCTCAAAAAATTTGGACGTATATTGTAGTTAGAATCTAGTACAGAAGATGCTGAAACATAATAGGGTTTCAGACTACTTTATGGAACTAATATAGAGAACAATATGTTAATTTCACCAACATACTGGACACAAAATATTGCATAATATTTTAGATGATATTTGGAAAAGAATCATTTTCTTTGGAGCTAATTTGCAAAGGATATGCACAATATACATAGAATTTGAAATGTACTCAAATTTGAGTTTCAAAATAATTTCACAAATTAAGAATCTAGTACTAGGGGTGTAGGTTTGGAATTTAGAAGATTGTAGAAGAAAGAATCGGGTCGATTGGACCTTCGACGAGAGAGAAACGGAGCTTCGAAGATTTGCTGGGAGAGGAAAATCAGAGGGGGAAGGCTTCTGCCGAGAAGAAGGGGGGTGATGTTGAAGGCGGCATCGGGGAATATGCTTTTGGGGTTACGAAGGCAGGAACATATTGTTAGCGGGAGGGTTTAAACAGAGCAGAGCAACAGATCGAGTACGTTTCCCAGAAGGGGAGGCGCACTTTGGATTGAACAAAATATGGAACACGTGCTCAGAAGAGGAAAGCGTATTTTTGGGAATACGTTTTTCCCCTTTTAACCCTTCATGCGGTCCCAAGGGCAGCCGGCGGGTTAAATGGTTTAACCCGTTATGCTTATGTGCATGAGCTAAGGGACATGGTGGGAAAAGTAGAGGGGAAGGGAAGAGCTGAGGCGGAGAAAAGAGGGGTTGCAGTCGATGGTGGCTACATCTACCAGTGGTGGACGGCGGCAAAAGTGGGTGGCGGCGAGGACCAGATCCTAGTCTGGGAACCCAACAGTCCGACTGGAGGTAAGAGGTGGCAGCGGCGTCTCTCACCAAAGGCGGCAGATCTTGCCGGCGTAGACGGCAGCGTGGATGGCTCCTCTAACAGCTTGGGAGTGGAGCGTGAGGAAGGACTTGAGCTCCGCGGCGGCCTGAGTTGTTGGTGCAGTGGCGCTGCGGAGTCAAGATGAGGGGAGGTCTACGAGTCGGATGGGGTGGTTGCAGCGCTGGCAGGGACCAGGTCGTTGCTGCGGCGTCGTGCCAACCTTCCCGCCGGCTTGGGATACTCAGGGTGGGATGAATCGGCATGGAGTAGCCGTGGGAAGGAGCGGAGGGGACTGCAGCGACGTAGCGGCTGATGGGGATGGATCAGAGAAGCAAGGTTGGGGAATGGGAAATGAGTGGAGGGGCGCTCAGGTGTAGATTTGGAGCTCGAGTACTGGTGGGGGTGAAGAACAGGGAGGCGTAGCTCTCAGGTCGAAGAGGATAGAGGACAGAAGAAGTTTGGGAGGGAGGATTGGGGCAAGGGCTGAGCTTGGGGAAGGTAGAGGGGAGATTGGGGCTTGAGGTGCTCGGGCATGGACTAAATAGTGAAGGAGGAAGGACTTAAAGAGGGAGAGTGGGTAGCTAGCTAGGGCTTTAGAAGAACAGAGAAGGTTGGCACCGAATTCAACTGGTAGCCTTTGGGTTGCCCTAGCAGCACGGAAAGGAAATTAACAGAGAGGAGTACAGTGCACGGTTAGGATATTTTGGGTGAATTTTTGAGGGGATTTTTGAGAGGAAGGTATAGATTATTATTGCAAAAATGGATTCAGAAAATGTAAAGGATGCTCCACAAGAGTTTTGGAAATTTTGAATGTCTAAAATAGTTGGAATCAAGTTAGGTTCAGAATTGGATAAATCTTATATTTTAAATTGGTTGAAATTTTTGAAAAGAAAGCGGGAAACAATCACAGGTTTGAGCTATATACCATAAATGGATTCCCCCAAGATTTTGGGGTACTTTATGAAGGTTCGATCCTGGGGTTTTTTTCCAATTTCAAGAAAATGGCTCAACCAGATCTTTAATTTAATTTGGGATTTTGGTACTATACTTTGTCATATTATCTTGGGAAATAAGTTCAAGATATACATAAAATACCTCAGGAATCTATTGGGAGGGGTTTGAGGATTGCAAGAACTTGGGGTCTTGGATTTAAGTTTTACCTAGTGGCTAAGAGGGAAATGAACTAGGGTTTTAGGCATTCAAGGAGTGGTGTGGGTTGCAAGAATAGTATTGTTGTTTATGACCAGGGTATATCCATGGATAGGTTTAGGGCAAGATATAGATGCGTTTATACATATATATGTATAAATATATATGTATGTATATATAATGGTTTGAATAGACGGCATTGGAGCCGGGGCAGAAGAGTGTCGTAGGGCCCTTAGGGGTGGAGATGTGTATACCCACGCAGATTCTTCGTGCACAAGTTATTAAGGGAGAGCGGGGAACATGGGTGCGAGGATCGAATGAGAAGAAAAGGTTTAGGTCATACAGTCGAGCTAAGGTTTGACCCGTAGCTCGAAAAGAAGGGGTTTAGGGTTTGCATATATGCATATATATAAAAGTAGTATATACGTGCATATATTCATAATAGGACATGATGAAGTAGATAGTAGAAGATCATGGCATACGGGAGTGGTTCGTGCCATATATATGCTTCAACTTCGCAAAAGTACCGCGTGGCACTTAGCTTCGGATACTAGCCCAGGATACATCGACAAGACAAAAGGAGGAGAGGTGCCAGGGTGTATTCCTGGCAGGTATGTAATACTGAATAGCCATGCATGGAGACAAGATATAAAGCGAGGTTGCATGTTCTACCAGACATGTTTCTGGGGAATTAAGGTTTCGACAAAACGGAGATTGAGAGAAATAGGGACAAGGGTGTGCACACTTGCTGGCAAGGAAGGTGGAACATGGAGGGAAGATTTTTGGTTTTCATCACAGAGCGCTCGCGTATTTGGCGCAGTTCTCAGGTTCTGTCGAGAAACCCTTTTGCGACCTTGTTTGGACGGCCTGGGCTCCGGAGAAAGTTCATTTTTTTCTCTAAGGTTGCTGCTCCAGCACCGAGTGCCCAAGGCGGACAATTTGGCGCTGCGTCACATGTAGCACGACTTCTGGGAGTTTTTTTTTATAAATATTATTTTTAAAACCAAAAATTTGAGATCTATAGGTATGGTTTCAGAAATTCCAAAAATACCACCCTGTCGGCCGATGGTGAGTCGACAGGGGGCTTGTCGTCCAACCGTGGACCGACAAGCCCCTGTCGTCCAACGGTTGACCAACAGGTGTACTTATCGTCCGACCGTGAAATGACAAGAACCCTGTCGTCCAACTGTTGGACGACAGAGGCCCTACTCCGAAATCTTTTATAAATATTTTTTAAAATTCGCAGTATATGTGTCTGGTTTGAGGAATAGTGAAAATAGGACCCTATCGGTCGGCGACAAGCCCCTGTCGTTCGACGACCCACCGAGCGCGCGCCGAAAGTCGCTGACACGACACTTGTCGTCCAACGGTTGGACGACAGGGGCGTTATAACCCCCTGGCTTGAAATCTTTTTATAAATATTTTTTTAAACCATAAATTCGAGATGTATGTGTCTGGTTAGAGGAAAACCGAAATAGCACCCTGTCGGTAGATGGGGAGCTCGGCCTCTCACTTAACGCCACCTTCTCTCCCCCGAGCTCCCCTTCTTCCTCTCATCTCTCTTTTCTTTCTCCCCTTCTTCCTTTCCTCTTTTATTCCTCCCTTTCCTCCTTCCTCTCCTTTTTTCTTTCTCTGGAATGGCCGCAGGTTCTCGGGTGATGGAATGGGAGAATGGGGGATGGAATGGGGGAGAATGGGGGCGTTGGAGCGGGAATAAAAGCCCTGTCGTCCGACCATTGGACGATAGGGGGGCTTATCATTCAACCGTCGAACGACAAGCCCCCTGTTGTCCAACGGTCGAACGACAGGCGTCTTATCGCGCGGTTCCAGTGCGCTGTCGGTGGCCCGTGGGATGACAGGGGCCTGTTGGTCGACGGTGGGATGACAAGCCCCCTGTCGTCTCACCGAGGGCCGACAGGGTTGTACTTTTGCAATTTCTGAAACCGGACCTATAGATCTCGAATTCTTTGTTTTAAAAATAATATTTATAAAAAAATTCTGACTTCTGGTGCCCTTTGTACAAATCAGCTCAAGAAACTCCCATGCACCTCTTTATATCTTGCAGATTCTCGGCTCGGGTGTGGCGCGCGGTAAGTTCCTGGTCTGGCTGTGCTGCCCTTAATCTTTCGTCATAGCCTCCGCCCTCCGGCGTGATATGTCACTGATTGGTGGCTTGAGAGAAGTGTTACCGCGACTGTCGAGCTAGGTCAGGAGAAAGCCCAAGGGGTGAAGTCGCTGCTTATGCTTATTTGCTGGGAGGTCTGGCGTGAGCCCAACAGGAGGATCTTCGAGTCTAAATTGATGCTGATTTCGCGTCTCATGGCCCTAAATAAGGATGAGGCTTGTCTTTGGTGCACTGCTACTTTTCTTGTTGTTGCACACCCTGTCGAGCTCAGACGCTATCACTTAGTTATTTTTGGTTGTCTTTTGTTTTGTTTTCTTTTCTCTTCCGTTTGGGGCTTTTGCGTGTCTTCTGTACGGATAATAATCTCGGCTATCTTAGCCGCTTTCTACTTAATGAATTGATCGCAGCGCTGCTGCTGATCCGTCAAAGAAAAAAGTTCCTCCTCATTTCTAGCATGAAGAGAAGTACTACCCCTCCACAAGAAGCAGCTCCTGCAGCGATGCATGTAAGCATGCAGCAAGTACGAGCACGACGGCGTCTGTATACGCGTACGGCTGCCACGCATGAATGCATATATCTCTGCAGTTCGTGCAAGGGCTAGCATTAGCTATAGCTTAATCCAGGCCAAATTAATGACTCCTCTTTTATGTTTTCATGATACCCCAACCAAGCGTAATGGGTGCAACTTTCGTTGGTCATCTCACCACACGAGGCATCGAAATGCATATGCAATGACATTGCTTGACACTCTAAGTATGCTGTTCTCCATACTTCAGTAATCAGTTCGCAGGAGGTGTTGACTTCAGAGAAGAAACTTCAGGGTGCTTGTACCATTAGAGGCCAAAATACGAGCTCCGACTTCTAGTGCAATAACTCGGAACTAGCCCAGGTGGCTCGCGTATTTATCTGGCTAAATTTACTATATATTTTCATATTTAGTATTATTTTTATGTAGTTATTTGTCATCCATCATCAACTATCATTTAATCTTATTTGTTGCTACATTTAACTTTGATATGTCATCTAATATATAGAAAAATTGCAGCCAAAATTACGTCTGGAGAAAACATGATTAGAGTTTTTTCTAATCTTACCATTAAATTCATTAGATTTTTAGCCTTTAGTTTAGTTTAAAGTATTCTTTTAATAGTAAATTTTATTTAATCATATATGTTGTTTTCTTTCTCTCTTTTTATGTTTCTCTTTCGTTCTTTAGTATCATAGATAATTAGGCAATATGGTGAGATATTGTTGTTTGCTAATGAATCAACGCATCGAGGTCTGCAACATGCCATGCAAAACAATAGACTTTCATACCAATTTCCAGCCTTCCCTCTTTCACTGCTCACCCCTAAGTGCCTATCTTTTTGTTAATAATTTTTTGAGGAGTTTTCCACCGAAAATTAAATTTAAACATTGGTGGCTCTTATGTAAACCTTTTATTATCTTCCTCCATCTACCTCATCACTGGCTGTATTGTAGTTGTATTATTTGATTAGTGAAATATCACACCTCCAGATGCTTCCACACATGCTCGTCTTACTTACCTCTACCGTATGTCCATCCCGTTGACGGCAATGACAAAGCAAACGTTCTCGTCATCCTTCAGCCTACTCTTGAATAAACTTATCATGACCTAGCATCCTATGGTACTCAGGCATTGTGTCGAGCTTCTATTCTTGAACTCACGTGCATGAGAGTGACCTGGATGGCCATGATACTAAGCTCCTTCGTGAGAACCTAAACCCCATTGGTTTCTTTACTACCTCCTAATCAAGGTGCTATACTTCTATGCAAACATTCTCTAGGGGTGTATCACCGCCCTCGTCTTGCTACTTCCCACCACCATCATCTATTTCTTTCACAAATCTGCTTTGAAGCGTGATCCCCTGCTATCTTATGATCATGTCATGACTTACCTCATGACCTCGACTGTGTGTTTATCAACGTATATTCATCAAAAATTGCTAAAACATTTTCTCTCGCTCACTCACATCATAGATTGTCCTTTGTGATCATGCCCATGTTGTTTTGCATCGACTTATATTTTTTACCACAATTGAAACGACTTATAACATACTTGACGTGCTTCTCTTGTCTAGCGCATTCCGCTCGTCTCTGTTCCACTCCCGTCGACCAGTTTTCTAATTATACCAAACTCATACATATTGATACATCTAATACATGTTTCCTCTTTGCCTATTGCTAGAAGCAACTCATACATGTTGATACATTTAATGCTTGTTACGTTGACATTGTTCTGCATCACTACATATTGCATGCTACCGAAATGGAAATCAAATTGTTAATTCCATTTTTGTTTTATTCCGCATTTAAGTTTTAATTTGAATTTCATATATGAATCCAACTTCTAATTTTCAATTAAAAATAATTTTGAAATTTAGCTATTTAGGTAAATATTGTCGTATTTTTTATCTACCTAGTATAAATCTAACTATTAAGTTTTTCTTTTAACTTCTATTTTGTATTTCAGTTTTAGGTTAAATTTCATATATAAATTCAACAAATAATTTTAATTTAAAATTAATCCAAAATTTATATATTTTATTCTACATTTCAAGTTTAGTTGAATTTCATATATAAATCCAACTAATAATTTTAATTTAAAATAATTCATAATTTATATATTTTATTCTACATTTTTGTTTTAAGTTGAATATCATACATAAATCCAACTGCTAATTTTCATTTAAACCAAGTTCTGAAATATAGCTCTTCAAGAAAATATTATTGTATTCTTTATCTACCTAATATAGATCTAACTACTAATTTACATTTTGTAATGAACCCTTGCTGCTCAAACATGTAAATGGAGCCTATGAAGTTCCACATGTAATAAAGTTGATGTTTGCATCTCATTTCATCATGTAGGTCCATTAAATATTATTTGCTAAAACTCAAAACCCTAAAAGTTTGACCTAGGACCAACCTTGACGAACCTAAGCAAATAACGTCAACTACAACCTCTCCTAATATTTCTCGTAAGACAAAAATAGGTTAAGGAAGTCCTCTGCAAATTTTCAAAAGTTTTGGAACTATTTTTATCTTTAAAATGAAGGATATTTGATTAAAGGTAAAAAGGGGCAGAAAAGTAATCTGTCATTTGTAGAATAACCCTTTGGCTAAAGTGTACCAAATTTCATATTTGATGCATAAATATCTTCCCAAACTCCTACAAAAATTTTGGAACTATATTTCTTATAGCTATAGTTCAGACCTATCTTGGACCATATCCACCTTGTATTGAAATAACCCATAAAGATTATCTTTGTTTGACCCAAGAAAATTATCACAGATAGTATACATCCTAAGGATGCACTGCGAATTTTATCAATTTTTGAAACACCATTTTGAACCCTCTGCAATATCAAATTTGAGACAAGGGACTGAAAACAGAAAAAGGAAAAAAAGAAAAATCCTAAAATCTAAAAGTGCCAGCAGTTGGCCCACTTTCCTTCTCTACTGGGTTGGGCCTATTTCTCCCCCTCCTGCGCCTGGTGGCGCGTCCCCTCCCTTTTTATTTTCCTCCATAGGTAGCGCCCTTTCCCTCCCCGGTTCCCCTCTACCACTGACTTGTCGAGTGTCAGCAGGTTTCTTCTTCCACGCATCGTGGCAGTCCGCCGAGAGCTCGTCGATGCCATTGGCCACTGTTCCCATGTTGTTGCTCATGCCGTCGACCCGCATCATGTTCCTAGGAGCTACGCTTCCTCCCCGCATTGCCACGCGTCCCCATCTCATCAGCTGTGGACCATTGCCCGGCACGCAGTCGACCTCGCTGTCATGACCTCCTCTTGGACACCTCCCCGCTGTATACTCCTCTCCTTTTCCAAATTCTCACCCCACTTACTCCTTCCCTCGGCCATTTTGCCATCCGACTCCCCCAACTCCCCCACAACCCCTTGTGTCCTCGAGGCCTGCTGAGCACCCGTCTCGCTGGAACGCACCCGGCATTGGGAGCTCCAACGATGCACCCTCGTCGACATCTCCATCTCTCTCACGTCTGGTGAAATGTCCTTCCCTCTAACCTTGTCAAATAACTCCGCCACCTAGTCGAGAGCTCATTGCTAAATTTAGTTGAACTTTCTTGTAGCCGAGCCCTTGAATTTCTGCTTCGTCTCTGGCGTCGGTTGAACCCTCGCCGCCACCAATTCCTCACATCCGGTTCACCCTAGCTCCCTCTGGTGGCCTGGTGAGCTTTGCACCCCCCTTCTACCACCTAACCGCTTCTTCCTTCCCCTTGTACTTCAAGTCACCCTCCTTGTTGAAGACCGAGTGTTGCCTTCACCATTGCCATTGTCGATCCCCTTCCCAACATCCCCATCCCCGGACATCTCCTCCAATAGCTCGAGGGTGCGCCCCTGCTTATTCCCCTTTCCTTATGCCGCTTGAATTGACGATAGAGCCTTCGCACCACTAGCTCCTGAACCGCGCTATCGCCAATGAGCTTGTCGCCGTCGCTACCTTCCATTGCCGCTACCGTCGATGACTAAAATAAAGCCGCATCATCATCTCGAGCCGAATGACGCAAGCGGCACTCGATTCAATGCACCCTAGCACAAGCACGTGTGCTCGCTGTCGCGTGCCACCGTGCAATCTACCGACGTTTAGCTGCCGGCCACCCGACATGTGGGTCCCAGCCAATTAGTGTTTAATTAAAATGACTTAACCCTAATGTTTCACCGACTAGTCGACCCCACGTATCATAGATAGAAGGATTAAGAGAAAAAGGAAAATAATCTAACATGTAGGTCCCAGGTGTCATACTCTGTGGCTAGGAAGAACCTGAGTAATAGAAGTTTTTACCTATTTTCTTTACTGAGAAAAAGACAGAAAATGCTAAAATCAACTTAAACTATGAAAAATCATAGAAAATTCATATGAACTCCAAATAAGATAATTATTTTTTTGTAAGATCATATTTTAATATGTAGAATTTTATGATATAACTTTCATCCATGTTATATTGCTAGAAAAATTCAAAAATGCCCAAAGTACCCTTTAACCCTAGAATTGCAATATGATTTTTAGAAAAATACCTACCAACCATAACAAGGATATATATGGTACCAAAATATGAGTTATTAAATTATGTTGTGTCCTCACTTCATTAATTTATATATATATATATATATCCCATAAGATAAATTTGATTCTCAAACCGACGAAACCCTAAATTCAACATACGTCGCTTTAGAAAACCCTAACTTTAGCTCCGTAGCTCCGAATTCAAATCAATCCCAATAAGGCAAGCCCTGCAAAGCTCAATAATATTCTCTAAATAATTTATATTATGGTTTTGAATGAGTTGATATGCTTGGTTGCAATTGTGACGTCGGTATGACTATGAATGGAAATACTAGCATGTTTAGGGTTTGGTTGCCATTGTGATTGGTTGACTTGATGTGGTGAATATGAATGAAACTTTGGATTTATTCCACATGCTCGCTGATCTGAATATGAAATGTTTATGATGTGTACATGAATGATGTTGTTTTATCTTGTGTTGTATTTACCCTTATTGTTCATTGCCATGTTTAAAATAATTCAGATGAGCCTACAAAGCATCTTGCAAGTATGAAAGTACTTAGAAAATTACATTCCTAATTGTAGCCTAGGTGAGTTTTATGATGCGAAAAATGCCGATGTTGAGATCTAGTTGTAACTTTGCCCTTATCGGTCAAATGTGGGATATGGGTGACTTTTGAAGATAGTAGAGGCCTGCCATATCGGTGTTCTTATTATGTTTGTGTTGCTAGTCTTGTACCTACGTTTACTCTGGATGACCTTCGAGTAAGTTAAATGACTGCTATGTGTATGGGAAGTGACTATGTATCTGTAAATCTATTCTTGTAGAGTTTTGTTGTGATATTCAAGTTGTTTGTGAGGCATCCTAAACATTATGCGTGTATGAATTGAAGTGCATGGGATAGCCGTGAAGATTAGAGTTTGTTCCCTCGTTTCGGTTCACAGGACGATTATCGGTTGAGTGACCCGCTAGCTGTGATGCGCTGGCCAGCTAGACAGGGTGTGAGTGATGGTACCGGGCTCTCGAGCGACCCACTAGCCTTCCATCTAGATTACAGTTAGGGTACCATCACTGAGCTCTTCTGAGATCATTATGTTTATTGAACGAGATAACATCGCTAAGTCTTTATAGGGATTTTGGAATTTTGTTCGGCTCATATGTGATTTTCGCTTTTTCCTGGCTTGACCGATGGTGAACGCATACAGCGCTAGTAATTTGTATGGTGTGTTGGTTAGGTGTCAGACTACTTAATCTTGGATGCATATGGTGTAGTTACCGTATCATCGATGAAGTAGTTGCTCGGGTATCTCAGCATTGCATCAACCTCTAGTAGAATGAAATATCAGGATCCTGACAATATATTAGGAAATAGAATTTTATTATTTATTCATCTAGTATATAAATCCAACTGTCAATTTGTATTTAAAATTAATTCTGAAATCTAATTTAGGGAAATAGAGTTGTAGTCTTTATCTACCTAATAAGAATTGTATGTGCTATAGATTTCCATAAATAATATGATTCATCTATACTGTTATAATCTAGACCCACCATGATCAATGGAGCAGATATTTTAGTCTATGTTGAAAAGTGACCCGAATTCAGTTACCGTGTTGGACACGGCACGGAATCATGCTAGACGTAGCATCGTACGGTGTGGGGATTCGCACTGGTACCGGCGTAACCGATTACAACTCTTGTCTTGTCCTCTAAGGACTCGTTGACTTGTCCTTTATGGACTATTGTAATTACCCCTATATATATGCCCCGGTAGTTGCACCTAAAGACCGTCCTATGGTCTCGTGCTTGTAATACTTTTCCCATCATAGTGAGATTGCGTCTTCGTGCGTCCGTGGTTTTTTCCCGCAAGAGTTTTCCACGTAAAAATCTTTGTCTCTTGTCTCTAGATCAATCTCTAATATCGCAACAAGTGGTATCAGAGCAGGGTTACGAGATCAGATCTAGAGAAGAGAAGAAAGAAGTCGACAGCGCCCTCTCACGATTCGTCAAGACGCCAAATCCATCGACTTGTCGTCGCTTGCGGCAGCTGATTTGATCTCGCCTCCGTCGCCGTCATCTGTCGCAGCGGAAGTCACCGAGTCTGAGTTAAAATCTGCAATCAAGTCGTCGAACCCGAACCCACAGGGCTGATCTCCAAGATCGACTCGCTTTTCACGTCCGACGTCAAGTCAGAGAAGCGGCAGCTATATTAATCTCAAGCAAAGGCAAACAGATCGAAGCACCAAGGCACGCGATTAATTCGAAACAGACCGCAACCAACTCCCGAGGCGTGAACAGCAAAGCGGCAAGAAATCAGTCAGACAGGAACGAGTCATGAGAAAAAAAAAGGAAAAACAAACGACCGAGAAAGTGCCGGCCAAAAGAACACCAAAAGCAATGTTTTGGTTCTTCGCTACGTGCACCCAAGAAAAGCTACTAGGAAGGTCCAATTTCCTGATCTTTGCTACATCCACCCACAGAAGCTACCAGGGAAGTTAATCTACTCATAATTTCATTGCTCCGCATAAATTAATTTTACCAGAAAATTTTCTTTCGGCTTGTACTACTTTGTGTGCACAGGATTCATCTACCAATGGCTTCTCTAAAATATGTATTCCGCTGTTAGATCATGACACAAGGTTTTCTCTCTAGTAAGTCAAGATGCAGGCTGTTCTAGCACAAATGGACCTGGATGACGCTCTTTTGGGATTTAACAAGATGCCAGCGGCATGGTCCGCTGATGAGAAGAAATGCAAGGATCATAAGGCTTTATCCCAAATTCATCTTCATATATCTAATAATATTCTACAGGAGGTTTTAAAGGAGAAGACCGCCGCCGCATTGTGGCTAAAGCTAGAGCAAATATGTATGACCAAGGACTTGACCAGCAAGATGCATCTTAAGCAAAAACTCTATTTACACAAGTTGATGGAAGACGGATCAGTATTAAACCACCTGACAGAATTCAAGAAAATTGTTGCTGACCTTGAATCTATGGAGGTAAAATATGATGATGAAGATTTGGGTCTTATTCTTTTATGCTCTCTGCCCAGTTCATACTCTACCTTTAGAGATACTATTTTATATAGCCGAGATACTCTTTCTCTTAATGAAGTTTATGAAGCACTATATGCTAAAGAGAAGATGAAACATATGGTTTCTAGTGAAAACTCAAACTCGCATGCAGAAGGCTTAGTTGTCCGATACAGGCAACACGAGAACAGGTCAAGCGGGGGCAGAAGCTTTAGCAAGAATAATAGAGGCAGATCTAAGTCCAGCATCAGGAAGTCATGCAAATACTGTAAGAAAGGTGGTCATGTCATATCCGAATGCTGGAAGTTACAAAATAAGGAAAAGAGGAACGGCACATACAAACCAAAAGGTAACAAAGAAGATTAAAATTCTGCCAATTGTGCTCGTGATAGTAATTCTAAAGGTGATGTGCTTGTCGTTGTTGCTGGATGTGCTGAAATTAATGATGAATAGATTCTTGATACTGCTTGCACCTTTCATATGTGCTCACATAGATATTAGTTTACAACTTTTGAACCCGTTACTACTGCTAGTTCTGTTTTGGGTTTTGATGATTTACCACGCAAGATTGAAGGCATTGGCTCTATTCAGATCAAGATGTTTGATGGCATGTCGGCGTAGAGACGCCTCTAGCGGTGGTCCGGAGGGACCCCCTTTGGAATTCGGCCCAGGGGAGTAGTGAGTTTCTTACGAGCCTTGGTGTGGATTAGAGTTTAGCGAGTAAACCCGGTGGCTAAGGATGTAATGACGCAAGGATTTACCCAGGTTCAGGCCACCCCGGAAGGCGTAATACCCTACGTCCTGCTTGTTTTTGTATATATGTGCGTATATGGCAAGTATGATGAGTTACAAAGGTGCGCACTGTTCTTCTTCTTGCTCTAGCCCAGAGGAAGAACGGTGCTTCTTCGGTACGGATTTAACCTAAGGAAAATCGAACTAGGAAAGGAGCCAACCCCTTGCATGGACCAGGCTCTCCCCTTATATACTTGGGGGAATACCACATAGGTCGGCAAAGGAAAATGAGCTGGACTGATACTGTGGGCGACGTGGGTGCAACTGGAAGCGCCCACACCTCTATTTAATGCGAACTGCATACTTTCGGCCGGGACGTCGCTTCACCGTATGTCGGAACAGGGGTTCTGACATCTTTACCTTCGGCGGGCCCCGTGGATGAAGACTTATTGGCCTCTTCTGACTGGGTCGGTAGAATACCCACTCGCGGGTCCCATGGGTCAGCCTCTCAACCCGCGCAATGAGTTGCGCGGCGGCGTCCCCCATGGGGTAGAAAGGGTGACAGTGACAGGGCGTGCGGGGCGGCGCGCTTGGTTGGTCAAAGAATCTGTCAGCCCGGGCCCACCCTTCAGAGAGAGAGAGGGATAGCTGTCAGAGCTTATCACCTGCACCAGTGGGACCCGGTCTGACCGTCATCATGCCCTCATAGGGCTTGGGGTTCCTCGTCGAAATGACAGGCATTAAATGCCTCCGCCAGAGCGGAAGCTTACTGGAGAAGCTGGGCGCTGGCCGACGTAAATGGGCGAGGGTCCCACCAGAGGACACGTCGTCCCCCGAGCACTCGGTCCCGAGCATCTTCCTTCGCTAGGAGAGGGCGCCAGCTGTCTTCCGGATGCCCCCGAGCAATCCCGAGCGCTCGGGGAGCACTCGCAGGGGGGCCGCTCGGGGCGCCTTGAAGGGGGAGCCCGAGGGAGAGCGCTCGGGGGCGGACCCCGAGCGCTCCCCTGGGCCCCACATCTGCAAGATGCCGAGCGCTCGGGAAGGGACCCCGAGCGCGCCCTTCGCCCTCTGGGACGCCGAGCGCTCGGGGACGGACCCCGAGTGCTCGCTCAGCGCGTGGGCCGTGGACTCCCGGAGGCCCAAGACCCCTTCTGGTTTGCGGACGCGGCCTCTGGAGGAGACCCCTTATTCCTTAGGAATGGCCACGGGTTCCGCACGGCGATCCGGGTGGGACCCAAGGCCCCAGCGACCGGAGCGCCACGTGTCACCATCTGCGGCATTTGGTTGGCCTCCGCCGGCGGTTAGGGGTACCCTGGGCCCCATTCCGCCGACAGTAGCCCCCGGCCTTATCTCCCAGCGACGGCCCGAAGGGCTACGACTGGGGATAAGGCCTTTCTTCTTGGGCCAAGCAAAAGATGCCGGCCCATTCTGATGCGCCCTGCGGAGGGGCGCTTTTAACGCGGCGCGCGCGGAGCGGGAGCGACGCCCAATCCGCACGCGCCACCTGGCCGCGGCGCTTCGTGTTGCGCCCGCGCGGGAAAAGCGCGCCGTTCCGGGCGGTTGCGTGCTCCGGATTTCGCGCGACTGCGAAATTACTGCCAACGGCAGTAAACTGACAGCCCAGGATTGTTTTTTGGAAACCGCCGGACGGTTGAACTTCTGCGGTTTTTTTCCCTTTTGAAAAGAAAACCACTTCTCACTTTTGAACTTTTCACCTCCTTGCGCAAACGCTCTGTCTCCCAAAGTACTTGCGCTTTCTTCGTCTTCTTCCTCCCGCCGCCGCCATTTTTGCCTCCCGAAAGCTTTCTCCGCCACCAATTCGCCACCATAATGACTCGCCGCAAGACCCGGCAGAGCAGCTCCCCGACCCCGAGCTCGCCTAGCGTGCTCCAGAAGTCCCGCCTCCTCAATGAGGAGGCGATGGACAAGGTCCGGGGCATCGTGGTGCCGGAGGGCCGTCCGAACCCGACGGTGGTGCGGCCGGCGACGTACCCGCCGAACCCGCGGGCGAACGAAGCGGTGATCTTCACGAGCTTCCTGGGGGCGGGACTCCTGCCGCCATTCTCGGCGTTCTTCATGGAGGTCCTCAAGGATTATGGGGTCCACCTTCTCCATCTCACCCCCAACTCCGTGGTGGTGCTGGCGATCTTCGCCCACCTCTGCGAGATGTTCGTCGGGGTGATGCCGTCGGTGGCGCTCCTTCGGCATTACTTCGTCCTTCGATCGGTCGGGAGGACGCGGGGCTCCGGCCGAGCGGAGGTCACTGGCAGCGCCAACTTCCAGCTCCGGGGAGGGAAGGAGGCCGATCTTTACATTCCGCAGATGTTGCGGAACAAATGGGACGATTGGCGCCAGCAGTGGTGCTATGTCAACACCGACCCGGCGACGGAGCTGCTGATCCCGGAGGCGCCGGCGGAGCACAAGAAGACATGGGAGTACATGGACCCGAGCGACAAGGAGCTGTTTTTGGCGGTGGCGCGCATCACCCAACTTCGGGAGTTGGGGCTGACGGCCACCATGGTCGTCGGCGATTTCCTCCGACGCCGGCTGGCGCCGCTACGGGAGCGCGCGCGACCGGCGTGGACGTACACCGGCGACGATGACTTCTGCCGGACGGAGGTCGGCGCTGGCAAGAACCTGACCCCTGCCGCGGTGGCGATGTTTCTGAAGGCGCTGCTCGGGGTTCAAGACCCTTCGCAGGCCGAGCTCGCCCGGCCGGACCTGCCACTCTGCGTGCATGCGGACCGGCAGAGTATCCTGGACATGATGCCGGTGTGCGACGCGCATGGCTTCGTGTCCGCGCCGAGAGCTGGCCCGCGCGCGCCGGCTGGGGGCATTCGGATCTTCTCAGATGAAGACGAGGTGCAGGCGCGGGCGGCCAGAGCCGCGAGCGCCCCGGCGGCAGATGTTGCTGCCGACCCCGCCGACCCGAAGGGCAAGGGGCTAGCCCCGCCACCTCCGTCTCCACCACCGCAGGCGCCGGCGGCGAAGAAGAAAACGACGCCGAAGCCGACCGTGGCGGGAGATGTCGGGCAGGGAAGCTCTGCCCATGCCGGCCTCAAGTTCGGGCGGTGGCCTTCTGCGCCGCCTCCGCCGCCCCCTCCACCCGCGGGCCCTCAGGCGCCGGGGAATGGAGGCGGCGGCTCGGGGCGAGGAGCCACTGGGACCGCGCCGACTGGAAGCTCGCCGGCGGCCGGCGCGGACGCCGCCACCGGACAGAAGAGGAAAGACCCGCCGGGGTCCTCCGACCCGGACTCGGTCGTCCCGAAGGGCAAGTGGCGGTAAGAATAATCCTCACCTTTGCCTTATTTTGTCTATGTATCGTGCTCGGGTGCTGACCCCGAGCTTGGCTCTGTTGGTTTTTTAGGGCGAAGAAGTCTAAGCTGTCCCCGAGCCCGCCGGTGGCCCCGAGCGCTCCGGTTGCCCCGAGCGCGGGCGGGGACGCGAGCGCGGGCGCTGCCCCGAGCGGCACCCCTGCCCCGAGCGGTCCTGCGGCGCCGGCCCCGAGTGCGCCGCTTGCCCCGAGCGCAGTTCCGTCCCCGAGCGCCGAAGCGGCCTCGCGGGAAGGAACTGTTCCGAGCGCGGGAGCAGCCGCACCTGAAGCGGAGGAGGCGCCGCCAGAGGCTCCGAGCGCCGACCCAGAGGAGCTGGGCGCTGGCCCGGAGGAGGAGCGGGAGCCAAGTGTCGCCGCGGCTGAGGAGCAGGCGGCGTCACTTGAGCAGGAGCCACGCACCGCCGCGCCTGAGGAACAGGCGGCGGGGCGTCAGCAGGAGCCGAGCGCCGCCGATCCTGAGGAGCAGGCGCCGGGGCCCGAGCAGGAGGCGGTCCCCACGGAGGAGACCGAGAGCGTTCGGCCCGAGGAAGGGGCCGGCGGCTCTAACGCTGCGGAGTGCCCCGAGCCTCAGGAGGAGGAGCTCGGGGGCTCTGCTATCATTGTGCTACCGAGGGGGCAGCGCGCCACGCGCCGCGACGAGGCACCCCGGGTGATCCCCCCCGGAGTGTTCGACGCCGCGCGCGCGGCCCTTGACAAGGTCCAGGAGGACTTCACCGCCAAGGAGAAGACTTTGGCGCAGAAGGAGGCCTCACTGGAGGATCAGGAGGCTTTGCTTGCAGAGGCGGCGGAGACCCTTTCGAGCCGCATTCGTATTGCCAAGCGGGAATACGAGCGGGACATGGACAAGGTCGCTCGCCAGCGGGAAGCCTTGAATGCTCTGAAGAGGGAGCTCGTCGAGAAGGAGAACCTCCTTAATGAGCGAACCTCCCGCCTCATCAACATCGAGGCCCGGGTGACCGCGCGGGAGCAAGGTTTGAAGCAGCGGGAGAAGGACGTTGCTGACGCGGAGGCGCGGCTGGAGAAGCGCGCTGCCGAGGCCGACCGACGCGACGAACAACTCACCCTTCGCGAAGGTAACATCGAAGACCGGATGACCTCGCGCGAGGAAAGTTTGAAGGCGCGGGCCGCCGAGGTTAAGCGACACGAAGAGCAGCTTTCCCTTCGCGAAAGGGAAGTCGAAACGAAGGAGGTCGCGCTCACGAAGCGCGAAGGGGACCTGGAGAAGGCGACCAATAAGCTGGATGCCGAAGTCCAGGGCCGCGTCGATGCTGCCCGTGAAGAGCTTGCCAAGCAGATGGCAGATCTCCGCTCCCAAGTCCAGAACCTCGAGGGGCGGCTCGAGGACTCGCGCGTTTCCAAGCGCAGCCTCCAAACCAAGCTCCAAGAGGTGGAGGAGGCAAGGAAACGCGAGCGCTCGGAGGCCACCGCTGCATGGGAAAAGGTGGAGGAGGCCCGCCTCGGGCTGCTTGGCGAACGCACGGAGCATACGCTGTTGGAAATATGCCCTAGAGGCAATAAATAAAGTTGTTATTTGTCATATTTCAAGTTCATGATAAAGTTTATTCTCCATGCTATAATTGTATTAATTGGAAATATTATTACTTGTGTGGTTATATAAACAACACCGTGTCCCTAGTGATCCTCTAACACTAGCTTGTTGATTAATTGATGGTTAAAGTTTCCTAACCATGAACATGAGTTGTTAATTAATAACAAGGTCATATCATTAGGAGAATGATGTGATGGATAGACCCAAGTTGAGCGTAGCAATTTGATCGTGTCACTAAGTTTTATTTGCTTCAGCTATCATATGTTAAATGTTCTAGTCCTTCGACCATGAGATAATGCCACTCCCTAGTACCGGAAGAATACTTTGAGGGCATCAACCATCACGCCGTAACAGGGTGATCATAAAGGTGTCTTTCAGGTATCTCGGAAAGTACTTGTTGGGTTGCATGTATCAAGAGTGGGATTTGTCCATCCACGTGACGGAGAGATATTCTCTGGGCCCACTCGGTAATGCACATTCGATATCGCTTGCAAGCAAGGGACTAAGGAGTTAGTCACAGAGGATGTTGTATTACGGAACGAGTAAAGAGTACTTACTAGGAAACGAGATTGAACTAGGTATGGTGATACCGACGATCAAATCTCGGGCAAGTAAAATATCGTGAGACAAAGGAATGGAACATTCGACATCGTGGTTCAACCGATAAATGATATTCGTTGAATATGTGGGAATCAATATGGACATCCATGGTCCCGCTATTGATTATTGATCGGAGAGGTGTCTCGATCATGTCCGCATATTCCCGAACCCATAGGGTCACACACTTAAGGTTCGTTGATGCTAGGGTAGAGAATGAGATATTCATATGGTGAGACCAAAATTTTGTTCGGAGTCTCGGATGGGATCTAGGACGTCATGAGGAGCTCCGGAATGGTCCGGAGATACAATTTCATATATGGGAAAGTATTTTTAGGGTTTCAGAAAGGTTCGGGATTTTTCCGGCAGAGTTCCGGAGAAGTTCTAGAAGGTTCCGGAGGGTTCTAGAGTAGGGCCCACTTATCCCAAAGGGGTCCACATAGACCAAGGGTACTGCATGAACAGTACACACGTGAATAGTGTTGCGTGAACAGTAACCCCCCCTTCCTAGATGGATAAGATCGATATCCCTTAAAAATAGGAGAGATAAGATAAAGGAAAAAGGGGGAACTTGGGAGGTAAGTTACTGTTCACGTACTGTTCACGTGAACAGTACCGAGCCTATATAAAGGGGGGAAGGGCTGGGCGCAGCCCCCCTTGAACCTGAGCCGCCAGCCCCTCCCTCTCTCCCATCTACTCCTCTCCCGCAGTTGCTTAGGCGAAGCCCTGCAAGAATTTCTCCACCACATCCACCACCACACCGTCGTGCTGCTAGAGATCTCATCTACCTCTCCACCTCACCTTGCTGGATCAAGAAGGAGGAGACGTCATCGAGCCGTACGTGTGCACATCTCGGAGGTGCCGCTCGTTGCGGTGCTTGATCGGATTGGAACACGAGAAGATCCCTCTCGCGGCTGGGAGGTATAACCTAGCTGCGGGAGGCTGCGGGCTTCATCGACAACGGTCAAATTCTCTGCTGCGTTGACGTGTTCGTCGAGGGTATGTAGATATGATCTGTCTCTCGTTGCAAGCTTCTTCTAGATTGGATCTTGGTTTTCTAGATTGGATCTAGGTTTTCGTTTGCATCTCGTAGGAAAATTTTTGTTTTCTATGCTACGAATCCCATCATACGCGCCTGATGAGGGACATCTTCTCGCAGGCTCGGAGGGCCATTCGGGCCGCCGGGCTCGGGGACGTCGCCCTGCCGGAGGGGCTCAAGGCCGATACCCCCGGGAGCGTTGCGCTGGGATTCCAACAAGTCGCGGAGCGCCTCGTCGGACTCGGGGATGCCATGACCCGGCGGCTTGAAGAAGAAGGCCGAGAACTGGCGTTCGCGGTGGCGGAGCACACCTTAGCGTGCTACCGCAGCCGCAACCCGAGCTTCTCGTTGGAGCCCGCCGCGCAAGGGGACGACGAGGTCGCCGGAGACGAAGCTCGGAGGGAGATTCGAACGGTGGCCGACCAGATCGCCCAGCGCTTCAACCGCGAGGTGGGATGCCGGCAACGACGACGACGACCGCTCGGAGTAGCCTCTTCTTTGTTTTTCTTTTTCTGTTCTTAGTCCAGGGGATCGAAACCCCCTTTGTAAGAACTTGTGCCTGATTGGCAACTTTTTTGTAGCGCAAAGAACTCCTGGCCGGAAGGCCTTTTGCTCCTTGCCTTCCTTTTATTGCATGTGTACTGGACTTGGCTCCAGCAGCGTTTTTGCTTTTGTGTTTGCAGGTTCTTCGCCCGGACTTGGCTCCGGGAAAGATTCTTTGTAATTTCAGACGCGGACTTGGCTGCGAACATCTTACTTTTGCAAAGTTATGCTCAGACTTGGCTCTGAACACTTCGCTTAGTTGCGATTTCAAGCGTGGACTTGGCTCCCGACGCTTTACTTTCGCAACTTTTTCCGTTCGAACTTAGCTCCGAACGCTTGTCATCTTCTTCACCTTCAGTGGCGCGTCTGGCTCTTGCTCGCGGACAGCCGAGGACGGCGCTCGGGACGGACCCGAGGCCCCCAGCCCCCGAGAGCTAGACGTGCCGCGTCTTGGACTTGTGCGCGTGTCTGGCTCACGCTTGCGGACAGCCGAGGACGGCGCTCGGGGCGACCCCGAGGCCCCCAGCCCCCGAGAGCTAGACGCGCCGTCACTTGGAAGGACTCCTGCTCGAGCTTGGGATCAGCCCCCGAGCGCTCCTCTTCGGCGTGAGGCCCCCAGCCCCCGAGCGCTTGGAGGGCTGAGACTAAGGCTCGGGAGGTCAGGCCCTCGGGACCCCGGGGGTCCAGAGGACGAGCTCCGGACTTCGGATTTTTCCTGCAAATTCGTCCAAGACTTTGTGCAAAGACGATTATTGAAACAGTTAATTGTTAGCAAACGCTCTACCGACGACTGATAGAGTTGCATAACTTTGTTTCTTTTGATGGCTTTCATTTTTACGCGGCAATATTTCCTCATATCTCCCAAGCATCTCAAGGGGAACCGCCGGGCGCGTGCGCAAGCGTGTACGGTACTTGGGCGGCTCATTTGCCAGGCTGGCGCCCAGGGTTAAGGAACCAGGCAGGGTACCAGGGCTTTGAGCGGACAACCCGAAGTACTTTCCGCGACTTACGCCGATACCTTCAGGTAAACCCATTGTGACCTCAGAAATACTTGGAAATATTGCCGAGTAAAAACTATTTGCGAATATAGTGCTCGGAAGCTTTTAAAAATGGGGATAAGTGATCGGAAGCTTAGCTTAAGGATTAAGCTCCATGATTTATTGGAATCTTGGCACTCGGCCTCGATGATGTGGGCGGTACCCGGAGGTTTCGCCTTTATGAACCTGTTCACTTCATGAGCGATTATATAGCTTGACTAGCAAAAGAGGTGTTTTTCCACAGGCTCTTTCAAGACTTGCCCGTTTGTGGACCCCACAAGCTTTCGAGTCTACCTACCGGTCTCGAGCACGAGGAGTGATGCTAGCCGAGTGACCCGACGTTGGGTAGCGCTCGGGGTTGCTGACCGGCAGAGCGCGAGTGGTCAGGGGCTTATTGGCCCTGACTCGGATGTGCTCGGGGTACAGCTAACTGCCCAAACGTCTTACAACCCGCGGACGGTCATTGGGCTAGCTCAACCGCTCGTACTAGGATCGGTGGGATCTACTTGCCGAGTGGGGGTTCGGGACCTTGATACCCGCCGGAAAAAGAACTCTTTTGAGAGCTAGCAACGGAATATTGATGTTGAAACGAGAATTCAATACTGCACAGGGGATTCTTATAAAGGGAATTCATCTTTATATTGATCATACTGCTATTCACATAGCTTGGGATACAAGGGAGCCCCCGAGTGTAGGTGCGAGCGCGAGGGATGCTCGGGCGACCTTTGGCCGGACTGGCGCTCGGGGTTAAGGAACCAGGCCGAGCGACCAGGGCTTAGGTGGCAAACCCGGAACTTCCCGTGACTCACTTTCGGCACTCGGGGAGCTGACCCCAAAAGAAAAACTTACCCGGGCCATTCACGGGTAGAACTTTCGCAGGAGCTCGATGTTCCACGCGTTGGGGAGCGGCATCCCGTCTTCGGCAGCCAGCCTTACTCGGGTTCTTAGACGGATCGTCGTGCTTCGAGGCGGAAGACTCCCCGTTGCCCGACATGGATGATGCAGGTTCGAAGAAACCCTAAAACTCCCCCTACCTGGCGCGCCAGCTGTCGGCGTAGAGACGCCTCTAGCGGTGGTCCGGAGGGACCCCCTTTGGAATTCGGCCCAGGGGAGTAGTGAGTTTCTTACGAGCCTTGGTGTGGATTAGAGTTTAGCGAGTAAACCCGGTGGCTAAGGACGTAATGACGCAAGGATTTACCCAGGTTCAGGCCACCCCGGAAGGCGTAATACCCTACGTCCTGCTTGTTTTTGTATATATGTGTGTATATGGCAAGTATGATGAGTTACAAAGGTGCGCACTGTTCTTCTTCTTGCTCTAGCCCAGAGGAAGAACGGTGCTTCTTCGGTACGGATTTAACCTAAGGAAAATCGAACTAGGAAAGGAGCCAACCCCTTGCATGGACCAGGCTCTCCCCTTATATACTTGGGGGAATACCACATAGGTCGGCAAAGGAAAATGAGCTGGACTGATACTGTGGGCGACCTGGGTGCAACTGGAAGCGCCCACACCTCTATTTAATGCGAACTGCATACTTTCGGCCGGGACGTCGCTTCACCGTATGTCGGAACAGGGGTTCTGACATCTTTACCTTCGGCGGGCCCCGTGGATGAAGACTTATTGGCCTCTTCTGACTGGGTCGGTAGAATACCCACTCGCGGGTCCCATGGGTCAGCCTCTCAACCCGCGCAATGAGTTGCGCGGCGGCGTCCCCCATGGGGTAGAAAGGATGACAGTGACAGGGCGTGCGGGGCGGCGCGCTTGGTTGGTCAAAGAATCTGTCAGCCCAGGCCCACCCTTCAGAGAGAGAGAGGGATAGCTACCAGAGCTTATCACCTGCACCAGTGGGACCCGGTCTGACCGTCATCATGCCCTCATAGGGCTTGGGGGTTCCTCGTCGAAATGACAGGCATTAAATGCCTCCGCCTAGAGCGGAGGCTTACTGGAGAAGCTGGGCGCTGGCCGACGTAAATGGGCGAGGGTCCCACCAGAGGACACGTCGTCCCCCGAGCACTCGGTCCCGAGCATCTTCCTTCGCTAGGAGAGGGCGCCAGCTGTCTTCCGGATGCCCCCGAGCAATCCCGAGCGCTCGGGGAGCACTCGCAGGGGGGGCCGCTCGGGGCACCTTGAAGGGGGAGCCCGAGGGAGAGCGCTCGGGGGCGGACCCCGAGCGCTCCCCTGGGCCCCACATCTACCAAGATGCCGAGCGCTCGGGAAGGGACCCCGAGCGCGCCCTTCGCCCTCTGGGACGCCGAGCGCTCGGGGACGGACCCCGAGTGCTCGCTCAGCGCGTGGGCCGTGGACTCCCGGAGGCCCAAGACCCCTTCTGGTTTGCGGACGCGGCCTCTGGAGGAGACCCCTTATTCCTTAGGAATGGCCACAGGTTCCGCACGGCGATCCGGGTGGGACCCAAGGCCCCAGCGACCGGAGCACCACGTGTCACCATCTGCGGCATTTGGTTGGCCTCCGCCGGCGGTTAGGGGTACCCTGGGCCCCATTCCGCCGACATGGCACAATCAGAACTTTAATGGATGTTCGATATATTCCTAAGATGAAGAAAAATCTTATCTCTTTAAGTACCCTTGATGATAAGGGGTACAAGTATTCAGGTGGAGGTAGAGTCCTGAAGGTCACCAAAGGTTCTCTTATTGTAATGAAGGGTGACATGAGGAAGGCTAATGGTCTTTATTATCTTCAAGGCACTACAATTTTAGATAATGCCGCCCCTGTTATTTCAAATGATACTTCTGATTGTGATACTACAAATCTTTGGCATATGCGTCTTGGTCATATGAGTGAAACTGGAATGATGGAGCTATGCAAAAGAGGTCTACTTGATGGTCAAAACATCGACAAGTTGAAATTATGTGAACATTTTGTCTTCGACAAGCAAACAAGGGTGAAGTTTGGCACTGGAACTCACTCTACAAAAGACATATTGGAGTATGTTCACTCAGATTTGTGGGGAGAGTCCCGCGTTCCATCACTTGGAGGTGCAGGTTACATGTTGACCATCATTGATGATTACTCAAGAAGAGTTTGGGCATATTTTCTGAAGCACAAATCAGATGTATTTAAGACATTCAAGGTGTGGAAGATCATGATTGAAAGACAGACTAACAAGCATGTCAAGAAGCTGTGTACCAATAATGGCTTGGAGTTTTGTTCTAGAGAGTTTGAAGCTTTGTGCAAATCAGAGGGAATTGTGAGACATTATACTGTCCCAGGTACTCCTCAACAAAATGGTGTGGCCGAACGCATGAATAGAGCCATCATGGAGAATGTACGCTACATGTTATCTAGTTCTGGATTATCTAGAAGTTTTTGGGCTGAAGCCGCTTCCACTGCTTGTTACTTAATCAACCGGTCACCTAATCTGGCTATTGGAAAGAAGACTCCCATTGAGGTCTGGTCTGGTTCTCCAGCAGATTATTCTGATTTAAGAATATTTGGTTGCCCTGCTTATGCTCATGTTAATAATGGTAAATTGGAGCCTAGAGCTGTTAAGTGTATTTTTCTTGGTTTTAAACCTGGTGTGAAAGGTTATAAATTGTGGAATCCTAAAACTAGAAAGGTGGTAATTAGCAGAAGTGTTACTTTTGATGAATCTGCTATGTTACATGATAAGCCATCTAATGATGTTCCTGTTGAGAAGCCACATAAAACAAGTGTGCAGGTGGAGCATGTTATTAATTCAGGTGACGCACCAGACAAAGGGAATATTGTTCATGATGATGTACCTATTACTGAGGATCCACTTGAAGTTGTGCAGCCACCACAACATTCTGTTGTAATTCAGCCTAGAAGGTCTACAAGGGGACATAAGCGTCCCAATAGGTTTATTAAAGAATGCAATGTTGTTGCTTATGCTTTTAGTGTGGCAGAAGACATTGAAGGTACTGCTGAACCTTCAACTTACTCAGAGGCTATTACTTCTGTTGATTCAAATAAATGGATGACTGCCATGCATGATGAGATGGAATCTCTTGAGAAAAATGGTACTTGGGAGCTAGTCAAATTACCTATTGAGAAGAATCCTATTCGCTGCAAATGGATATTCAAGAAAAAAGAGGGCATTACGCCCACCAAAAAGGTTAGATACAAAGCAAGACTAGTTGCTAAAGGTTATAGCCAGATTCCAGGTATTGATTTTACAGATGTCTTTTCCCCTGTTGTGAAGCATAGTTCTATTCGTACTTTACTCAGCATTGTGGCTATGCGCGATTATGAACTTGAATAATTGGATGTCAAAATTGCATTCTTACATGGGGAGCTAGAAGAAGACATTTGTATGGAGCAGCCGGAAGGTTTTGTCGTTCCGGGGAAGGAGAATTATGCTTGTAAGTTAAAGAAATCCCTTTATGGTTTAAAGCAATCACCAAGACAGTGGTACAAGAGGTTTGACTCTTTTATGATCTCTCAAGGTTTCAGAAGATCAAACTATGATAGTTGTGTTTATTTAAAGACTGTTAATGGTTCAGCTATCTATTTGCTCGTATATGTTGATGATATGTTGATTGCTGCAAAGACAAGGCAGAGATTGTAAAATTAAAGACACAGTTGAGCAGTGAATTTGAGATGAAGGATCTTGGTGCAGCTAAGAAGATTCTTGGCATGGAGATTACCAGAGATAGACATTCTGGAAAATTATACCTAAGCCAAAAAGGGTATATTGATAAGATACTTCGTCGTTTCAATATGCACAATGCAAAACCAGTGAGTACTCCTTTAGCTGCACATTTTAGACTTTCTTCAGATTCATGTCCACAGTCAGATGATGAAATTGAGTACATGTCTAGAGTTCCATATGCCAGTGCAGTTGGCTCACTTATGTATGCCATGGTATGTTCTCGCCCCGATTTATCTCATGCATTTAGCGTTGTTAGTAGATACATGGCTAATCCTGGCAAAGAGCATTGAAAAGCAGTTCAATGGATTTTCAGATACTTGAGGGGCACTTCTAATGCTTGTTTACAGTTTGGAAAATCTAGAGATGGACTTGTTGGTTATGTAGATTCAGATTTTGCTGGTGATTTAGATAAAAGAAGATCTCTTACTGGTTATGTTTTCACTATTGGAGGATGTGCTGTTAGCTGGAAAGCAAGTCTTCAAGCTACTGTTGCCTTGTCCACTACAGAAGCCGAGTATATGGCTATTTCAGAAGCTTGCAAAGAAGCCATTTGGCTAAGAGGTTTGTTTACTGAGCTTTGTAGAAGTGCGTCTTGCACTACAATATTTTGTGACAGTCAGAGTGCTATTTATCTCACAAAGAATCAGATGTTTCATGAAAGAACAAAGCACATTGATGTGAGATATCACTTTATTCGAGGTGTCATCGCTCAAGGTGACATTAAGGTCAGTAAGATAAGTACACATGATAATCCAGCTGATATGATGACAAAGCCAGTTCCTGCCACTAAGTTTGAGCTTTGCTCAGATTTAGTTGGTATTACTCACTAAGTTTGAGCTTTGCTCAGATTTATTTGATTGGAGAAGTTCATTACTTTCTTCGACTACTGGAGGGAATTCGGCTCAAGGTGGAGATTGTTGAAAAGTGATCCGAATTCAGTTATCGTGTTGGACACGGCACCGAATCATGCTAGACGTAGCATCATACGGTGTGGGGATTCGCGCTGGTACCGACATAACCGATTACAACTCTTGTCTTGTCCTCTAAGGACTCGTTGACTTGTCCTTTATGGACTCTTGTAATTACCCCTATATATATGCCCCGGTAGTCGCACCTAAAGACCGTCCTGTGGTCTCGTGCTTGTAATACTTTTCCCATCATAGTGGATTGCGCCTTCGTGCGTCCGTGGTTTTTCCCGCAAGGGTTTTTCACGTAAAAATCTTTGTCTCTTGTCTCTAGATCAATCTCTAATATCGCAACAGTCTATGTGGACAAATATGGTGACTTCTTGTTCTTCTTTTTTTAACATAGAATAGATGTAATTAAGAAGTTTATTTAGACAACATGGTAGCTACTAATAGTAAGATTACTTAGAAGGCTAGCCCTGGATCCGAAAAATAGAACAAATTTAAGAATATAGGCATGGTGTATATCTACTATGTAACAAAATTTTAAATCCAATTCAACCTATGGATCGAGAAATAAAAAAGAAAATTTCAACTGTAAATAGTAGCAAATTCAAATCGGGTTGTTAACTCGGTCTATTATCACAATCAACATCGGGGTTGTCTCTTTTATTTCTTGAGTTATGGGTTAATTTAGATTTAAAATTTTGTAACATTGATAAATACATGTCTTTCCTACGTTCTTAAATTTCTCTTCTTTTATATGGGGCAACAAGAGTCGGGGTACACCGGAGAGGCTCTATATCAGTTAACGGTACCTGCATTGAAGCCATGCATGCAACTGCTTCTGCGAAGTCCTTGTCCGGCAGACTCGTCAGCTAGATGCATGTAAGAGTCCAGGAACATCTTTGACACCCGATGGGCAATTGGGGCACTGCAGTAAAATTGAATTGCTGATGGGAGAGAACTCGAACCAGATATCACATCACCGGCCTAAAAATGCCACCAATCAAGAGAGCACTGATGTCAGTATGAAGAAGTTTGTGCAACATAGTTTTGTATGTGAGCTATTGCATTAGAGTGAACCTAGTTGCAAAATTCTAAAAGGTCTCATGGCCCTAAGCTTCTCTTGCAATCTCTAAGAGAATGCTTGAATAGTACATAATTGACAATTGGGGGTGACTATGGTTAGTTTTACCGTGTAGGCGATCATAATTATAGGCCCTCTTTCTTCCAAAAATAATCATAGACCCTAAACATGTAGTCATCAATTGCACTGATGCAAATTGCAGGCATCATTGTTTTGTTTATATCAACTTGGGAACCACCAGGGAACTAATATTTTTACCACTGTGAACAAACAGATGAATGACATCATGAGGGTGACATGTGCTCACGATAGAGAGAACAAGAGGACAAGGATTGGTCACTTTACATGACCTCACTTCAACCATTACATTTATTAGAATTTGTAGGTCACACCCATTGCCTTTCCAGGATTCAGAGCACTTGCATGTTTTTTTTTCATGATCTTTGTGAAGATGTTTGTTGTACCAAAGGCAGCACTGAATTCATCATGGTCTCGTAGTACAAGTTTTTTCTGCATCTTTTTATACTCCCCTTGTTAGAAGGATCATTTTTCATTAGAAGAGTTGGTGCCCATTTCCCTTAAGTCTTACTTTGCCTTTGCAAGCGGAACAAAAATGCCATGTTAATATTCCATAGTACATGTCCGACGAAAGTTCTACAGCTATGAGCTTTTCTATCCAACTGTAACGGGAAGCAAGCTCATGAAGCTGTTTGTGTGTGGAAAACTAACTCTAATCATGATGAAGCAGTGGACATATTTGATAAGCACATGTACGTCATATAGTGCTGAACATTAGCAATAATGTCTTCTCCTTTTTCAGACATTTGCAGTAAGTTCTTAGGAGAAGTGCTCCTTTTTCGGAGGGAGAGGAAGCAGTAAATGTTCTTTTGTTCACCTGAAAAAATAAAGAAATTCTCTTGTTCTCCAGGGCTAGTCTAGGTTCAGCCCACCTTCCCAACTCTATCTTCAGTGAAGCCCACAAAATATAGCCTGATCATTATATAGGGCCATAGCCCACATGCACCTGTGTAGAAATGGTTTGATAGCCCACATGTAATCGCTAATATACCTTTGTTGATAATATGAATGAATAAACGAGTCCCTCTTTCCCTAAGAAAAGCATAGGGTCATGGCCATGGGCCACAACACATTTGTACAGCATGAATACATTTAAGCCACATAGAGACTTACAGAATACCAGGTAATAAACATAGAGATATACATTGAATCTTCCTATCTAATAGTTACCTATGTTGAGGAGGAAATTTGTGGGAAATGAAGCATTGCTTGTTTGAAATTTGACAGAAAAAATAGCTACCCAATATATAGGAAATGTTCTCTCTTCAATTTTTGTTCAGAAAATCCTTGCCACAAAATGAATACATCAATTGAGAAAAGTAGCTGAGGATTTGCCACTGTCCCGTTGTAACTGAGGATTTGCCAGAAAATCCTTGCCATTGTTCATGTATTCCCATACTTTCAGCTTTTCTTACCGCAAATGACATGTAAAGGATGATTTTGCTCTTCTTGAGCTCTCCTCGCTCCTCTTCAAAGTCCGCCAAGTACCAGAATATACGTGATGAGGGGCAAATCTCAGCTATTTTCATCTTTACGGTGGCAAATCCTCAATTGCAACGGGAAAGTGGCAAATCCTCCAGTGACATTCTTTGGGGGAGCAACTCACCTATTTTCCCTAGAAGTATTCCAAACAATACCGAACCAATGATATCTAGTATCATACTAGATGGGAACTATGGAAGGATGCATGCTGTTAAGCCGAATCAACTAAAGAAATAGAGAGAGCAGATAACAAAGCAGACAAAGAAATGGAGAGCTGATAAGAAGCTTATCTCTGATCAGATGGAGAATGTGCAGGGCAGGAAGAGAGCATGGTCTGTACTTTTAAATTATAATGGTGATTCAGAGACCAAAGTCAAATTAATCATGGTTGCTAAACCCCTGATATGACAGAATAAATCCAGTACCATTACATGGATGATCATGCGAATGCAGTGTGTATTATTATTTGCTAGCGTCTGCAATATAAGATAGTCATTGCTATAGTTTTCAAAAAAAAACTTCCAACAGAACTGCAGTTGCCAGCATTTTTTCCCCAGCAAATGACAGAACCTCATAACTTCCCAGATGATGTCCATAAATATGGTGGTCTCTCCTACGCCCATGGAAGGATAAGAATCACCGTTATCATGTGAGCTGAGGCCACCACATTCATAACTTTATATCAAAGTGGAGCGGCACCTTTCTGAAGGGTCTGAAAATCGTGTGACCTGTCACCAACAGGAGGAATAAAGAGACACTGTCCATGAAGACGATGAAGTGTTCACGTATCTCATGACAAAGTATCTGTAGCTCCATACAAGTCCACAGTTTGGCGAAAAACCTCCCGTTGTCCTGCAGGTTCTTCACTTGGCTCACATGGAAACATGCATTTGCAACAGACAAGTGCCAAGCCATGTCAGTGTCTTGTTCCTGACATTGATTTTGAGATATATGCGGTTTGTGTGAGTGAGTACGTACATCCACTGCATTACACATGCAGTATGCGTATGGCTGTATGCAACTGCGTAGGACAAGTTGGTGCATTCGCTCACATCGCATGGTTTCAATTCAGCAGGCGTGATTGCGGCCTATCAGTGTGCAGTGTGCCCCCTCCTGGTGGCGCCATGTTGCCATGCATGGCTCGTCTCGGAATGCAGACCTGCAGAGAAGGCATCAGGCATGGCTGCGTGTCTGATCTTGTCTTCTGCAGCTGATCCACTCTCCCATCGGTCCCAGAAGGCATTACTCATCTTTTTCTGTGGAGGGAATGGAGACTCCATGGATAAACATTAGTTAGTGGCTATGAAAATTGGATAATATTATATAGAGGTGCAATTATGCCATGTGGTATTGGATGACGGTGAAACGCAGCCACCAATTGCCATTGTCTGCTTCACTGTCATTGTGTCTTTGTCATTCCACTCCCCCTCCGAGCAATTGAAAATAACATTTGAAGTGGCAACATTGACTGAAATAGTGTAGGTTTCTTGCATATAATTTTTATTGTTCCATATGATGAAAAAAAATCGAGAATCTAAAAGATTACTTTTTTATTTTTTCCTATTTCTGGTATCAACAGATCTCCTCTATTGTCTATTCAGACACCTGATTTGACACATGTTAGGCAATTAGTTCTACTGATAAAATACCCACCAACAGTTTGATTAAGCTATACGACTGAGTTATTAAATAAGCACTAATTTTTCCTCTTTGTTAATTACGAAAAAAAGGGTATCCAACTGTGAGCTCCTTTCTATCACGGACCACCTAAATTTCTTTTTAGAGAACGTAAAAACAATATTTGTAAATCTTTTCATTAAGCGGAGAAGCAAGCATACGTACAAGAGATTAAGTTTTAGGGGCAAAACACTAGTCACCAGGCTCACGACAAAAAACAAAAGGCAAAAACAACACCACAACACGCACAATCTAGCCTATTCTCCCATAGGTTCTCTCAACAATTGGTGCAGCGCCTGCCGCCATCTCTCCGCTTCTCCTTTGATACTGGTGACCACTTTGCATATCGTGGCTGTCTCCTTGGAATATCCGGCTGTTGCGCTCCCTCCATTGACCACCTAGACTTTCAAACAATGGCTTGTAATCTTTGGGTTCAAATTGATGATTGCAGTCAGACATAGCCATAAAATTGTGACTGGGCTTTTGACTTTGTTATCCTAGTCCCTTAAAAATATTTAGCCCGACTCATATACTCTTCGCTTTTTAAATATTGCTTTGTGTTATTGGACTATAGGAACGGAAGAAGCTCGTGACAAAAATAGAACAATGATTTAGCACCAACTAAATGCTCCAAGCTGTGAGAGAGAGGCAGCATGTGCTACTGATAGTTTGCTACTTCCTATGACATTTTTGCTCAACCAGAGAGACTTAAGACTTCAAAAAGTACAATTCGAACAAACGTGCGGAACAAACGTGCCAACAGGTCCCAAACATTTCATCTTGATACTAGCTTGAGTTACAAGAGTGTCCAGTGATACCGCTTTTTAGGTGATACTGTGATACCATCGCATGTATCACCTCTAAAAAGTCATAAAAAATTTAAATTTTTTTTGACAACATTGATACTATATATATCTACAATGCCACGAAGTTTGAAATCCAAATTCGACGTGCAGCTCAAAAAACAAAAAAGACAAATTTGCTTGTGAATAGTATCAAATTAAAATCTGGAGTGAATACTGGTACTATTCATAACATGATTTTTCTTTTCTATTTCTCGAGTTGTAGGTTGAATTTGAATTTGAAATTTTATAGCATGGCAGATACAAGTGGTGTCAATCTTGTCAATTATTTTTGGAGCTTTTCATGATTTTTAGGGTATCACCTAGAGACCGGTATTACTGGATATATTCTCATTGAGTTATAGACATCAACAAGTTGCTTAGAAGTAAAACAACATATATTACCAATACTTGGCACAAAGGTAGTAATGGAATATATGACAGAGCTAGCTGCTGTTGCTCCTGTACTAGTGTAGATGAAATGGAAATTGATCTTTTATGGCTCTCAGTTCTATTTACTGGCCTAGATTTATTAACCTAAATCGAGCAAACATGCAGGATCTTCGAGTTGACGGAAAGAAAAAAGAAGTACCATAAGTTCAAACTCAATAGGAAAGTGGCTGTAGGTATGGATAGACATCAAGTGTCTCTAGGTACTTGTGTAATCCTCTTTGGAAACGAACAGGCAACATTGATAACATGTGTTCTACATAACTCTCTCCACACAATTACACTAGTATAATATCAGAAACTAATGAACTTTTCATAGAAGATGATCTGCAATTGAGTAGCATCACGTGTAGGGGCCTGAATAACATATGGCATGAAAGGTACTAGGAATTTTATGACACAGCAAATTAAAATTGACGCGGAACTACTATTGTATAATCCACTATGTGCCTAAGTGGATGAGCATCATCTCCGGAAGCGAATCATTACATAGTCTAGATGAGCCTACCTATGGCCGATATAAAATGCATACCAATTTGTAGCTAGATTCTTGTTGTCAACCGAACTGCAAAAAGAAGAAGCACCATGTGCTTATAAATCCGTCTAATTGGAAGACAAAGACAGATGTTTGGTATGGCTTCCAAACTAATGGAGTATGGACTAACCAAAATGTGGTTAAAATGTAGAAATAGCAACAGAGGACGTTGAATATTGAGATAGCACTTATATATATATATATATATATATATATATATATATACAGTATGGCAGTAGACAAAGACTTCCAGCTAGCAACACCAAGAGCCAATTAATTTGGAATGATCTGAAAATAAGACAAGCAAACAGTAAGTTAACTAATTGTAGATTTTCATTTCCAGAGAATAACAGTCAGAATGTAAAGTAGTATAACGGCGTCCGTCACCAAAAGGCAGCAATTTGAAACAGAAAGTAATAATGGAGTCTGGGGAGCAATGATAGTAGGATTTTCTAGGACTATGTCAATGTCTTATGCATAATGTAAATCAGCATAACTTACTGGTCCCTTCACCAAAAGGCACTATAAATTGGAATATAAAATGTAACACTGGATGTCAATTTCTTATGCGTAATGTAAATCAGCATAATGTCTGGTACCCCTCACCAAAAGGCACTACAAATTGGAATATAAAATGTAACACTGGAGCATAATGAGAGTAGGGTTGTCAGATATGTTCAGATACTTAAATCCAGCAATTTTTTAAATATGTTCAGATACTAAAATCTATAAAGATCTCACACCACTGTCAGCATTACAATCTGGCTACTGCTACATTGAAAATATATACAAGAAATTTAATTGTCCAACCTAATTGTGACATCTGATAAGTAACAAAAGATGACAAAAAAAGCAAGGAACAAATAAGCAACATCGGTTGATATTATGGAAATAAATAAAGAATTCAATGGACTGAATTCCAAACTGGCAAGCTGAAATTGAAGGACTAAACGGGTAAAGTGCTTTCACCTTTCAATAAGGAAATCTTCTCTGGAGCCTTCACTTAATATTTTTAGTTCTCTAAAAGTTTATTTTGAATATCAGTTGCTTAGAACACAAACTTCAGCAGTACCAGCACCAACAGTTAAAGCAATCATAGTTAATATTCCCTACCAGCACCAACAGTTAAAGCAATCATAGTTAATATTCCCTATCATGTAAAGCATGCCTCCATAATGTGATAACCAATTCAATTTCATCCAGAGAAAAGATTCAGCACGTAGCAAAGATTACATGGGCCAGTCCAAATCGTAGAAGTCATCTCCCATCCTTCAAGATAAGAGGTACCAACCGACTAAAGCTAAGCATAAACCTTGTCGAGCAGAATGGCTTTGAAAAGATGATATTATCGAGTAATCCCTCCGTCCCTAAATGTAGGTGGCTGATGGGATCCATGTGGTCGATCATTTTAAATTTTGACCAATAATACATGTAAAATTGTTTAGATTAATTACATGAAAATAATGCCATTGGATTTTGTTTTGTAAAATACTTTTACAATCTATATTTTTTTAACTATTTTCACTAGGGTATTATGAAAAAGTATAGTCAAAGTCTTGCATTAGAAACTGACAAACTGAAAATGACTTATATTTGTGGATGGAATATAAGTACTCTCTCGTAAGGGTGGAAACTGACAGCGGATAATCCGTATTATCCGGTATTCGTATTCGAGAAAACACTAAAACAGCAAGCAATATCCATATCCGAATTAAAAACAGATGCGGATATGGATATTATCCGAATTTATTTCCCAGATACAGATGCGGATATAGCACTGGATTATAAAACAAATATAGATACGGATATGGATGAATAAGGTTATATTAGCCCATTTTAGCAGCTCTCTCTAAGTCTCTAACCCCTCAAGCCAATTATGTTGCCCAATAACCTCAATAGGCAGAGCAAAACTCTTTCTCTATGTGAAACATATTTTTATCATCACTTATCCATGTAGAACATACTACTATTGTATGTCATCAGTTCATATATGTCATGAGCTCATCATCATGTTCATGTACCTATCTAGTTATGTGGTTTATCATAGTCTATCATTAAAGTTATAGGATATTCGTATTCGACCGAATTGAGTATATATCCAATCCGTGTTCGTATTTGAGTAACATTTGATCCGTATTCGTATTGACAACATCCGTATTTATATCCGTATTTGCTTTGAAAATGTGGAAACGGAAGTGGGAAGGGCACTATCCGATCCATTTCCATCCTTCCTCTCTCGAGGACATGCAAACTCAGAATTATGCAAGGGACACCTCAGACTATCTCAGGAACCAACTGTGAATCAGTATTTCTCTCATAAAGGGAAAAAGGAACATGGCCAGTATTGGTTGACAAGAACATCCAGGTACACTTCTCTTTTTGAATTATGAACAGCGATACCTCGAGTTTATGGAATAACTTGTTGGTGCATAAAAATCTAATCTGGTAGCAGGGTGAGATGTCCTCACTCTGACAGCTGGTTGGCTCATGTTATCAGAAACAGAATTGTCTTGCTCGGACATTGTAGAAATCCATTACTACAGGAAACTCGAGAAAACTGAAACTTGACAAAGAACCAACTCCTTTTAACCAGACCTATATACTAGGTGGCAAGGGTGGATTGATCAGCACGGAAAGGCATGCTCTTTCTCAAAACTCAGCAAAGGGACAAACTTTGCATTTCTGTGTGGAAGGGGAGAGGCCCCTCAAATTCCCACAGCAGCAGCAACCCATCCTTTCAAGCGACCAACTGACGCCAGAGTTTCTAAAGGCCAGGAAAAGGCCAGCAAATGAGGTCCACACCCAACTAATTCCGTCTCAAATCTCTCACCTCAGAACATGCACCAATACCTCCCAATCATAAATACCCTCAATCCCTCCCACCCCTGCCCTCACAACCATAATAACCTCCCTACAAATAGCCTCCAAGGGTCCAAGAAACCAAGGCCAACACAGAGCAATAGCAGCAATGGAGATAGAGTCAGTCAAGTGTGAGTGCTGTGGCCTGAGGGAGGACTGCACCCAGGACTACATTGCCAGCGTGAGAGCAAGCTTCTATGGCCAATGGCTGTGCGGACTGTGTTGTGAGGCTGTGAGGGACGAGGCGGGCAGGAAGAAGGCGCATCCAGGGATTGAGGAAGCTGTGAAGGCGCACATGGCATTCTGCAGGATGTTCGAGTCAAACCCCGCCGTCCGGTTGGCTGACGGCATGCGCCAGATGCTCCGGAGGCGGTCCGGCGACTTGTCCAAGCCGGACTCCTCCAAGAAGTACGGCACCCCGCAAGTTGGAGATGATTCATCCCTGTCATTATATTGATTGAAGAGTCCAGCATCGTATGGCTTGTAGACCGTCTAGTCCTCTTCTCAGGCTTAAATCTCCTTGTTCCTTTTGTCAGTTTTGGTGGGTGTATGTTCTTATCATGGCAAGAATTTGGTGTGTACATAAGTCATAAGATTTCCTGAAACTAGATACCAGTATATTTTTTGGCTTTAAAATGGCATTGCCTTCTTTTTATGTCCAGAAAGCAATCATGAGTTGCTAAGATATACTTAGATACACTAATTGGTTTCTAGTTGCAACCTAACAAAGACAGGGAAGAGGTTAGCATGTGCAAGCTACATCGTTCACACCTAAGGTCACACTACTCGCTGTATCTGACCTGACTTGCGATAGAGACGCTACACCAAGCATCAAAGCATCCATATATAGAGTCCATATATATCGTTCTTACCCAAAAGTTAGTGGCTGCAGTTGCACCACTATACTGTGCTCATCAGTGCTCAATTCTTTTAGCCACATTTTATCTACTATACGATGATTACTAAGCGTAATTTAACCATAACTGACAAGCAAACATCCACTGAGAGACTAATATCACTGTTGCAAATTAAATCCATGTGTCTAATATAAGCTATACAGCTGCTAGTGCTACGGCACTTGTGGTCTCTGGTCAGCTGCAGCAGCAATATCAGGCAGGCAGCTTGCCGCTTTCGCTAGTACGTGATTGTACGTGCATGCATTATCAGTGCCGCACGCAGACAGCCCGGCTGTTGCGGCCGCAACGCGCGACGGGAGCAGCGTCGTGGCCGGTAGAAGCGACCACACTCTGTCGCTATCGCCTGGCGCAATAGCAGTCCTATCGTGCGGTGGATGGTGGGCCCGGGTGTTATCATGTCTGGTGGGCGTGATATTTCTGTGTCGCTGCCACTCACCGTGACAGGTGCCATGTGGCGGCTGTTCAGGCCATCACAGTGTTGGTTTTGGCATTACACTACGAGGCGACCTATTTTTAGAATTGACCTCGATCGCGGGGCCAAAACAGCCATTTTACCCGCTAGCTAGCGACTGCCGCTTATGGGCCTACGAGAGGTGGGCGAGCCTATGGAAAGCACTAGGAAAAGCAAATTGACAAGATAACTCCTCCTGCTAGTTGGTAGGTACTAGATAAATGAACTTAATATTTTCCTCGTTTTCTAGAGGATGCGTGCCCTATATATTGTTTGCTCCTTCAATTTGTCAGGTTATTATACTAGGTAAGATGAGTTAGTCAGGCTTACACTGTGTTTAGGACCGGTTTGATTAAAGGTTAAGAACGTCTAAACATATCAAATATTTTTACCTAACTTGGGTAACTTGTGTCCAAAAAGATGGAGCTACAAATTAGCTTGGCTAAATGATTCTTGCCACAATTTCATGTGTCTAAGATACTTGGGAATTGGCTAATCTTTTCTAAAATGTCAGTTTTATAGCTATAAAACAAACACTAGGCTAACTTTATCAAACTTGGCTAAGGGAGGTATGAAAAATTGTGGCAAAGCTTGGCTTTCAAACAAATAGACTGTTGGAGGAGGGTCCCTGCGCTACTCCGAATCGACGCTGTTAAGGAGCACTGCAACGCTATTAAGATTCTCATCGACACTCCCCTTCGTCGGGGCTGTCTCCGACGAGCCCACTCTCCGTCGTCAGGGCCGTCTCCGACGAGCCCAAGCTCCACGTCGGGGCTGTCTCTGACGCGCCTACTCCACGTCGTCGGGGCTATCTCCGAGAGCCCGCCCTCCACGTCAGGGCTGTCTCCGACGAGCCCACATGCGGGGCCGTCACGTTCTCCAAGAAGATTCTCCTAAAGATACCCGGGAATATTCTTCCAATATCCTCCAAGGATGGGCGAATGACCATAATGCCCTTGTAAATTCCCTCTCATATGAGGGCAAAATTGTAATCCTCCATTTTTCCCTCCCTCAAACCCTATAAATACCCCCCTGGGGGTAGTGTTAGGGGGATCTCTCTTCTCATTTGTGAAGCTCTCAATTCCACGTTTTAACACGAATACCGAGTTACGTTGACGACTGCCTGACGCGTCGTTTTGGCTTCTCACTCGTTTTCCCCTCGCACGCCCGGAGTTCGTTGTAACCGACCGGGGGTGCCACAAATCTATTGTCTAGACTTATATCTACGACAGTTGGCGCCGACCGTGGGGACACGGACAAGAAGTCATGTAAACCAGGATGATCTTCGACGCTTCCGCGTCAAGATTCTGGTTGACGTTCCCCGTGTCCGCGTCGGGGTTCACCTCAACTGAGCTGAACCTCGATGCTGTCGAAAGGAGCCCAAGGAAAAGGGCAATGTCCGCGCGTCGCTCGCGTTCATCTGCCTCTGCTCGAGCTCGCCGACACGCCGCACATATCCGACACGCCACACACGTCATCCGCGCGTCGCGCGCACGTCGCGCGCGTTCGCCCGCACACTTCCGCGTCTGCCCTTGGCAACACCAGGGGCTCGTCATCGACATCGCCCTCGTCCATGTCATCCGCGCGTCGCCCGCACGTCGCACGTGTTCGCCCGCACGTCGCACGCGAACTTCCCGGTCGGTCACCCATCCCCAAATTGCTCCAAGCCAAGCACGCTTAACTTCAGAGTTCTGATGGGATCCGGTGCTTTAGTGCCCCGACGTCGCGCGCGCGTCTCGCCCCCATATCGCGCGCGTTCGCCCGCTTGTCGGCCGCACGTCGTCCGCTCGTCGCGCGCGTGTCGCCCGCACGTCGCGCGCGAACTTCCCGGTCGGTCACCCATCCCCAAATTGCTCCAAGCCAAGCACGCTTAACTTCAGAGTTCTTATGGGATCCGGTGCTTTAATGCCCCGATGTCGCACGCGCGTCGCCCCCACATCGCGCGCGTTCGCCCCCCTGTCGGCCGCACGTCGTCCGCGTGTCGCACACACGTCGCGCGCGCATCGCCTACACGTCGTCTGCTCGTCGCGCCCGTTCGCCCGCACGTCGCGCGCGAACTTCCCGGTCGGTCACCCATCCCCAAATTGCTCCAAGCCAAGCACGCTTAACTTTGGAGTTCTGATGGGATCCAGTGCTTTAGTGCCCCGACGTCGCGCGCCCGTCGCCCCCACATCGCGCGCGTTCGCCCGCCCGTCAGCCGAACGTCGTCCGCGCGTCGCACACACCTCGCGCGTAGGTCGCCCGCACGTCGTCCGCTCGTCGCGCGCGTTCGCCCGCACGTCGCGCGCGAACTTCTCGGTCGGTCACCCATCCCCAAATTGTTCCAAGCCAAGCACGCTTAACTTTAGAGTTCTGATGGGATCCGATGCTTTAGTGCCCCGACGTCGCGCGCGCGTCGCCCCCACGTCGCGCGCGTTCGCCCACACGCTTCCGCGCCCGCTCTCGGCGACACCAGGGGCTCGTCATCGACATCGCCCTCGTCTACGCTCTCAGGCTTGGCGTCCTCCGCACCCGCTCTCGGCGACACCAGGGGCTCGTCGTCGACATCGCCCTCATCCATGCTCAGGAGCTTGGCGTCCTCCACGCCCGCCCTCGGCGACACCAGGGGCTCGTCATCGACATCGCCCTCGTCTACGCTCTCAGGCTTGACGTCCTCCGCGCCCGCTCTCGGCGACACCAGGGGCTCGTCGTCGACATCGCCCTCGTCCATGCTCTCGGGCTTGGCGTCCTCCATGCTCACCCTCGGCGACACGAAGGACTCGTCGTCGACATCGCCCTCGTCCACGCTCTCGGACTTGGCGTCCTCCGCACCCGGCCTCGGCGACACCAGGGGCCCGTCATCGACATCGCCCTCGTCTACGCTCTCAGGCTTGACGTCCTCCGCGTCCGCCCTCAGCGACACAAGGGGCTCGTCATCGATATCGCCCTCATCCATGCTCTCGGGCTTGGCGTCCTCCGTGCCCTCCCTCAGAGACACGAAGGACTCGTCGTCGACATCGCCCTCGTCCACACTCTCGGACTTGGCGTCCTCCGCGCCCGCCCTCGGCGACACCAGGGGCTCGTCATCGACATCGCCCGCGTCTACGCTCTCAGGCTTGGCGTCCTCCGTGCCCGTCCTCAGCGACACTAAGGACTCGTCGTCGACATAGCCCTCGTTCACGCTCTCGGGCTTGGCGTCCATCGCGCCAGTCCTCGGCGAGACCAGGGGCTCATCATTGACGTCACCCTCGTCCACGCTCTCGGGCTTGGCATCCTCCGCGCCCACCCTCGGCGGCACCAGGGGCTCGTCGTTGACATCGCCATCATGCGCGCTCTCCGACTTGGCGTCTTCTGCACCCGTCCTCGACGATACCAGGAGCTCGTCGTTGACATCGCCATCACGCGCGCTCTTGGACTTGGCGTCTTCTGCGCCCGTCCTCGACGATATCAGGGGCTCGTCAGCATCGTCCACGCCCCACGCGCTCGGTTGCCTACGAGATTGCGGCTCGCTCGCTCGCCTGCGCACCCTCGGCGACACTAGGGGCTCCTCATCAACATTGCCCGTGCATGCGCTCGGACTTAATTGTCCTCCGCCCTACCCTTGGCGACATCGCGCGAGCTCGATGTCATCAACAGCCGCACAGGTTCAGGTTTGGTGGCCTCAATGGCTGTTCTCGGCAACATCACTCGAGCCTGACGTCAACATTGTCAGGGCATGACTGTGCCACCTGCGAGCGTGTGTTCGGACTTGCATACGAGCACACTCGCCCTCGGTGACATCGCGCGACCTCGTCATCCTGGTGACCACCTGCCACTTTAGACTGTGCGTCCTTCGCTCCTATCATTGTCGACTCTGCACGGGATCGATATCGACATCAGTCACACGCACGTCCGCATTGCCCATGCTACTTCGACCAAGCATGTCAGTAGCGGACATCTATGTTAGCATCACCACACTTCATCCACAAGTGTAGACAACTCTGTCTCAGCAAAAGGCTTAACGCGTCGACATGGCTCAAACTCCCCGTGACGTCAAGCCACCTCCATCCGGGATAGAGTGTCTCTTCTCTCTGGGGTCGCGCGACGGTAAGCTCGCCGCGATGTCGAGCCATCTCCGTCCGGGATAATGTCCCTTCCCTCCAGGGTCGTGCGATGATAAGCTCCCCGCGATGTCGAGCCATCTCCGTCCGAGATAGAGTGTCCCTTCCCTCCGGAGTCGTGCGACGATAGGCTCCCCGCGATGTCGAGCCATCTCCGTCCGGGATAGTGTCCCTTCCCTCCGGGGTCGTGCGACGATAAGCTCCCCGCGATGTCGAGCCACCTCCGTCCGGGATAGAGTGTCCCTTCCCTCCGGGGTAGTGCGACGATAAGCTCCCCGCGACGTCGAGCCACCTTCGTCCGGGATAGAGTGTCCCTTCCCTCCGGGGTCGTGCGACGATAAGCTCCCCGCGATGTCGAGTCATCTTCGTCCGGGATAGAGTGTCCCCTCCCTCCGGGATCGCGCGATGGTAAGCTCCCGCGACGTCGAGCCACCTCCGTCCGGGATAGAGTGTCCCTTCCCTCCAGGGTCGTGCGACGATAAGCTCTCCGCGATGTCGAGCCATCTCCGTCTGGGATAGAATGTCCCTTCCCTCCGAGGTTGTGCGACAGTAAGCTCCCCGCGACGTCGAAACAGGCATATATACATCAAAGTAAGGCAGAAATATTCTTGCACGCACCATCGAGCACCAAGTGTTTGCCACCATCGAGTGTCATGTGTTTGTCACCATCGAGTGATCAATTATTTGTTGCCATCGAGCGCCAAGTGTTTGCCACCATCGAGTGTCATGTGTTTGTCACCATCGAGTGACCAATTGTTTGTCGCTATCGAGCGCCAAGTGTTTGCCACCATCGAGTGTCATGTGTTTGTCGCCAACGAGTGACCAATTGTTTGTCGTCATCGAGCGCCAAGCGTTTGCCACCATCGAGTGTCATGTGTTTGTCGCCATCGAGTGCCAATTGTACCGCATGTGCCTCAATGCCCTCCATGGGCACGGTTCATGTGTACCTCATCACCTTCCTGGCAAGGGGCTCCCCCAGAAACAAAGCCGAGCGGCCGGCATCATTGTCTCGCTTAGTGTCTACACGCTCCGCCCGGCGTCGACGTGTCCCATCCGGCGTCGACATGCTCCTCAGTGTCAACATGCTCCGTCCAGCGTCGACACACTCCAACCGGCGTCGACGTGTTCCGTCCGACGTCGACATACTCCGCCGAAGTCGACATGCACCTCAGCGTCGACATACTCCACCGAAGTCGACATGCTCCGCGGCGTCGACGTGTTCCGTCCAGCGGCAACATACTCCGCCAAAGTCGACATGCGCCTCAGCGTCGACATGCTCCTTCCAGCAACGACACTCCGCTCGACATCGACGTGTTCCGTCTGGTGTCGACAAACTCCGCCGAAGTCGACATGCTCTTCAGCGTCGACATGCTCCGTCCAGCGATGACACTCCGCCCGGCGTCGACACGCTCCACCCAGCGTCGACGTGTTCCGTTCGGCGTCGACATACTCCGCCGAAGTCGACATGTTCTTCAGCGTCGACATGCACCTCGGCGTCGACATACACCACCGAAGTCGACATGCTTCTCAGCGTCGACATACTCTGCCGAATTTTGGCATGCACCTCAACGTCGACATACACCGCCGAAGTTGACATGCTCATCGGCGTCGACGTGTTTCATCCGGCGGCAACATACTCCGCCGAAGTCAACATGCGCCTCAGCGTCGACATGCTCCTTCCGGCGGCGACACTCCGCCGGCGTCAACACGCTCCACCCGGCACCGACATGTTCCGTCCGGCGTCGACATACTCCGCCGAAGTTGACATGCTCTTCAGCATCGATATGCTCCGTCTGGCGTTGACACTCACCCCATCGGTTGCCCCACGGCTTGAGCTGGGCCACGGCCCAAAGTGGGCAGGAAAGGTTCAGCCCGGGGAAAGAAGAAAAAGGAAAAGAAGAAAAAAGAGAAGAAAAAAAGGGAATAGGAGGAGGGCTCATCGTCGATTCGGCCTGCGCACCAACCCCTTGGGATTAGTGTGCCGGCTCGGACGGGCGCTGTTCGACCGCCCCAACCGGCAAGGGGCTACTGTTGGAGGAGGGTCCCCGCGCTACTCCGAATCGACGCTGTTCAGGAGCACTGCAACGCTATTAAGATTCTCATCGACACTCCCCTTCGTCGGGGCTGTCTCCGACGAGCCCACTCTCCGTCGTCAGGGCCGTCTCCGACGAGCCCAAGCTCCACGTCGGGGCTGTCTCTGACGCGCCTACTCCATGTCGTCGGGGCTGTCTCCGAGAGCCCGCCCTCCACGTCAGGGCTGTCTCCGACGAGCCCACATGCGGGGCCGTCACGTTCTCCAAGAAGATTCTCCTAAAGATACCCGGGAATATTCTTCCAATATCCTCCAAGGATGGGCGAATGACCATAATGCCCTTGTAAATTCCCTCTCATATGAGGGCAAAATTGTAATCCTCCATTTTTCCCTCCCTCAAACCCTATAAATACCCCCCCGGGGGTAGTGTTAGGGGGATCTCTCTTCTCATTTGTGAAGCTCTCAATTCCACGTTTTAACACGAATACCGAGTTACGTTGACGACTGCCTGACGCGTCGTTTTGGCTTCTCACTCGTTTTCCCCTCGCACGCCCGGAGGTCATTGTAACCGACCGGGGGTGCCACAAATCTATTGTCTAGACTTATATCTACGACATAGACCATATTGTAACCACATATATGCAGTATTTCTCTTCTGATAACCTGTGTCTTGCTCTTAGGCATGCTAGAGCCTAGACCTTCTCTTGCGGGTACATAATTTAGTTTTCTCTCTCCACTTGCTTTTTAGCTACTTGTATCCTATACCTCAGGATCACCTATATAAAATAAGGTGTTGCTAAAGATTTTATTTAAAATGAAAATCATACATATTGAGAGAGATGTTGCTAAGGTTAGCAATAGTGCTAAGCTTTTTGACATTAACATCTACACTCTCATCCTTTGGAACCACTGCTAGTTAATTTCTCTGTCCCTTAATCACTTATGGATACAGATGCTCTAAGAAATAAAATAAATGTGGCAAAATTAGGCTTTAAACCTACCATAACAACGAGAAAGACGTTCTCAAAAGGAAAAACAATGTCGAAAGAAGATGTCATATCCAGCCCAACAAAGAGAACATCCCGTAATACCCAACCTAAAGAGGCCCAAATCATCGCTTCTTCTATAACCTCTTCGGCCCACTAGGTCCGAGCTCTCCCTGTCCCTCCCAGCACCGAATCATGCAGAGGCTCTCGCAGCTCGCGCTCCGCCGCCTCCTGTCGCCGCCGTCCGCCGCCGCGGCCGCTCGCCGGGCAGTGCCGGTCGCCGCGGAGGCCGTGTCGGGCGGAGGAGTCCCCCTCCTACGCAGCGGCGCTGCCGCCGGGGTACGCTCCCGATCCCTCTTTAGATGTTGGGGGTTTGGGGCTCCTTCCGCATCAAGCTCTAAGCTTTGCTGACTCGTGTGGTTTGGGCTTTAGGTAGCGGCGAGCGGTTGGACTGGCGGCTCGGGGATCCGATTTGCTCGCAGGTTCTGCACCTACGACGAACGAGGTATAGCCAGTGGCTTCATTTCACTGCCCTAAGCCTGTGTTCTTGAACTGTTTGGCTGTTCATCGGACGCTTTGATGACAATTGACATGGATTTGAGAATCTAAACTCGGGAGGAATGGGCATGGATGCAGCGTGTTCTCCGCCGTGATGCTGATTGTATGATTGGTGCACCATTTCATGCATGTTAGTCAGTGAATGTACATTGGTGAAGGGGCATGCCGAATTGTGTGTCAGTTTCTACTGAATACTGATTCAGGGTACCACTTTGTCTAAGCAGTGTTGAAAACCCGATGGTCCCTGCACTTATAGCTGTTTATTTCGAGAGTACCCTGCACTTTTAGGTTTTTAGCTCACCATGGCAGACTGGTAGTGGCGCCTGTAGAATTGCCTTACTGGATCTGAATGACGTAGTGAGTTCAATTTCCCTGGATCATGCTTTGTCTCCACATACTGTTATGTCACTATGGAGCTAGGTGGTGATAACTTGTGTTGAAAGTAATTGGTGAACAAGAACTTGTGAACTTTCTTTATTTTGCTAGTCTGCGAATACTTTTCCCAGTGAAATCCTAATATAGACTTGTGAAACGATGCACAGATGACAGGGCACTTGAGGAGGAAGTTGAGAAGAAATTTGGATGGATGTTAAAGATATTCTTCCTTGGAACTGCTGGCCTTGTTGGTTGGCAATTCTTTCCTTACATGGGTATGATTATGACTTTATGATCTGCTAACAAATGGCGATGCTTCTAGATACTTGGCTTGTACTACCAAGTTAGGATATTATTCTGGCGAACCTGAATATGTTGTTATTTCTGACAAGTTTTCAGGGGATAACCTACTTCAGCAATCCATTTCACTTTTACATGTCAAAGATCCCTTGTTTAAGCGGATGGGAGCGTCCCGATTAGCTCGTTTTGCAGTTGACGGTAACCGATTCTATCTAAGCATTTTAACAGTTATGCAATCCATCTTATGCATTGTTGGGCTTTACAACTTGTTATAACTTGTAAGAGTTAGTACTTGTTTACAGAGCAATATTTAGACTCGTAACATTAATATTTCTCGAATGCTTGTTAGAGTTGTCCCTGCATTGGTGATGGTTTAGTTTCTCTTAACAAGGCCATTCGTGCATTGTTATGCTAGTTTATAACACTCATGGCGAGGGGAGCTGTTAAATATTTAAGTCTTTTGCTCACTGCTGCTACTGTATTATTGAAAAAATTGCTGAAAATCAGTACAGTCCAACTGCTTGTGGCATTTTTTGTCTCATGAAATTAAGAAAATTGGTTAATTAAGAAACCTTTGAATATGCATTTTTCACCGGGCATGACAATGATATATCATATATGAGAGGAAATGAAGAAACTCATGATTGATAGTACTGTAGCATAACTGAATGTGCTACTGTGTCTGTCTGGATGCTTAGAGTTAGGTCTGTGCTCGTAAGTCATTACTAGCAAAGAGTTACAACGTTGAGTTGTGTCTTTTGATTCCATTTTGGATCTGTTCATAGATTCCTTCCTCCATTCACTTTTCATGTTTTGGTTTAATTTCTTACTTTAATCCAAGTAACTATAGTCGTAGGAAGAAATGGCCACCTGGACAAGAGCGTCCAAAGCGAACCAAAGTTTAGGAAACGAGACCCGTGGTGTTCGCAAATAGTGCTTTATTGATTCTCTTTCTCCTGTCCCTCTTGAAAACATCAATACAATTGCTATGAAGCTCCTCCAAAAAGGGTGTGGTTTTCTCTAGCTGCCAGGAGGATACTCATGTCCTTGTACCGTGATGCCGTTTTTGAACAAAGTTGCAAGAATTAACAACTGCAGGTAAAGGTGGGAAGTAATTACTGGATTAGCCCGTATCGGGTGGTTAAGCAGCGTATGCTGCGTAGGCACCATGAGTTGCAGTTTTGGATAGAGGGTCTAACTATGAGGGCCAGGGTGTCTCCGGGGGTTTCTGAGTGTTAGAGGAGTGAAGTGAAGTTCGCGGGAGGACAGAGTGGATTCTTCTGGTACTTGACAGAGTGAAAGCAAAACTGGATGCAAACTCCGCACAATTGCCATGTATTTGGAGGTTGTTACTTGGGCGAGTTACAGGAGTTGCTTTATTTATTTATTTGTTGCTTAATATTATAGATGCATATTTAGCACCAGCACAACTATGAATAATAAACTGTTCAATCCTCTGTTGTGGAGGGAAATCATCAAACTATCCAACTCATTGCCTGTTCATGCTATTTCGCGACAAGTTATTATCCGCACATTACCCCTGAATGAGAATGATCCAGCATTGCATCTTACTAGTTACTTGGACATTAGCAATGCAGGGGCTGTGGGATTATTGGCTTCTTGACTAATGGTTATCACTTGCCAGAAATGCTCAAACCTCAAAGACTGCTACTAGTCTATCATATGGGCTGTTGCTTCATTGTTATCATCTCATGGTCTGTTTCTGCTGTAGAAGTCGGTACAGTTTATCTGTAAAGGATCTAGGTGTTACAGACACAGGTCATGTCTGAAAGGTTTTGAGCTGATGGCCAATAGCTACAGAACATGTCCCAACCCTATCTAGAAATATATAAAATCTTGTAGCAACTAAATCTTCCATAGTTCCATTCCTACACCTATAACATGACTACATGACAGTAAACTTTACTTCATTTGTATAAAGCATCCTTTGTCAGTTAACTATATTTCTTTTTTACTCTTATGAATGTTCTTACTAATTTCTGATGGGCACAGATGAAAGGAGAATGAAGGTGGTAGAAATGGGGGGAGCTCAAGAAATTCTAAATGTGTTGGAAGGTGCTAAAGATGATAAGACACGTAAAGAAGCTCTGAAAGCTCTTGTGGAACTCTCAAAGTCTGGTGAGTATCAAATACTAGCCATTTCTCGTTGATGTATCCTACTTGATTTTAGTTCCTTTTATCATTCCGAAAGCTAAAGTAGTTCATTTGAATATTCTGGGGCTCATTTTTGCCCTTGCCTATTCCTATGATTGATGCCATGTTGCCTTTTTTTTTGGTTGCAATAAAGGGATTCCTGTAGTGACAAACTTCCTACTAGATTCCCTTGCATCCAGGTTGCAATGTTATCCATAACTACAAGTTTCATGATTTCATCTAATGGTTTAAGTTTCAAATGATAGCTCTAGAGATTACACACCACCCACCAAGAAGGGAGTACCGTGTATATATTAAGCTGCCAAGAACATTTGAACTCATCAATTTCAATTTTCAGTTGTGGTCTGCTAACTGATTATGTGACATGAAGGCATGCTACACAGTGGACTCTCTCATAGACCCAGCATCATCATGACTCTAGGAGATCGTGAATTTATGTTACTAATCTCACACTGTTACATGTTACCTACTAGTTATGACAAGTCATATGTCCATGTTGTAGTCCTTTGTTCTTGCATTTGCTCTTTTATGCCTTTTGAGTTTTTGTTTCATTGGGTATACTCATGATACTCTGAAGTCTGAATATCTTTCTTGTGGTGTACAGATAAAGCTGCGGGATTTTTGGACAAGGCAGGTGCCTATGCCATAGTCAGTTCCACTCCGAACTCCCCTGAATATGCTGAGATCGAGACCTACAAGACTAGCCTTCTGAATGCGTTTGATCAACTGAAGTCGTGATGGTAAAAGCCCCGAGTGAAGTTATCTACTTGTTTTCTCTAAACTGGACTTCGATGGAATCAATTTTTGATTGACACAAGAAATCCAGCTCGGTGCACCTTGGTTTTATCGCTGGAAATTTTTTGTCTGATACGTTTGCACTTGGAGAGTTGGGGTACCTTCTTTGTATGATATGGATCTAACTCTTTCATTTTTTTAATAAAAGCTACTGAATCAATGTTACAATGCTGATCTCGAAAGTTATTTTTTCAGTTATGTGTCATTTTTCAATATCGAGAAAACCGTTATGTGTCGTTTGTGTCAACATCTTATCTGATTATCAGACGTTCTCAAGAATATTCAACATGTTAGCTTCCATGCCATGTGCTTTCTTATTGTTTCATTTCATTTGTCAAGAGGCGACCGATCTCAACCTGAATTTGGCTTTGTTCTAACCTTTTATCTGAATAACATAGCCAATTCATAAAGACCTTTTCCGCTGTTTCGAGGATGTCGGATCTGGGGGAGATCGGCAGCTAGCCCGAACTACTGGATGAGAACTTCCCTAATTTTTTCATTCCAAGATGAATGTCTTCTTTCTTTAATTATGACTATAGTATACTGCTAGATGAGCGTGGTTTAAGTGTTAGTTTTCTTAATACATTTTACGAACATATTTCGTTTTGCATTTTCTTAAAGAACCAGGAAGCGTCAAGAGGGCAGTGGAGGTGACAGTCCAAGGATATCAGGAGGCAAACGAAGTCTAGAGCAAAGCTCTACAGACAATCTTTACGCTAATGTTTTATTTTATCATGAGAAAGTTGTCTCTAGTGTTGACTCTAGAAAACATAGATGATAATACAGCCATAGTAAGTACAGTTAGCTATTTTGTTAGCTGAAGTATAGTGATAGTTAGGTATTAAAAGAAGTAGTAAGCATACTAAGCTATGAAAAAACTATAGGTGGTACGAATGTCTGATCATCGGTTAAAAACGTGTTAATGTCCACGGAGGGATTTCCTTTAAAAGTGACAACATTAGCGCAAGAAAATACTAGTCGCATGGCCGCATCTGACTGTGTCGGTGTAGGCGCAACAACATGGCCCAAGTCCACCGCGACTTCCCAGCGCTCTCCTCTTCTCCGCTTCACCACCTCCCCGACGCCAGCGCGGGGGAAAAATTAAAGCGGACACGAGGGAAGAGGCAGGCACGCACGAACTCCAACTCCCCCTCCCCCTCCCCCTCCCCCTCCTCGCCCGCCGTCTCCTCCCCCATCTCAGATCCACCTCCCATGCCGCCTCCCACCCCCTCCCCTAGCCCCCCCTAGCTAGCCCCGATCCCAAATGGGCCGCCCCAGGCTGCTCAACGCCGGCGGCATCGACCCCATCGCCGAGGAACCTCACCCCCCTCCCCGCGCCGATCGGGACCCCGCCGCCCTCGCCTGCGCGATCTCCGCGGAGGCCAGCGCCGTGCTCGCCGTCATGCGCCGCAGCCTCCGCCACCCGCGCGCCGCGGCCGACGACGCCGCAGCCGACCACCCGCTCGTGTCGTCCCTCAAGGCCCTGCGCCGCCTCGTCTTCTCCCCCGCCGCCGCCGCCTCGCCCTCGCTCCCCGCCGCCACGCTGCGGCCCTTCCTCGACGCCGTGCGCTCCGAGGAGGCGGGTGCCGCCGTCACGTCGGCCTCGCTCGCCGCGCTCCACGAGGTGATGGCGCTCACTGGGCCCTCCCTCCCGGGCTCCGCGCTACGGGAGGTCGTGGACGCCGTCGCCAGCTGCCGGTTCGAGGCCGGGGCCGAGGCCACTGCCGAGGAGGCCGTCCTGATGCGGATGCTGCAGGCTCTGCTCGCGTGCCTGCGCGCCCCTGCCGCCCCCGCGCTGGGGGACCAGCACGTCTGCACCGCCGTCAACACGTGCTTCCGTGTCGTCCACCAGGCCGCCGCCAAGGGCGAGCTCCTGCAGCGGTTCTCACGGCACGCTATGCACGAGCTCGTCCGATATGTCTTTGCCCGTCTCCCTCAGATAGGCAGTGGTGATGGAGGTGACAGTACAGTCAAACCAGAGGTATGTGTTTCGTAATGTGCACTTTTGCTTTCGCTATTAATAGTCACTAGCCATGCGTCGAGTTTACAAATGCCAGTCAACTCCACATCTTACTCTTGCAAATGGTTTGAAATAACAAATTTACCAGCTTTGTGGAAATTTTCTTGCTGTATCCAAGAATTCAGTAGCATTGCACACAAGAAATGATATCCTAGATATTACTTAAGAAGTTCAGTAGATTGTCCAGGAATGTGCTCAACTGAAGATCTGGTTCTACCGTGTCAGTTCAAACTGAGGCAATAAAAGATGGAATGTAAGAGATGGCAATTGCCTTTAGTGGAGTTATTGTGTGAAGGTGCTAGTGTGGGGGGTTGGATGATACATATGCATTAAACTTCAATTCATCATGCTATACTGGTCCTGATCAAGTGAGACTCAGTAGAGCCCAGTGTGTAGGCCTGAGAGGTGGTGTAAGTTGATTATTTTTCCTGTTGCTTGAAATATATAATGCACAAAATACTGAATCCCATAATGCTATTGCATATTAGTCTACTGTAGTTTATGTTTGAGCGTTGCAAAAAAATATGTTTTGAATATGTTTTAGTTTGCACCACACCAAAGGAGACAATTTTAGGACAAGTTTGAAACAGATGACTTTAGACCTTGAAAGTCTCCTATCAGTAGACTAAATCTAGCTGGTTTTAGAAATACATGAGCAGTTAATGAGAAAGAAAAGGATTTGTAGCATTTCCCGGTTGCTGCCCAGAACCTGTTTTCAGCCAATTTTTGTCAGAACCGGTTTTAAGGTGACGCTTGTTTGTGAAACTTTGATTCATGCCGCTGGTTACCGCCTAGAATGTCTATATTCTTTCTAATTTTTGTTATCAAGAATATCATTCCAGCGCGCGCGTCATTTACGCACCTGGATCTCCTGTTTGATTCCAACAGAAAATTCTAACTTCTTGGTTTCATCATGTCAAGGTTGCAACTTCCTGCATGGTCATTTCAGACCAACAAACTGAATCCTCAATTCCTCAATTATAAGTTTGAATTGGTTCCTCAGAAGCAATGTCTGAACAGCCTGACAAAGCAAACCATGATTTTCCAGCATGAATCATGGAACTGATTGGAGTCAAGGGAGTTAAGAAGAAATGAGATGTCCTCTTTCAAGAAAAGAAGAAATGGGATGTCGATAGGGACGGATTTAGTTCGGCAGTAGAGAATAGAGATGTTGCCAGGAGTGTCGCAGGATTTAGTTTTGGGGCACCCTAGAGTCACATGTAACGTGCATAAATAGATATGGTCTACAATAGGAAATCTAACAAGAATAAAATTATACGGTTACAATTTTATTTTATACCTAAATGCATATAAGATTATCTCAAATTATTTCAGTTCAAAATCCTAAATTCGTTATTTTGAATTTGAATTAAAAAAATCTGGCCTTCTTTAAATTCCCGGAGCTGGCCAGGATTGTGGGTTACCATTGGGATTTTTATCCCTAGTCATGAGATGTTTCTTTAGTGCAACAAGCCCAGATTATTCATTTCAAGTCCACTAACAATATCTGACACCGCCTCCCCAAGAGGACCTTGGATCTTTCGCCAACATTGTTCACAACCTCCAACACACCTCCGATGGTCAACCTATGTGGCTTTCTGTAACACTGTTGGTCACTTTGCATCTTCTAGCTTCTCCCCTATAGCCTACACTAGTGCAGACAATGCAAATTATGCAATTCTATCGCTCAACTGCTAATTAAGTGTTTGAGGCCGTGAGTGAGCAAAACGAGGTGGTGCAGGTGCAGGTTTTTGGGTTCTTCCAACTATTTAGATGAACTTCCATCAGAAGGTTATTGACCAAGATTAAATTATTACAATGTGTAATTATGATTAAGAGCACACATATTCATCCAAACAAACATTCGGATTTACTGTAAGGTAATGAAACTGACCAGTTTACATAAGTGAATCAATCTGTGTTTTATCCAGGTTGAATAAAATTGAGTACCAAAAATGCCCTTGAGAAGTTTGATTAGCTCCTTGGCATCTATTTCCCTATCATGTACCATTTCCATGTATCAGATATTAAGATGGCATTTTTGCTCCATGGAGCAGTTTACAAATTGCTTTCTGTATGTTGTACTCTGTGTAGATGGGTGGCATGGATAAGAACCATCCATTTGGGATCAGGCAAATGGAAAATGGCAACGGAAGCTATGCGTCTGAGGCAGGTACATCTGACGAGAATTCTGCAGATGGTAGTGGTCTTGTTGTGGAGCCTTATGGAATCCCTTGCATGGTGGAGATTTTCCATTTCCTGTGCTCTCTCCTTAATGTTGTTGAGCAGATCGGGTTTGATGAAGATTTACCTTTGTTTGCCCTAAAGTTGATCAATTCAGCAATCGAGCTTGGTGGGTCTGCAATTGGGAAGCATCCAAAGTTGCTGTCATTAGTGCAAGATGAGCTTTTCCGAAACCTAATGCAGTTTGGGTTATCGATAAGCCCACTTATTCTTTCAATGGTGTGCAGCATTGTGTTGAATCTTTACCATCACCTCCGGACTGAGCTCAAGCTGCAGCTTGAGGCCTTCTTTTGTTGTATAATTCTAAGGCTTGCACAACCCCGATTTGGAGCAACATATCATCAGCAAGAGGTTGCAATGGAAGCTCTTGTAGACTTCTGTCGACAGAAGAATTTTATGGTGGAGATGTATGCCAATCTTGACTGTGACATAACCTGCAGGAATGTGTTTGAGGAGCTTGCCAATCTTCTATCAAAGAGTGCATTTCCTATTAACTGCCCCTTGTCTTCTATGCACATTCTTGCTCTGGAAGGCTTGATTGCTGTGATTCAGGGAATGGCTGATCGGATTGGGAATGCAACCTCACGCCCTGAACTCAGGCCTGTGGAACTTGATGAATATGTCCTTTTTGGACTGTTAAGTGTGAGAATTTTTTAGATCCTCAGCATTGGGTGAAATTTGTCCGTCGAAGGAAGTATGTCAAAAGGAGGCTAATGATTGGCGCTGATCACTTCAATAGGGACCCGAAGAAAGGTCTGGAGTTCCTTCAAGGCAATCATCTGTTGCCTGAGAAGCTTGATCCTCAGAGTGTGGCTTGCTTTTTCCGCTACACAGCTGGTCTGGATAAGAATCTTGTAGGAGACTTTCTAGGCAATCATGATGAGTTTTGTGTTCAGGTGCTTCATGAGTTTGCTCAGACCTTTGACTTCCAGGAGATGAACCTGGATACAGCTCTGAGGCTATTTTTAGAGACCTTCCGGCTGCCTGGAGAATCTCAGAAGATACAGAGGGTTCTTGAGGCCTTCTCAGATAGATACTATGAGCAGGCCCCGCAGGCCTTCGCAAATAAGGACACTGCTTTGCTACTGGCTTACTCAATTATAATGCTGAACACTGATCAGCACAACATGCAGGTGAAGAAAAAGATGACTGAGGAGGACTTCATCAAGAACAACAGGAACATAAATGATGGCAGTGACCTTCCACGTGAGATGTTGTCTGAGCTATACCACGCGATCTGCCGGAATGAGATTAAGACCACGCCTGAGCAGGGTATGGGATATTTAGAAATGTCTCCCAGCCGCTGGATAGATCTAATGCGGAAGTTGAAGTCAACATCCCCCTATATCGTCGGCGATTCTCAGCCTTTCCTCGACCATGATATGTTTGCTATCATGTCTGGCCCTACTATTGCTGCCATTGCAGTGGTATTTGATCATTCGGAACATGAAGAAGTTCTGTTGACCTGTGTGGATGGCTTCTTGGGTATCGCAAAGATCTCAGCGTTTCATCATCTTGAAGATGTTTTGGATGATCTTGTTGTTTCTCTTTGCAAATTCACCACTCTTTTGAATACCTCTTTGGTTGAGGAGCCAGTTACTGCCTTTGGAGATGACCTGAAGGCCAGATTAGCAACTGAGACATTGTTTACCATAGCTAATAGATATGGGGACTACATACGTACTGGCTGGAGGAATATATTGGATTGTATCCTGAGACTGCATAAGCTAGGGCTTCTTCCTGCCCGTGTTGCTAGTGATGCAGCTGATGATTCAGAAGTTTCTGCTGAAACTGTCCAAGGAAAGCCTGCTCCTAGCTCAATTTCCACATCTCATATTCCAGTGATGGGTACGCCTCGGAAATCCTCTGGACTTATGGGAAGATTTAGTCAGCTACTCTCACTTGACAGTGAAGAACCAAGATCCCAACCAACTGAGCAGCAACTTGCTGCCCACCAGAGGACTCTTCAGACAATCCAGAAATGCCGCATTGATAGTATATTTACAGAGAGCAAATTTTTGCAACCTGATTCACTATTGCAACTTGCCAGGGCACTGATATGGGCTGCAGGCCGGCCTCAAAAGGTTGCCAGCTCGCCAGATGATGAGGACACAGCAGTATTCTGCTTGGAACTGCTGATTGCCATCACACTTAACAACCGAGACCGAATTGTGCTTCTCTGGCAAGGTGTATATGAGCATATTGCTAACATAGTTCAGTCCACAGTTATGCCATGTGCACTTGTGGAGAAAGCTATTTTTGGACTTCTGCGGATATGCCAGAGGTTACTTCCATACAAAGAGAATCTTGCTGACGAGTTGTTGAGGTCACTACAATTAGTTCTCAAGCTCGACGCACGTGTAGCAGATGCATACTGTGAGCACATTACACAGGAGGTTGCACGCCTTGTCAAAGCAAACGCTGGACACATAAAATCACAGATGGGCTGGAGGACAGTAGTGTTGCTGCTCTCCATTACAGCTCGCCACCCTGATGCTTCGGGAGTAGGCTTTGAGGCTATCATGTTTATCATGTCAGAGGGTCACCTTTCAAAATCAAATTATGCCTTCTGCATTGAAGCGTCACGGCAATTTGCTGAGTCCAGGGTTGGTCTAACAGACCGATCCATTCGTGCCCTGGATTTGATGGCTGATTCTGTCAGTAGTCTTGCCAGGTGGTCACAGGAGACAAAAGGGACAGGTGAGGACGCTGATAAAGGACCGGAAGCAATCAGGGAGATGTGGCTCAAACTGCTGCAAGCACTGAAAAAGTTGAGCTTGGATCAGAGAGAGGAAGTGCGAAATCATGCATTAATTTCACTCCAACGATGCCTAACAACGACAGAAGGGATATGCCTCCAGTCCACCACATGGTCACATGCTTTCGATCTTGTCATATTTGCATTGCTTGATGACTTGCTGGAGATTGGCCAAAATCACTCACAGAAGGACTACAGGAACATGGAAGGGTCACTCGTGCTCGCCATGAAACTAGTAGCAAAGGTCTATCTTCAACTACTACCAGATCTCTTCGGGCTGAGCAGCTTCTGCAAATTGTGGCTGGGAGTCCTTAGTCGGATGGAGAAGTACATTAAGATCAAGGTCCGAGGCAAGCGGAGTGACAAGCTTCAAGAACTGATCCCTGAGATTCTCAAGAACATCCTTGTTGTGATGAAGAGCAGGGGGATCCTCGCGAAGAGGAGCACAATAGGGGGTGACAGCTTGTGGGAATTGACATGGCTTCATGCAAATAACATCTCGACGAATTTGCAATCCGAGGTTTTCCCAAACCAGGAGTATGAGCAGCAGAACAACACCAGTAGCCCGAGAGGGTTCAATGGCGTTGAGGCTAAGGACTAGGAGTTCAGGTGTTGGCTGATAGTCCGGTCTGACGTGGCATGTGCAAGTTTGTCGTGTTGCTAGGTTACTACTACTGCTTATTTGCTAATCCATTGAAGGTTTTGATATTGTAATTGTATTTCGCCTCCATTGTAAGGTGTTATAGTATGTATTTATCCTGGCGAGCTCAAAACCCTGTTTGCAGTCCTTGCTCGTAGTTGCTGTTCTGTAAAATCGTGAGAGCAATGTGACCAGATCGACGTGCTCGCTTGAGTAGTTGCCATTCTTCCTTGTACACGTATCAGCACTGAAACGGTGTCGTTTCGCAAAGAGCTCATATCGCAGTTATTTCGTAGAACATCCAGTGTGACCCGTGTTTTGGAAGGTTTTAAATATGAAATTTACCTACGAAGTTCTTTTCAAAGTAGGATCGGCTTTGCAAATTCCTGTTGCAAATTCCTAGAGGAACTATTCATTTCCTTCACTTTTCGGAGGATTTCAAACATTAGCTCAAACCTCATTTTTGTTTCCTTTCAAAAGCAAATTCCTTAGAAGCATCTAAACGGCACCTCTATATGATTCCTATCTAATATATTTTTCCTTGAAAATTTCTTTAGAGCATCAAACAGCACTTCTATTCAACTCCTGTTTTTAGTTCATGCAAGGTTCCACTGGATATGGCTGTTGTGAACAGACGTCTTCTCGGAACAGACGCATCGGTGATCAACTTTCAACCGGCGCTTAGCAACTGCTAATGACGCTTCAAAGCGGCAACTGCCGTCGTTTGAGCATGTATATATATGTACATTGAATCCAGAATCAATACAAGAATCTTCATTCTCTGTGCCTAAACTCTGTCTCAATCACATTGTACATTTCATACTTCAATACGTCATTAGCACTTAGATTCTACCACCAGAGCACACCGGCCAACAGTGAAGTACTCCGGCGAACTCCGGCCAAAGAATCAAGAAACGAAGAAGAAGAAGGTGAGCATGGCAGAACAGATTGTTCAGAACATCCTCACCCTGATTGCGACGGTTGACGTCGCAATATCCTCGCTTCTTCCTCCGCCGTCTCCACCACCTCGCCGGCGCCGTCGTCGTGCGCGCCGTCGTCGCCGTCCTCGCCGTGCGCTCTATCCTCCGACGATGGCATCCCGCATTTCTGCTCCGAGCCGTCTCTTGGAGAATGCCACGGCGCTGGCCCCGACCGACAAGCGCGCTCGTCGTCTCGCCCTCACGGCAGCGGCAAACGCCGGCAGCCCCTGGCGCGCCCAGCACCGGCGCCCATGGGGCCCTCTTCCTCTGGCGCCCGAAGCCTCCAACGCCGATGCCGCATCTTCTCCGCGCGCCTCGTCTCCTTGGCAGCCATGGCCAAGTCCGGTCCGCCCTCCCATGCCCGCAGCGGCACTTGAGGCCATCTCGGACCCGGCTCTCGCCGCCCCTCCGCCACCCCCCTTCTACTCCGGCATGAACGGCGGTGGCGGTTGGGGCTTTGCGGCATCTTCGTCGACCGGCAGCAGCGGCACGGCGACCGCCCAAGCCGGCCTCCGGCGAGGCGCTCCTCCGGCGACCCTCGGCGTCCGCGCGGCTCCAAGCGGCGGAGGGCATCTCGACTCCGGCGTCGGGATTCCCAATGGCGCGCCCCCCCCGCCCGCGTGAGCTCTCCAACGGCGGCGGCGTTTTCCGCCGCCTCTCCTTCCGCGGCGGCGTGGCTCCCTCCAGCAGCGCCTGCTCTCCTCTCCTCGACGCCGGCGGCGGTTGGCCTCCCGGCCCCGCCGCAACGCTGAGCCCCGGCGAGCAACTCCCCGGCCGTGGCGCCCTCAGGCTGGCCACCGGCGACCACCCCCAAGCGGCGGCGCCTCCTCTCCGCGCCCTCCCCGGTGACCCGGCGGCGCCCCCCGACCCCCGGCCCCTCCTCCCCAGAGCATACGGCAGCGGCGGCGGCGGCGGTTAGGGTTAATCCCTAACCGCCCAGCCCTTTTATGCAGGAGGCGCTCGGGTGGGCTGTTGGGCCAGCCGGCCTGCCTCACGGGCCCAACAGGTCCAGCAGCCCATCGGGCCAAACAGGCTGGCATCAAATGGCCCATCCGGGCTGGAAAAAAAAACCTAGGGGAGTATATTGCAGTTTAGCCCCTAGGTTATTGCATAATTATATATTATTCTACATCAGTAGCATATTATCTCTGTTTAGACCCTCAGGTTTACTATTAATTGCACTCTAGTCCTTAGACTTTTACTGTTTATTGCAAATCGAGCCCTCAGGCTTTACGCAATTTACACGTCAGACCCTCAGGTCGTGGCATATTGCGTATATCAATATGTAACTATGTACTGTGTACATATTACCTTCGTAATACTATAGTATATTATCGTTTTATATTATGCACTTTAATTTGCAATTTATTTCTTTAAAGTTTTATTGCAAATTCTATCTTTCCGCTTATAATTCTATTTTAAGCATCATTTTGCTCTCAAATCGCGGAAAATTATGCAACTTTGCGCATATTTAAGTGATTATCTTCTAAAAAATTTGGTAAATTGCATAAGGTAATGGAGTCTATATTAATGGCTGCGATTGTAGCATCGCCCGTTCTTTGCAACGGAGTCCATAATATTAGCAGCGATTAACTTCGCCCATTATTGCGAGGTCTACACCGTTTTGCGGTAACTACCTTCAAAGTGCAAATAACCAAAATTCAAAGTATAGAGACTATATATTTGGCGGTGATTGTAGTATCACCCATTTCCTCAGAAATGGAGTCCAGAAATATTAGCGACGATCTCTATCGCCTATACTATAATGAAGATCTACACTTGGGTCGTTAAGGAATCATCCTGACCCAAATTTTTGCAAAATCCTTTGCATCATTAAAATTTACTCTCAAGTAAATTAATACAAGCATGATTATTTCATGCAGGACAATGGCAGACATAACCAAAAAGGACTTTGCCGAGCTTGCCCTCGATGGAAGCAACTATTTGACTTGGGCCATGGACCTTAAAATCAATCTTTTAGGTCGTGGTCTGGTGCTACCATTAACTCTCCTCAAGAAGGTGATGAGCCTATATCAGAGAGAACAAGATATGCAGCACTGCATTTCATTCGACATCACCTCCATCCTGATCTCAAAATTGAGTATCTCCTGGAGGAAGATCCACAAGCCCTATGGACCGCTCTCAAGGAGCGTTATGACCAACAAAGAGCGGTCATGCTACCCGAAGCACAACGCGAATGGTCCAACATTCGTTTTCAGGATTTTAAATCCGTGGCGGATTACAACTCCGCTATTTATAAGATCAACGCTAAGTTGAGATTCTGCGACAAGGCTGTTTCAGACGCCGATCTGATTGAGAAGACCTTGTGTACTTTCCATCCCTCTATGCGCATATTGCAACAGCAATATCGTCAACAAAAATACACCAAGCATTCTGAGTTGATTTACACGCTTCTTCAAGCTGAGAAGCATGATGAACTTCTTATGAAGAATCATCAAAGTCGCCCAACGGGCACTATGGCATTACCAGAGGCTCATGCCAACACTCAGAACAAATCCAATGGTCGTAAAAGGAACCGCAAAGAGTTCAAGGGAAAGTGGAAACAAGGCAACAAGCAGAAATCCAACAAGTTTGATAAGGGCAAAGGTCATTTCAAGAAAAATGACTCCAAAGACAACTCTCAAGTTTGTCAAAGATGTGGATGTATGAATCATCATACAAGGAAATGCCGAACTCCAAAGCACCTGGTTGAGTTGTATCTCCAATCTAAAGGCAAAGGCAAACAAGTCCAAGGGGAGAAATTCGAAGCTCACTTCAACAAACAACCAAACACCACCCTGGAAGCGGAAAGTTCTCAAAACTCTTCATCAGAAGGAGAACCAAGCTCAAGTCAAGAAAGACGATGACCCCATGGACATTGATGACATGCTTGTGGAATTCAATTCCCAAGACATGTATGGAGATCTCAATTAATCTCCAAATTATCATAACATATGTCTCTAGCCTATATTGTACGTACTTAGTTGGAAAAGACGTACTATATTGTCCAATTATTGTATTTGTATTATTATGTACCTAAGACATAATAGTTCATGTATGTGTTCTATATAAATTCAAGTTCTTAATGAATTCTCTTTATTTTATATAGAATCTTCGAAGACAATCCAATGGAAGAGGAAATGTGTTTAGTGGATAGTTGCACCACTAACACAATCTTAAGGGAAATGAAATACTTCCAAACTCTCAAGAAGAGTAAAGGAAACATTATGACTATCGCTGGTCGCGATGCTATGATCATTGGCTCTGGTCAAGCCACCATCATTCTCCCTATAGGTACGAAAATTACAATAGAGGATGCACTCTTGTATCCCGATTCAACTCGTACCCTACTCAGTTTCAAAGATATCCGCAAAAATGGTTTCCATGTTGAAACTTGTGATGAGAGCAATGGCGAAAGTCTCCTCATCACTAAAAATGACGGATATGAGAAACAAATACTCGAGAAAATTCCTTCCCTCAAAACCGGATTGTACTACACATACATCAGACCAATTGAACATGTTGCGTATAAAATAATTTTTCAAAACCTTGACAAGTTCAAGGTATGGCATGATCGCCTTGGTCATCCTGGCATAGGGATGATGAGAAAAATTATTGAAAATTCTGTTGGTCATGATTTAAGACTTGCAAAATTTCCTAAATCCTTAGATTTTGTATGCACCGCATGTGCTACAGGGAAATTAATCTTAAGACCCTCTTATCTTAAGATACGAAATGAACCACTTAACTTCCTTGAACGCATTCAAGGAGACATATGTGGTCCAATTCAGCCATTATCTGGACCATTTAGATATTTTATGGTTCTAATCGACGCATCTACAAGATGGTCGCATGTGTGCCTATTGTCCACTAGGAACCATGCTTTTGCCAAAATAATTGCTCAAATTATCAAATTGAGAGCAAATTATCCTGAAAACAGGATAAAAACCATTCGAATGGATAATGCCGCAGAATTCACTTCTCGTGCATTTAATGATTATTGCCTAACATTAGGCATAACTCTAGAGCATTCTGTACCTTATGTACACACTCAAAATGGTTTGGCTGAATCCCTTATTAAACGAGTCAAATTAATTGCTCGACCACTCTTACAGAATTCAAACCTACCAACCTCTTGTTGGGGACATGCGGTTTTACACGCCGCAGAGTTAATTCAAATTCGTCCAACTGCTTATCATACGGCTTCCCCGTTGCAGTTAGTACGTGGAAATCAACCAAGCATTTCTTATCTGCGTCAATTCGGTTGCGCTGTATACGTGCCGATATCACCACCGCAGCGTACACAAATGGGCCCTCACAGAAAATTGGGGATCTATGTGGGGTACAATTCTCCGTCAATAATTAAGTACCTCGAGCCCCTAACAGGGGATTTATTTACAGCCCGGTACGCTGATTGTATCTTCGACGAAGATAATTTCCCGGCATTAGGGGGAGATAAAGACAAGTACCACAAAGAATGCCGAGAAATAGATTGGAATGTCACTGGCATTCAAGCCTTAGACCCACGTACTAAAGAATCTGAATCTGAAGTTCAGAGAATCATAAATTTGCAACACATTGCAAATAACCTGCCAGATGCATTTACTGATCATAAAGGCGTGACAAAATCACACATTCCGGCGGTTAATGTGCCAGAAAGAGTGGAGGTACCTAATAAAACCACTCAACTCCCTAATGAGAGCAAAAGGGGGAGAACTTCTGTCATAAAGGATCCAGCTTCTCAAAAGCGTCCGCGGAAACAGAGGACTCTAAATCCTCAAACAGTAAATGCAAATCAATCTCAAAAAGAGAAACACTTGTCGGATGCTCAACATCCACAACCCAGCAAAAATGTGCACATAAATTTAAGTGCTGGGACATCGGAACAATATAACTCAAATGTTGAGGGAAATCACAATGAGTTAGAAGATGATAATGAAATGTCCATCAATTACATTGATTCAGGAGAATCTTTTAAAAGAAAGACTACAGTTGTCGACATTTACTTCTCCTCCAAAATTGCTAAAAACCTTCATGGGATCCAGAACCTAAGTTCATGGCAGAGTGCCTCAAGCGCTCAGACTGGCCCAAATGGAAGGAAGCAATTGAGGCAGAATTACGCTCGCTCAAGAAAAGAGAGGTATTTACTTCAGTAATACCAACTCCTCGAAATGTCTTCCCTGTGGGAGCAAAATGGGTTTTCGTTCGAAAGAGAAATGAAAACAATGAGGTGGTGAGATACAAAGCGAGGCTTGTAGCACAAGGTTTCACGCAGAGACCCGGCATCGATTATGATGAAACCTACTCTCCTGTTATGAATGGCATTACATTCCGATATTTAATATCTTTGGCAGTACAGATAAAATTATCTATGCAGTTAATGGATGTTGTGACCGCATACTTACATGGGTCACTTGATTCGGATATTTACATGGAAGTCCCTGATGGGCTTAAAATCCCGAATCAAAATATAAATCGCAACATGTATTGTGTAAAGTTACAAAAGTCACTTTATGGCTTAAAACAATCGGGAAGAATGTGGTACAACCGATTGAGTGAATTCCTTCTTCAGAAGGGTTATTCAAATAATGATGATTGCCCTTGTGTATTCATAAAGAAATCTTCAAAGGGATTTTGCATCATCTCAGTGTATATCGATGATCTCAATATCATTGGAACAACACAAGACATACAAGAGGCAAGTAATCATCTAAAGACAGAGTTCGAGATGAAAGATTTGGGTAAAACCAAATTCTGCTTAGGTTTACAACTTGAGCATTTTCCCTCAGGAATCCTTGTACATCAGTCCGCTTATATCCAGAAGATCTTGGAGAAATTCAATATGGATAAATCATATCCATCCAAGACTCCTATGGTCGTTCGATCTCTTGATAGAGATAAAGATCCATTTAGACCTAGGGCCGATGACGAAGAGATCTTAGGACCTGAAGTTCCTTATCTCAGTATCATCGGAGCACTAATGTACCTAGCAAACTGCACCAGGCCTGATATTTCATTTGCAGTTAATCTATTGGCTAGACATAGTGCATCCCCTACTAAAAGGCATATGGTAGGTGTTAGGAATATCCTCAGATATCTCCAAGGCACAAAAGACCTTGGTTTATTCTATCGAAAAAATCAAGACATGACTATAGTGGGGTATGCAGATGCTGGCTATCTATCAGATCCCCATAATGCCAGATCTCAAACTGGATTTGTATTCCTACATGGTGGAACAGCCATATCATGGAAGTCCTCAAAACAGACTTTAGTGGCTACTTCCACTAATCATTCTGAAATAATCGCATTATATGAAGCTTCACGTGAATGTGTATGGCTTCGCAGAATGGTTAACCACATTCAACAATCTTGTGGAATTGATTCCTTAGAATCACCAACTGTTATCTATGAAGATAATTCTGCTTGTATTACGCAAATGCAGTCAGGTTACATAAAGAGCAATATCACGAAGCACATTGCTCCTAAATTATTTTATCCCCATGAATTGCAGAAAAATGGGGAAATCGAAATCTTGCAAACTAAGTCTTGTGAGAATCTTGCAGATTTATTCACAAAATCCCTACCAACGTCTTTATTCCAGAAATGTGTTCATGGAATTGGTATGAGACGAATTCGAGACTTGCAAGGTTCAGGGAGAGTGAACTCCTAAATATAACCTGATAAATGATCCTCAGATCATAACATATATTGTACTCTTTTCCTTTATGAGTTTTTCTAAATGATTTCTCATAAAAGGTTTTTAATGAGGCAATACTAATACAAGCACAATATGTCATATCGTTTTCTCCTTATTTTTCCCACTGGGTTTTGAAGGAGTTTTCCATGACATATTCTCTACATTTCTCCTCAAATTTTTCCCACAGGGTTTTAGAGGAGTTTGTGCAGATGTTCTTTATATATATATACAAAGATGAAAATTGATCAAGGGGAAGTGTTGTGAACAGACGTCTTCTCGGAACAGACGCATCGGTGATCAACTTTCAACCGGCGCTTAGCAACTGCTAATGACGCTTCAAAGCGGCAACTGCCGTCGTTTGAGCATGTATATATATGTACATTGAATCCAGAATCAATACAAGAATCTCCATTCTCTGTGCCTAAACTCTGTCTCAATCACATTGTACATTTCATACTTCAATAATGGCATCCAATTCCAGTTCATGTGCGTTTCCTATCCTATGATTTTGATTCAAACGGGCCCATACCTTTGTTCTCATCACAGTTTCTATCATGAATTGAAGAAGATGACAAAAAGAGATGAAGCGAGTAATTTACAATCACACAACCAACCACTACCATCTTTTATTGAGTTGTATACTTAATACAATGAACATACAACCCGGCAGCAGCGCAAACACCTGCAATAGCAATTCTCGAGAGGATTCAAATCCCTGTCAGTTTCCTCAATAATCACAACCATCCAAGAAAGTATTTGGCAGCAACAAGACCTTCAGGGATGTGTTGCCCCTCCCTGCATATGATCATTTACCGGTGGGGGGTTGACCACAGGAATATCCAAGCTGCTGCCTTCTGCTTCTGGGGATACCTCCCGCACATCAGCTATCAACGCGTCTGACTGCTGAAAGCCACCCCACTCCGCATCGCCAATTGGACGGATGTCCACCCCATCCACGGCCAGTTGGACTTCAGTGCTATCGCTGGAAACCAGGACTGATCTGGAATCACTTACACAGGCTTTATCCACATCGTCATCTGATGCATCGACATGCTTTGTCAATGGAGGGGAGTTGTCCGCACCAGAGCATGATTCAGATCTCTGTTCACATACTTGTTTTGTGCTGCTTTGTTCTCTGCATCAATACAGTTATCTTTTACTCAGCACCAACAATGCCAGTGTAAAGTTTCTGTCAATAGATATATCTATATTCTATGCACATTTCACTTTAAACTTGTAAGCAACAGGGATGAGATGAGACAAAAACCTCTGCACTTGTGATTGGAGAACACCAATAAGGGCTAGAAGTTCCTCCTTTTCTTTCTCAACAGCATGCAAATTTTCAGCAGCTTCCTTTATCCGAACTGCAGCATCTGCTTCAGACACCCTTACCTTCTCCTCTGCTCGGGCAATAGTTGCTTCCTGTATCACTGCTTGCTCTCTAGCTTTTCCTAGTTCAGTGCGCCACATATGAGCCTCCTGAAATGCAGCATCTCTTTCCTTCAGCAATTGGTCCTTCTCTTTGCTCAGGCTAATTACCTTCTCTTCAGATTGTCTTAACTGCCATATATTCATTAATCATAGTTAGCATCAGAGTTCAGAGCACTTTAAAATTCTAAAATAATACTAATAATGAAACATAATATTCACCTTAAGCATGGATTGTTCCATTTGTGTTTCCATTGCTTTTTTCAGCCGCTCAATCTCTGAACATAGAAGTCGTCTCTGTTCATCCATTGTATGAGCTGCAGAAGCAGCAGCTTCTGCAGCCTCTGCAGTCTGTGTTAATTTGTCTGCAATTTCCTTAATTGTAGCGTCCCGAGCACGAACGTCCTTAGCCAAATGCTGCAACTCCTCATCTTTCACTCTGAGAGTCTCCTGAGGAACATTAACGTAGTACACAAAGTATTGATCAAAGATTCAAATTAATGCTCATGTATATAATATGGATACCAAATCATGTACCTACACATCCATAAAAATTATTGCCCAAAGATGTAACCATCTAAAAGGTTTAGCGATGGTACTCAAAGGTTCAAGAGCTTATACTAATCAGCATAAATCTGGAAGGATGCCATGCCATAAGATATTGCAATCATTTTCAGCCTCAGCCAAGTCCCAGTTGCATATAATAAGCGAGGAGGATCATGTCCTTCTAGCAATAAATTTTCTCTAAGCTCATTGAGCATATATTAGTCTGTCCTAAGACAACCGAGCTAACATTATATCAATAGTACCAACATATTGACAGCAACGATGCATTTATAGTTTACCATGACAATATAACCAAAACCATTACGAAGATTACTGTGTCCGTGGTTTGCTATCACCTGTATGAAATTAGTGCTAGTGTGGATAATGAAGCGGGTTTGGTCCATAACAAGGGATTATACATTCTGTTGCAGCACATCATTTAAATTAATAAAACTAAACGCTTATTACAACAAAAATATTTGAAAATAACGAAATGATTATTATCAAGAAATAACTCATGACAGCTCAATAATGAATCATGCTGGAAAATTTGTCTATGGTCACAGCAACACCACTTACTAATAATATGGAAGAAGAGATCCAGATGAGATATTTATCAATATAGGCTGAGAGATGAATGCATACCTTCATGATGGTTAAATCATCAAGTTGACCCTCACTCAAATTATTTGTACCCAACCCAAGAGCTGCCCTCATTGAAACCTTCAATGCTGCATCTATCTCCTTCATGGCCTCCAAGGCAGTTGCATTAGCATTAGCGACTGCAGTAGCAACTGTGCCTAATGTAGAAGGAGAGCCGTTCCCAGCCAAAGAATTCACTGCCTCTTTATGCGCTTGTAGTACTAATTGAGTTGCACTGTTAAGTAATTAAAGATAACATCAGCCCCAAGTAGTTCAATTATTCTTCATAGACTCCAATATTATAGTTGTAATTAAAGATAACATCAGCCCCAAGTAGTTCAATTATTCTTTATAGACTCCAATATTATAGTTCAACTATCGAAAGGAGAGATTATCATAGCACCACAATGCACCAAACTAGTTCGATCCAAGAGTCCTAAAGTTGAAAGCAGTTCATGATATACAATTCTTTGATTCCATTCGAAAGCGTTATCTTCTAGTTATGCATTACTGGGATAAGGAATTAAGAAAGGGGCATATGTAGTGCAAACATGCAAACTCTCATCACAAGCTGTTCGATCAATCTGGGAATGAAACACATCGTTTAGATATGCATCATGGGAATGCTAGCTTCTACTCAGATACTGGCGCTGTTAGCATCCCATGATCTAACTAATAGGTGATAAGCCTCCCTCACATTGATTCGATGGCTCACATTGGAGTTTGTGTGTTTGCGCTTTTGCATTAGGTACTCCTATACTAACATGAAAACAACTATAGAAGCATGAAAATTAAATTTGCAAACGCCTGGACATCAGTGAACAGTAATACAGTACACAGCATATAATAATATTTTATGAGGCATGAATCAGAAAGCTTACTGCAGTGTAGATACCCAAGCTTTTGCAGCACCAGGAGTTTCAGCACAAAGAAAGTAATCCTTTTTCTGAGGAGTTCCAATGTCTACTAGAGTAAAGGAATACTAAAAACTAGAAGAATATACTCAACTAGTAAATAAACATTAAAGGCTTAAAGCTCTTTGAGAATCATCATATGTTTATAGGATACAGAAACAGCAGCCGTCATACTTTGGCATGCCTCTGTAAGAATTTCAGCAGTAGTTATAAAACCTTCAAAGATAGAAAAAACATACTAAGAAAAGTTTATGTTCAGGGAATAATCTTACTGAAAATTTACAGGAGACAAAGTAATGGTGCTTGAAGCATCAAATAGAACGGTTCCCTTAATGGTAGTTTCATTCCTCCGAAGTCTACAATAGAAAAAGAAACACTAAATATTGAGATAATAGTACGAAGGTTAGTAGGTATTAGTTACAGAACACTCAATGTTCCATACTTGTATTCCATCTTTCCAGATGTCGGGTCCAATATTACCCATCTTTCGTTCCATTTCCTCAGCTGTTTGAAAGAAGACGATAGCAGTTCAAAAGGTGAAATAGTAGATAAATTTACACAAGTAGAAAGCAAGTCAGAAGAAATCGCTAGGGTCCTCTGATTGCATTCTTTTAAACACAGATTGTCCCAGGCAGACCATCGAATTGTATTTTCTAGGTAAGTCGCAAGTACGTGAACACCAAAAGAATTCTTCTGCATGTATGATCTTCACAAACATTAACCCTTCCACCACCACCATGTTGCGGTGCATCTCATAATATCAATAAGCATTTCCATCAGCTGTACCTAGGACAACACTAGGTCCTTGTACACATGGAACAATATCCACTTGGTTTTCCCTTTCTCTCCCCGCTAGAATCGAATACTAGGAATCCAGAATACACTAATTCGCGCGCAAGGACACAGGGCAATTCAGTACTCCTAGCTGCTACTCGCCAAATCTCATATGATCCCCGCTATCCCGATAAAATAATATCGGGAAACTGAACAGAGAAGCCACTCTGCTCCCAAAGAAATTCACCATCAACCATAAACCAACCACTTACCCTAACACTAAATTCAGCACCAAAATCGACGATTTCCACGCCTAAACCCAGCACTACACCAAATCTATCACCAAAATCGAATATTCACACGCCTAGTAAAACCCCATATAATCCATCACCCCAAATATGATCGGGGAAGCCAAGAACCACCATACCGTCTCAGATCGCTTCAGCAGGGGCCCCTGCAGCAGGTACCTCCCGGACCCCGACGACAGCTGCCGCTTCACCTTCTCCAAGCTGCTTTCCGTGTCCCTCACCCTCTGCAAAATCCCCCCACAAATTTCATCAAAACATCACCAAAACTCGAGAGAATTCAGAAACATCTGGATCGGGGTGATGCTGGTGGACGTACAGGGGAGCTGCCGTTGGTGGCCATGGAGAGGGAAGCTGTGGAGGTGGCAGGGCTAGGGTTTTGGGGTTGGAGACGACGGCGGCGAGGGAGCCGGTTGGTGGAGGCGGGGGGGAGTAGGTCGCGGTGGCTCGACCGGCCGGTGGGGGGCGTCCAGATCGATGGAAATCTCGCGAGCTGCCGGAAATGCTTGTGCTACGCTGCCCGAGGCTTACCCGCGAGCTGTTGCCCATGTAGCGTGGGCCCGCCGCTGCTGCCGCGGGTGTCAGTGACCGGCTGCTTGGTTTGGAGGGCACGGGAGGACAATGCTGCCTTGCGTGGGAGATTGTCCAGATGCCTACAAGGTACACTAGAAATTTGGGAAAAAGCCGTATTTGGCCCCCGCGAGTTCTAATGCCAAAAATGGCCCCCCGTCGAAGACAAGAGCAAAAATGTCACCGCGACGCGCCGGGCAGCTGACGCGTGGCTAAATCGCGCCCGGGGACCGCGAGCAGCGTCGATCGCGCGTCCGACCCGTGATGGAGTCCGCTCGCGGGCCCAGCCCCGAGGCCGCACCCCTAGCCCGTGAAGGAGGCCGGGCCGCGCCTCCCCCCGCGACACAGGCCGCGTCGCGCCCGTGGCCCACGATCGCGCTCCAGGCCCGTGAGCTGAAGATCCCGTGGCCGCAGCCCGCGACGGCCGGGCCGGCTCGCGCGGCATGCCCGCGACGAGCGCGATGCGCGGCTTTTTTTTCTTTGGCTAACGCCATGAACGATGGCGTGTAAGTCCGCATGCTAACGCCAATGTCAGTGGCGTTCAACCCCTGGTCCACGCTGGCGCAGCCCCGCTGACCTGGCTGACGTGGCAAAGCTCCAAACGCCGTCTCCACTGGCGTTTTCACCCACTACCCAAACGCCATGTGGTTTGGCGTTTGCCCCTCGGTTTCTGCTCGCTTTTCACCCCGCCCGATTTACTTTGTCGGTCACAGCGCCGGGCCCCGACCCCCTTTTTCCGGTCGTGCGCGGGGCGCGCAGTCAGCTTTTTTCTCCCGCATGGCCAAACAGTTGAATGCTTGGATGCTTTTTCCCTTTTCTTTGACGTGTTGTCCATTCGCTGTCCATTCGCTGTCCATCTTTGTTTTCTTTTTCCTGTTCTCATCCGAGCGATGGAGTTCTCTTCTCCCTTTATATTACACTCGTGCTCTGGTCCTCTTCATTTGCTGTCTGTTTAGTTTTGTTCTCACTGCGTACCTCTGCAACGCTCTGCCTTTCCTTTTAGCATGAGAGTATGAAGCACTGATTTTGAAGCCAAAAATACCAAAATCAGCTATTCGAGTAGTAGAAAAAACTGAAGTTCAAGTCAAGATCTAGCCACGAAGGTAAATTTCTTCTATATGCAAAATGTTATCATATGTTCTAGTTAGGCTAAAATTAGATAAATGATAATGTTAAGATTTTGGTTATAATTGAGTTGACTGTTATTTCATCCATGCATAAAATGCAATTCTCTCGACTATTTGTAAATTTTAATTTTGTATTTAATGTAGCACGAGATGGAGTTTTGCAACGGATTTTGAAGCTAAAAAGAGTAAAATTAGCCATCTTTGTAGTTGAAGAAATTGAAAATCAAGTCGAAACCTAGACTCAAAGGTAAATTTTTTTTACATGCAAGATGTTGTTATATTTTTTAGTTAGGCCGCGATTAGATAAATGACAATGTTAAGAGTTTAGTTATAGTTAAGTTTACTGTTATTTCCCACATGCAGACACGGCAGTTGTTTCGAGAAGTTCAACAACGTGTACATCTGGTGGTATTCTTCGAGAAAAGGTAAATCCACGTTGCATGAAATTTTATGATTAGTTCATTGATTAGCTTAATGTTTGTTAAGTGACACCACGTTAAGCCATTTTAGTGCGACAAACGACATTGTTATTCTACGTTATAGTTTGGATACATATCTATGAAAGATGTTGAAGTTAAACTTATTTGACAGAAATTAGCATAATGTAAGATGTGAGAAACTAATATTAAATATACACTACTTTGGCTAGAGTTAAATTGAGAAATTAAATTTCTATATGTTATTAAAATTTTGGTTTCGTATATACGTAGGTACAATGAATGATAATGTTAAGTTAAGACTTTAGTTATAATTAAGCTGACTCTTATTTCATGCATGCATAAAATGCAATTGTCTCAAAAATTTATAAATTTATCTTCGTATTTAATGTATACCGAAACTCGTGTCCTTGCACTTAGACGTAGTACGAGATAGAGGTTTCCAATGGATTTTGAAGCTAAAATGAGAAGATGTGACAAACTAATATTACATATGCACTATTTTCCCTACAATTGTATTGAGAAAAAAAATATTGTTTACATGTTATTCAAATATTCGTTTCGTATGTACGTAGGTACAATGAATGAACTGTTAGTGTTCTACGGGCCGAATATAATACGCGACGGGCCTTGTGGGATCGACTTGTCCCAATGCGAGTACAAGGTTGCACATATAGATGGTTTGGACGAGATTAGTTTGTTGGACCTGAGGAGGTGCATACGCCGCGAGTTTGATCGGGACATAGCTCGCAACAAAATAGTCATTGAAGCAGTCACATGTAGCAGCCGGGAGGACAGGTCATCAGTCCCCTTATGGCAGCTGCACAAGGTGGCTGGCAACACATCATGGGCTGGGTACATGCGCCTTGTGAGTACACCAGGGGCGTACATATATGGTCGCCCCATGGTGTACGTACAGTTTGTTGAGAGCAGTCGCCCGTTGACTGGCAACGAAGGTTCCTCCGGAGTTGGTGAGTTACAGGTTGTTGCAACAGAAGGAGGTGTAGGGCCAGCGGATGCAGCGTTAGAGGTCAATGTGACACATCCTGAAGACCAGTTCATCAGTAATGAAGATGCCGGTCCCTTCTGGTCTGCTTGTGTCGACTGCTTTGAGCTGTTAGCAAGCATGCCGAACGAGTTGGACTCTCCTGAAGACGGTAGCGACAAAGAGTCGGACGGTACCGACGAGGAGGGCGGTGATGCGGTACGACGTGGTCTACCTGCAGTAGCTGCTGGCGAAGAAATGGATGAACTGACGGTGCAGAGGCTTGTCATATCAGAAGATGTGAACTCACGGTGGGGTTTCGAAGAGAACACTCTGATGATAGGTCAGCACTTTCCAACCAAGCATGCTGCACACATGGCTATTACAAAGTATGCCACCTCCATAAGTCGTGAGTATCGGGTCAAAAGGTCGAATCCCACATGTCTGAAACTTGTATGCACACGTCCAAACTGTCCTGGAAGGGTGCGTGCAAACCAAGCCAAGGGGATTTACAAGGATTTTGAGATAACTGTGTTTGTGCACCACACGTGTGAGCTATCCGAGCCGTTGACTGCGCATCGCAACGTGAGTGCCGCATATGTGGCCAAAAAAGTGCACCACCTAGTATCCAAGGACATCTCCGTCGGGCCAAAGTCATTGATGTCCACCGTGGCTGACGAAGTTAGTTTTCCGGTCAGCTACAGCATGGTCAGACGTGCGAAGCAGAAGGTGATAGAGAAGATGTTCGGGACTTACGAGGAGGGATATAATTTCGCCCCAAGAATGCTACATCAAATAACGAAAACTAATCCAGGCACTTACTTAAACAAGTATGAAAGGCCACATCCCGATGGAGTACTTGGTCATTTCATACTTGACCGTATATTCTGGGCCTTCAGTCAAACTATTCAGGCATTCAGGCATTGCCGTCCGATGCTTTCAATGGACGGTACATTTTTGACTGGGAAATACAAGGGGACACTACTTATAGCCGTGGCTGCTGATGCTAATGATCAAGTCCTTCCTGTTGCCTACGCAATAGTTGAGAGCGAGAACTCCGATAGCTGGCTGTGGTTCCTTATAAATGTGAAGTTGGGTGTTGTAGGGGACAGGCCTAATGTGTGCCTTATTTCTGACCATAATGCTGGGCTTCTAAATGCTATAGACACAATCAAGAATACTGCTGTTGCTGAGTATAGGTGGACTGATCTTGAGAGTAGGCGGTGCATGCGGCACCTGGCCGCTAATTTCTACGGAAGGTTCAGAAACAAAGATCTTATGAAGAACTTCAAGAAGCTGTGCATGCAGAATCAGTTACGGAAGTTCCAGCATATTTGGACAGCACTGGATGCTGCAACCAGCAGGTACAGCGGGGAGTCTCAGGTGGAAGGCCAGCAAGAAGTGCAGCATCCCAGAAACCGGAGGGCGATGAGTTTGTCAGAGTGGGTAAGTAGACATGCTCCCGAGATTGAGAAATGGGCCCTGGTGCATGACACAGGTGGTCATAGATATGGCATAATGACAACCAACATGTCCGAAGCGTACAACGGTGTGCTTAAAGGTATGCGGTGCCTCCCAATTACTGTCATAATTGATGAATCATGGTCCCGGACAGTTGGGTACTTTCACAATAGATCAAAAGCTGCGAAGGAAAAATTAGACAAAGGTAATGAATGGTCCGAAATCATGCAGAGATACATGGAAAGAAAATAAAGAAATCTCAGAGTCATGACGTTCGAGCTATTGATGGCTTGAGGAGGAAGTACGAGATTCGCCTACGGCGGAAGCATATCAATAGCCATGCACGAGGTGATAGGAAATATGAATGTAAACTTGATGCTGATATTTGCACATGCACGTGCAACAAGCCCACGCTGCTACACTACCCTTGCTCCCATGTGTATGCGGCTTGTGCGGCAATCAAGCAGTCTTCGCAACAATACGTCTCAAGATACTTTGACATTCATCATCTGATGGGCACATGGGGCAGTGAGTTCTACTCGTATGGTCTTGATATAAGTTACAAGGATCTCTGGACCGACGTTGTTCAGTGGGTGCCTAATCCATCATTGAGACAGCAGAAGAAGGGACGTCGACACACTACTCGGTTCAGGAATGATATGGACGATAGCCAAATTGGAGAACCACGCCGCTGCAGGATATGCAAGACAAGGGGTCATAGCAAGAACGATTGCCCAAACAAGCCGAGCACGTCGATGAGGAGCTAGTATTTAGTACCACTGTGTTAGCTGTAGTGTGTACTTCAAATTATATGTAAAAATATGTATGGGTCACCTGCCACTATGCTGTATTTTCTTAGTATTGTACTCGAGTTTTCGAATATGTAATGTTGACCTTGACGTCATGTACTGTGAAGTTTTATATTACGTTATTTCGTACTTCAATTAACCATGTGTTTCTATTGCTTTTCGCTTTGCAGGCGATGGCTGAAGTCCCGGAACTGCTAGACCGGTATTACGACGATCACCACCGATGTCACTGTTGGCTGTCCAATGACAGCGAGGTTCCACCAACGTTCACTCTTAGAGTACCCCGGACACAGTGGCCCTTGGACGAGCGCTTCGTTCCCAAGCTTGCCGAAAGTGGACTCCTCCCCTTTGCTCGTTTGGTTTCAGCCGGGCACTCTTTCACTCTAGATGGTTCTCTATTGATAGCCTTGGTCGATAGGTGGAGACCAAAGACGCACACTTTCCACTTTCGTTGGGGAGAGATGACGGTGACTCTTCAAGACGTTTCCATGATAACTGGTTTGCCCATCAACGGAGAGGCGATTGTTCCACCTCCTAGGAGGGCTGACTGGATGCAGCACTTGGCTGCGAGATTTGGTGTGCAGAGCCCGAGAACTGAAAGGGGGGCGGCTCAACGAGGTATCCCTTTGAGCTGGCTTAGGAGGTTTGACACATGCCCAATCGATGCAGACGATGAGGCTGTTATGACTCATCTGACTGCGTACTTGTTGTATCTCTTCGGGTGGTACATGTTTCCGACATCGCACGGAAACATAGTCTTCCCCAGCTACATCCACCTCGCGGAGGCCGTGGCTGATTCTGTGCTTGGAGACGTTCCACAATACAGCTGGGGATCTACAGTACTGTGTGCGACATATAAGGGGTTGTGTGACGCTACGGCCCGTAAGAAGGGCAAGGAGCCGATTCTTAGTGTGTGTCATACTTTGCTGCAGCTATGGAGTTGGGAGCATTTCCCGGTCGGACGGCCCCGCATAATTGAGCCGGTCCACCTGTACCCACCTGAACAGACCGCCATAGATGGTCCAACCATGAGCACTAGGTGGGCAGGTGCCACGTTAGCCTGGTCGCGGGACATGTCCGCACGGTGCTACCCGTTCTACCACCAAGAGTTTGAGATGTTGGATCAGCTAGGTGTCGTATGGTTCCCCTGGACAAATGAGCATGTCTTAAGTGTGGCACCTGCGGGGTTGTCCATCCAGTGTTTTAGAGACATGCAGTACTGGATGACGACGTGCCACTTGGTATTCTCAAACATGGTGGAGCCGTACGCGCCTCAACGTGTGATGAGACAGTTCCATCGCTTCCAGACGGTGCCCCCCCGACTAGCAGATGGCTGGACAAAAAAGTTCATGAGTACGCTCTAAAATTTGTAACCATTTTCACTTTGCATTACTATTGTTCTTCTTATTAATTTTGACCGTACAGTTTTACAAAATGTAGACAGGGGAAGAAAGGAAGAAATGAGCAAGACTGGAGAGGGACGCAAAGCACATGGAAAGAAATGTGGGACGGCATGGCTGCACAATAGATCGTTCATGAGGCGAGGTATTTATTTTAATCTATCCGTTCTCACATGACATGATGAATCGTTGTTCGTTACTTAACGACGTTACTTCCAGGCAGTACGACGAACGCACGTACGATGAGTATCTACAATGGTACCTACCTAGGACGCGGGCTAGACTAACCTGTGCTCCACCTGAGAGACCCACGAGCCTCACGCATGCTGAGCAACTACAATTGGGGATGGATCGGCATAGAGCTTCACGTCGTGACGAGACAGTAATAGTACCAATTGTTTTGCATTATTCATTGAACTTATCGATCGCACGGTTTGAAACATTGTTTGGGAATGTAGTTCGATCGGGCTGTGCGGATCCATGATACTGCCGCGTCCGTCATCCGCTCAGGCCGTCGGCAGGATTTGTCGAGGGTACTACAGAAGGTGAAGGACATGTACGAAGATGCCAAAGGAATCATGAAAAACTTGAGCTGTGGTCGCACGGACGACGTATTACGCTCACATTCAAACTTGCCGGAGCAGAGGTCCGCACGACCCAGTGAGGCATGACCCAGTCAGGCACGACCCAGTGAGGCACGACGTAGTGAGGCGCGGACTTCAGGAACCGTTTCAGGACGTCGAGAGGTAACGTATTTCAGTGCTTCGAGCCAAACTGTTGAATATAGGGCGTGTACAATTTTTAGTTAACCATATTATTGTATTTTCATAGCATGATGCACGGGCAGACACGTCTGTACAAAGGATCTCTTCTAGGCGAGCTGGTCGAGGACATCAGGTGCGCATAATTGATAATTAGTCACACATACATAGTGCACAAATGTACACTCAGAGTGTAATTGGCATGGTGCTATTTGTAGTCCGACGTACGTGGGGACACATCACTCGTGCGGATGTCGTTAGGACGAGCTGCTACAGGACATGAGGTGTGCTTTACTCTTCGGAAGAACGCATTGTAATATTTAGAAAGTGTGCTTAGTCTTTTGCAATGGTCACTTTATTTATGCAGTACGACTCGATTGAGGACGAAGGCCAGACCTCTCATTCCGGTGCAGCTACCGATGTATGGTCTTTTTTAAATTATGTGTGCACAGATTATGCGTTTCTTGTGTGCTTAATCTTCACACTTATTTTCGTAGCTCCGGGAGGACACGTTGCTACAGCGAGACTCCTCAACACGACACGATGGACACCTTCAGGTTTTTTAACTTATCACATATCATCATTGCACCCAATACGACGTACTTAAATTTTATCTGAGAAATGATACATTTTTTACATAGTACGTGATCGATTCACCACATGAGCCGCTGCAGGGTTCTCCGGGAGGAACATTTAGTCAGGTATGTCAAATTAAATTTATTGTTGTCAAAACAATAAACTTGATTCTTAATTGATATACCGTTTATTCTGGTCTTTTTTCAGACATTCAACGATTCGCCTCCCCACGAAGAGACTTTTATTTACCAAAATCAATTTATGCGACCTTCACTTCAATACCAGCCCCTAGTTGGAGGAGGAAGTTCCGAGCCTGGTTCGTCCCACCAACAGGGTCATGAGTGGGTCGAAGATTTGTTTCGACATCCCCAGGAGATCGTTAATAGCCAAATTCCTAGTCAACCATACCCTACTCAGGACACTCAGGAGGATCAGGAAACTTCCAAGACTCCCCAGTACAGTCTCCGAATAAATCCAAGACCAAGCGAGCATTTCACTTTCCCCTCAGGTCACATGCCACCGAGGCATAAGAGGGGAAGAGGCCCGTGATCGCAACTGTTTTAGTTCCTTCAATAATTGTGCTATTGTACTTTGCCGTATGCATTACTCTATGAATTCCAGATGCATGCATGCTTGCTCCCTCCGTTTTGCTCTGTTGTTTGTACTTATTCACACTGGGAAATGTATGGCATGCAAAAAATTCATTTTGCCTGCCTTATCTGGGATACTTTCTTAATGCTCCCGGGAGATAATGGAAAGATGATCCATGATTGGATTCAGTCTTAATTTAGTTGGTCAGAAAAAATGATTCGACCTGCAACCAGGGTTTCCCATCATTTTTGCTCCTCGAACGGAGAGAATCGATTTGACACTGCTGTCCTGTCCTGTCCAGCAGAGGCAGTGTGATGAGTGCGCAGTGCAAACGCCATGGGAATTGGCGCTTAGGTCTCTGTGCAAACGCTGATTGTTCTGGCGTTTGACTGCTGCATCCAAACGCCGGCTACTCTGGCGTTTTCTATCCTCGTCCAAACGCCTCCATATTTGCCAGAACAGTACCGTGTTTTCGCAGGCTTCTGTTATGCGGAAACAGCCGGCGTTTGGCTTTGCAATGAAAACGCCACGGGCCCTGGCGTTTGGGTCCGAGGTAGCTCATAAAAACTCAGACGATGAATATTTCTGGACATATCACACAAATTTGATAACATAGCACAGATATTAAACAAGTCACAGATAATAAGGTTCACGATAGAAGACACAAATACGTGAACATTCAAAGTTCGAAATCAAGATTCGCGACATTAAAGATTATAAGTCCCAAATCTAGATTCACGACAAAAAAGTTAGAAGTCCGACATAAAAGTTAGACTCACGACATATGTTTGAAAGCAAGGTTGACACACGACATATGTTTGAAAGCAAGGTTGACACACGACATATGTTTGAAAGCAAGGTTGACACATGAATGTCTATTGAGTCACACGGGGCCATTTTCCCTTCTTGTCACGCTCTTCGTCTTTCTCCTGTGCGAGGCGAGCCCTCTCTCGCTTACTTGCCCTCTCCGCCTCACGAGCCTCCTTCGCGAGGCGCTCCTCTTCCTCCTTCTTCTTGCGTTGCTTCTCTTTCCAAAGCTTGTGCTTTTTCGCCTCCTCCTGGTGACGCATGGCCTTCCAAAACCGTTCCGTAGCTACACGTCCCTCAATCTCCATCACTACCTTGACCGCTATTGATTGCTCATGATCAATCCATGTGTAGTAGTTGCAAAGAGGAGGAGGAGACTACAAGAAACATACTTATGTTTGTAAGTCATGTGTGGTGGAACAAGTGATTTGTCTCGTGCGTGATTGAATTTACCGGTGGGCGGTCGTACGGGTTACTCGGATGCTCTGGATCATGGGTATAGTTGGCACACATGAAAAACCTTCTTTCTCTGGTGTACGAAAAGTCGATGGACTCCTTCACCCTACAAGGATCTTCACACCAACATGTAGGAGGTACGACACCTTTGTCTAAAGGGCAATGCTTCGTCTTCCTTGGCCTATCCTCTTGATCGGCGCAAGGCGGCCTAGCAATGGGCTCGGAGGAAGCCATGTCTACAAGAAGAAAACAAATGTTAGCAAAAGTCATGTATAAGTAGAAAAAGTAGCAAATATTTACCATTCATATTGCATTATTACCACCACCACCGCTTAACCAATAAAACATCCCACCTCTAGATCCTAGTTCTAACATTTCACAATTTCGTAAACATTACAAACATCATACTAGGGTTACTATACATCACAAACATAATAGCAACCCACATTTCCCATTTTCAACAATGGATTTGGGTAAAATCCCAAAAACTAGGGTTTCCCCTTAACCCTACAATGCCACCAAATTAGTCGATTTCAACCAATCAAAACGTGGGAGATGAGAGAGTTTACCTCAAGAGATGCAAAGGGGTCCAATTCAACGAAGAAATGGCTCTGATTTAGAAGGATTTCAGAAGAGAATGAGTAGGGGAGAGAGAGGGCAAGAGGGCACCAGCTCGGGTGAGGAGAGGTGGAAGAATGCTTGGGGGCTGAATGGGTGGTGGGGCCCACCCGCGGTGCCCTGGGCGCTTAAGTCTCTCGGGGGCAAACGCCAGACAACATGGCGTTTGGGTAGAGGGTGAAAACGCCAGTGGAGACGGCGTTCGGAGCTTTGCCACGTCAGCCAGGTCAGCGGGGCTGCGCCAGCGTGGACCAGGGGCGAACGCCACTGACATTGGCGTTAGCGCGCGGACTTACACGCCATCGTTGATGGCGCTAGCCAAAGAAAAAAAAAGCCGTGCATCGCGCTCGTCGCGGGCGTGCCGCGCGAGCCGGCCCGGCCGTCGCGGGCTGCGGCCGCGGGATCTTCAGCTCGCGGGCCTGGAGCGCGATCGCGGGCCACGGGCGCGACGCGGCCTGCGTCGCGGGGGGAGGGAGGCACGGCCCGACCTCCTTCGCGGGCCAGGGGCGCGGCCTCGGGGCTGGGCCCGCGAGCGGACTCCGTCGCGGGTCGGACGCGCTATCGACGCTGCTCACGGTCCTCGGGCGCGATTTAGCCACGCGTCAGCTGCCCGGCGCGTCGCGGTGACATTTTTGCTCTTATCTCCGACGGGGGGCCATTTTTGGCATTAGAACTCGCGGGGGGGGCCAATTACGGCTTTTTTCCCTAGAAATTTTGAATGGCCATCGCTTAGACTGCCAAACTTATTCTTTTTTGTTACACAATGAGCAAAGGTACCTGTTTTTTCATGAACATTTGTATGTGTGGATCTTTTCGAAAAAATATATTCAAAAGTATTTTTCATCCCATTTTCAATCCGGGAGCACATGCTCTCCGAAGCCAAAACGTCTCTCTCCAAAAAAAACTCTGAATTGCGAGTGTTCATATAAAATGTTTCGCGTGGATACCTACCTAGGGGCAGAAGAGTCAACTGCACATCTCATTTTGTTTTCATACGCTTTCACTTTCCTCATGCGATAGACTCTCTGCTACCGCTTGCACTTCTCTGCAGGACCACGCTATGTAACCAATCTTCACACCGTCGTAGTTTCTCATTCCCCATTCGCCATGATGGTCATCTTCCGAGACGATGCATCATGCCATCACCATAGCGTGATGAAACCCTAAACTTTGGTTTTAGGATGTCACTTCTCATGAAATTGTGGAACACTAGTAATCACCAAAGGAAGCAACATATTAGATGGATGCCAAATTGAAAAGGGTATAAGAATTCACTGGAAATGTTTCCGAAGTGACAATAGGTTTTAGTTAATTAGCTTCAAGCAACATTCAGCAAAGTACACAAGTTGTTAAACTAGGTTTTGGCACATTTCTAACAAGGTCAGTAAAAAATGTGTGGAACCTGTACTTTATTTAGGGCATGTTAGAGTTGTGACTTGTTAGACTCTCGCTGTTGTCTTGCCATCTTCACCACCTATGCATGATCGCCAACTGCCCATTCTTATGGCAGCAATGCTAATGCTTGGCTCACCATATTATCATCAGCCTTATATAAACGCATATATACACCTGAAAAGAATACTCCGCCACTTTTTTTTTGGTCATAGGTGTGGAGCGTCTGCAATTTGTGTGGAGGACAAATGTTGGCAAAATATAGTCAATGAAACGTCCCAGTAAGAAAAACTGTAGCGCGTCAAATATGTGACTGCAACCAAACAATCACAAATATGTCTACAAATTTTTTGGTCAAATGGGCTACCAAATTGCCGCTGATTGGGTACGTGCTCCAGCATCCTCGAATCGGATTGTCTGTCCTTCGTACAAGAATTGACAGCAACATGATGTTGCGATCAGATTGTATCTTCATCCTCCACCGAGACACTGGCCTTGGGAGTTAACTTGCCGGATCTGAAGATAGTTTTTATAAAGAGAGAACATAATAAAATAGCTCATGAGCTCGCACAACATGCAAAGCGCTCTAACCTTTGTGTTGTATGGCGTTTTGTGGCTTCTAGTTGTATTGAGCAATTGGTTGCTCATGATTGTCATTTGCTTTTCAAGTAATCAATAATGTTCTCTTTTTCTTAAAAAAAAATTAGCAAGTTGTTCCACGCAATTGCATAGAAAAAATATTTAATCATTTTTAATTTTTAATTCACATAGTATATATTACTATGCTCTTTGCAAGAAAACCAAGTACCGCCGATTGTGTCAACTGTATGTGATATTAGATCAATACGTATAATTAAAGTTCGAATCAGGTGCCAGCCAGTCGGTAGTTTCTACTTGTGTCAATGGCAGATAATGTTTAGGTACAATTATGAAAATCTATCGGTTGTGGTTCGTTAATAGTAAAGATCCACCAGATCAATGGCTGGATGATGTTAGGTGCAGTTATGAAAATTTATCGGTTGTGATCTGTTTATGTACAATTATGAAGATCTATCAGCTGTGACATGTTTAGGTATAATTATGAATGTATATCGGTTATGATCTATTTAGGTACATTTATCATAATCTATTGGTTGTGATCTGTTGAGGTGCAGTTATAAAGATCTAATGATTGTGATATGGTTAGGTATAATTATGATGATCTATTGACTGTGATTTGTTTATGTACAGTTATCAAGATCTATCGGTTATGGTACACTAATAAAAAAGGGTCCACTAGATTAATGGCTAGATGTTTTTCTTTCTCATGGGAACTTTTAACATGTCTAATAAAAAAGGATCCACTAGATTAATGGCTAGATGTTTTTCTTTCTCATGGGAACTTTTAACATGTCTACTTTTTTCTAGTTAACCCATTATGTACTTTTAATAAATAATAATAACTAGCAGAGTGACCCGCGCAATTTACGCGGCTAGATTTCTTTTCTTCTATAATTATTCAGTGTTTGTTTGTATACGTGATTCTTATTATCTTTTTCTGATCTATAGTTTTTCTTTTTTCATCAAATTTACTTATGAATTTTCAATTGGAGTTTTGCCTGCTAAGATTCTCTTTTGACTACCCTATCAGGTAAGGCAACCACTTTTTGAAGTGTCGAAATGAGAAGAAGATTGCTACCCTATTACCGCATCATGAGATGCCCAAGATCACCCAAGTAGAAGTTTCCTCCAAGAGAGCCGCGGCCAAAACACCAACAACAAAGGTCGCGGGCATAGTGGCGCAACCCCCCCACGCCCCCAAGCCAGAAGCAGCCCTAGGGAAGTCTGGCACCAAGCCGCCATGACGGTAGGTGCACGCGTTAAGAGGATCAAGTGGGGGAATCCGGGACCGACGTAGGTTCCAAGAGGTGCCACCGTCACCGGTCGCGCTTGCCAAGAAGGTTCTGAGGCTGTTCGCGGAGCTTATCCTCTGAGGAAGGAAGTGGCAACCAAATCCAGAACGAACGGCAATGGCACCAGGGGGACAAAGGTCACAGGGTGACTTGAAACCCTTTGTCGAGAGAAATCCAAGAGGTCATCTTCCCCCAGATGTTCAGACCACCCACATTGAAGCAGTAGCAGGGACTCCAACCCCCTAGAAGTATAGTCCACAGCCATTCGAGCCACAGGAGGAGGGCCAATGGAGATGTGATAATTTTCCCCCTCGCTTTGACCGATATGGCCAAACATGCTTCTTCAATCAAAAGAGGAATTCCATCAGGTCATGGGAGCATCTCCAAGAAGTTTTCATCACAAATTTGCAAGAGAACTTCACACAATCCCTCTTGTCCAGCAAGAGGAGGGAGAGTCCCTGCGAAGTTTCTTCAAGCGCTTCTCAAAGGTGTGAAGCCAAATTGCAAATGCCCTAAGCACCACAGTGATTGACGCTTGCATGCAGGGTCTACTCCCCGGAGAGGTGAACTGAGCCCTCAATCAAAACCCTCCAAAAACCATAGATGAGTTGTATCACAAGATGTAGGAGTGCACGCGAGGAGAAGATGGCAACACCACCAAAATCAAGCCATCATCACATGGCCATGATGCATCTTCGAGTGGAAAGCCCAAGAGTTTCTCCAAGAAGAACTCCAGAAACAAGAATCGTCCATACCCGCGAGAACCAAGGGTCATGGCCATTAGCAGCCAATCTCACCAAGACAACTCCAAGTTCAGCCAGAACACGCAACCTCATGATCGTGGACCTAAGAAGCCAAGAGAAAGATAGTGCATTTTTCACAAATTCGAAGGTAACTGGACTAGTGAATGTTGCGCTCAAGAAGAAGGAGCCTCAGTGCAAGCTCCACGCTTTGCCAACCCACCAAGACGACAGGGGGCTCCTTCCCCAAAGCAGCTGCCCCAACATGAGTGCTCGTGAATGAGACAACCCCTGAGGAAAAGGAGCTTCCATTCCAATAGCCCAACCACCTCATTAATGTCATCCTGGGAGGCTTGGCATCTTGAAGGAGCTCCAAAAGGCAACGGAGAGAGTAACTTAGACCAACCAACCCTTTACCAGTCCAAGCCAACCCCTTGCCCCACACGTTAGCCTCTATAGCTAGGTATGGATAAGTAAGAAAAGTATTTCTCTATTTATTTAAATGAGAAAATAACAGAAAATGCTAAAAATGTTTAAAACTACTAAAATCATAGAAAATTCATATGCACTCTAAATTGGATGAACTTTTTATGAAAATTCATGATTTAACATGTAATTTCACATGGTATCATTTTTTATGCATGTTACTGTTCTAACAAAAAATTGAAATTAGTGCTAACTTAAAAAAACCCTAAAATTGACATATAGGGATCTAAAAATTCATAAATTTCTTATCTAGAAGTCCAAATTGAGTGATTTCAATTGCATTAGCTTTATCATTTCGTTCTCTATGTTCCAGAATGCATTTAATTCATCATATTGCATTTTAAATCTCTAGCATTTATTTTTCTTTTCATCATTTTGTTAGCTACTCTCTCCAATTGATACTCGAGTGACAAGATTCGATTACAATATCTGGTAACAGCAAGAACGAGAGAGAGGAACAGAGCCGGAGGTAGGGGAGACAATGCCAGAAATGTGATCACTCGGATCCTTCACCCGCACGCTACAGTATTCTACTTATACTCGAGTCGGATTCCACGCTAGGCCCACTCTTTCCCCGCATAACGCCTGTTGGGCCGCTTCACTCTCCTGGGCCTTACTTCCACGGACTCGGCGCTTCCCGCGTCCACGCCTGCGTCCACTCGGTCGTCGTCCGCTGTCTTCTCCGGGTCGCTGACAATACCCCCTCCAGAACTACCGGCTTGACCCCAAGCCGGTGAGCGAGGGAAACGCCGGCGCAGGTCCTCCGCATCCTCCCACGTCTCGGTGCCGGCGGAAGCGGACGACCAACGGATGAGGAGCTGCTCAACCATCTTGTTTGCTCGACGCGCCCAGCGAGTGTCGAGGACGGCAGCTGGTACCTGCGGCGAAGGAAGCGAAGAAGGAAGATCTGACGATACCTGTTCGCCGCGAACCAACGCCCGCTTGAGCTGGGACACATGGAAAACCGGATGGATGGCCGCGGACGCGGGCAGCTGCAAGCGGTACGCCACTGCCCCCACTCGGTCGACGATCGGAAACGGACCAAAATACTTGAAAGACAGTTTGTGATTGGCGCGCGGGGCAATCGAAGTTTGGACGTATGGCTGGAGCTTCAAGAAGACCGTGTCCCCGATCTCAAACGTGCGTTCCGCGCGGTTCTTGTCAGCCTGCCGCTTCATGCGCTGCTGGGCACGGTGCAAATGCTGATGCACCAGGGCCGTCATAGTCGCGCGCGTCTGCAGCCACTGCTGAACATCACTGTTGGCGCCTACATCATCCACTGAAAGACCCAACTGCCGAGGAGTCCGACCATACAGCACTGTGAAAGGAGTCTGACCAAGAGATGAGTGGAAGCTGGTGTTATACCAAAATTCGGCCAATGGCAGCCATTTGGACCATTGATTGGGGCAGGCGTGAACAAAGCATCGAAGGAAGGTCTCCAAACACTGATTGACGCGCTCCGTTTGCCCGTCCGATTGCGGATGGTAAGCGGTGCTGAGATGTAACTGAGTGCCCGTGCGAGAGAACAGCTGTTGCCAGAATTGGCTTGTAAACACCTTGTCGCGGTCAGAGATAAACACGCGTGGCAGGCCGTGCAGTTTGTAGATGTTGTCAATAAACACCTGAGCAACTTGCGAGGCAGTGAACGGGTGATGAAGCGGCAGGAAATGCGCATACTTCGAGAATTTGTCCACGATCACGAAAATGCAATTGTAGCGGAAGGACGTTGGCAAACCTTCAATGAAGTCCATGGTGGCGACCTCCCACGCCGCGTCTGGAACCGGCAACGGTTGGAGCAGGCCGGGATATTTGGACCGATCAGGTTTCGCCTGTTGGCACACCGAGCAGCCCCGTATGTAGTCCTGAATGGTACGTTTCATGTGTGGCCATGCGAAGAGCTGCTTGATCCGACAATACGTGACCGGGAACCCGAAATGGCCGCCGAGCGCGCTGTCATGAAGAGCGCTGATGATGCGAGTCTGGAGAGCCGGGGCGCTGCCGAGCCAGATGCGATCGGCATAGCGGATGACGCCATGGCGCAGCGAGAATTTGTTCTGCGGTGACGCGATGGCCAATTGAGCCAGAAGAGTGCGTGCCTGGGTGTCATTGGCGTAGCTGGCCGTGACTTCTTTGAGCCAGGAGGGGACACACTCCGTGAAAGCGGCACACTCCTCTGCAGCCGGATGTTCTTGCCGTGACAACGCGTCGGCCGCGCGGTTCTCTGAACCTTTCTTGTAGCTGATGCGGTAGTGAAGGCCCAAAAGCTTGGTGAATGCTTTTTGCTGCCACGGGGTAGAGAGTCGCTGGTCCTCGAAGTGAATCAAACTCTTCTGATCGGTGCGGATAACGAACTCGTTCAATTGCAAATACGACCGCCAGCGATCCACTGCCATGAGCACTGCTAAACACTCCTTTTCATAAATGGAGAGGCCCTGGTTGCGCGGCCCCAACGCTTTGCTCATGAATGCGATCGGGTGGCCATCCTGCTGCAACACCGCGCCAACTCCCTTGTCACATGCGTCAGTCTCGATTACGAAAGGTTTGGAGAAGTCCGGCAGAGCGAGCACAGGAGCAGAGGTGAGAGCGCTCTTGAGCTGAGCAAACGCGGCCTCGCACGCAGGCGTCCAAACAAACGGGCAATGCTTCTTAAGTAGGTTAGTGAGGGGTTTGCTGATCAGGCCGAAATGGCGGACAAATTTACGGTAGTAGCCGGCTAAACCCAAGAATCCGCGTAGCTGCTTAGTCGATGTTGGTGTTGGCCATTGCTGAACCGCGAGTACCTTCGACTCTTCAGTGGCCACGCCATCGGCACTGATAAGATGGCCCAAATAGGACAGCTGATGCTGCGCAAATGAGCACTTCGATTGTTTCACTTTCCACTGATCGTTCCGAAGAAGCTGGAGCACCGCATGCAGATGGTGCAGATGGTCTGACAAGGTTGGGCTATATACCAGAATATCATCAAAGAACACTAATGCGAACTTCCGAAGGACCGGGCCGAGAGTAGTGTTCATCGCCCGCTGGAAGGTGGCCGGTGCGCCGGACAAGCCGAAGGGCATAACCTTGTATTCGTAGTGGCCGGAATGAGTCTAAAACGCCGTTTTGTGGGACTCGCCATCAGCTAGCCGTATCTGGTGGTAACCAGCACGAAGATCCAGCTTGGAGAAACAGGATGCGCCCGCTAGTTCATCCAGGAGCTCTTCGATTACTGGAACCGGGTACTTAGTCTTGCAGGTGATGGCGTTGAGATGACGGTAATCGATGCACAGTCTCCAACTGCCGTCTTTTTTCTTCACTAAGATAGCTGGGGACGAAAATGGGCTGGTACTGTGCTGTACGACACCGCTTTGTAGCATTTCAGCGACTTGTGATTCCAACTCGGTTTTCAGAGCGGGTGCTACCCGGTATGGCCGCAGAGCAAAGGGTTGAGCGCTTGGGAGCAGGGGAATGGTGTGATCACACGCACGGGTCGGTGGCAGGCCGCGCGGCTCATCGAAGACATCGGCAAACTCTGATAAGATGTTCTGGACATCCGGCGGCAATGGATCTGCTACAGTGTCACGGATCAGAGCCAGTTGGATATAATGAGCTGTGGCTTGGCGCTTAGTAAGACCGGCTAGCTGCTGGGAGTTAACTGGAGTACAAGATGGGCTGTCCGATTTGATTCCCTGGAGTGTGACTGTGCGGCCGGCGAGCTGGAATTGGAGAGTTTTGCGAACCCAATCCACGGTCATGGGACTATGATCCTCCAGCCAATCCATTCCCAAAATAATATCGTAGCTGCCCAGAGGAAGAATGCGAAGATTGGACAAGAAACTGTGACCCTGTACCCACCATGAGCAATTGGTGACTTGGCGAGAGCAAGAGAGTTCACCACCGTCTGCTACTTGCACGCGGATTTCGTGAGCAAGGTCCTGAACTCCAGGCAGATGGTCGGCCAACTGAGCACGGACGAACGACGCCGAGCTACCCGAATCCACCAGCAAGAGAACCTCCCGGCCTTGCACCCAGCCGTGGAGACGAATTGTGCGTGGAGAAACCGTGCCTTCAACTGCTTGCTTAGAGATAGCCATCAACTCAATAGGCTGTTCCAGGAGATCTTCTGCCGCGCCATCAGGCTCGTCGTGCTGGAGCGCAAGAATCTGAAGAAGTTCTTCGACCACATGTAGCTAGACCGTCGCTGGGCATCTGTGGTCGCGCCCCCAGCGCTCCCCACACGTGAAGCACAGGCCGCGGGCACGCCGGTAGTCCCGCAGCGCCGCGACACCGTCTGGACGGCCACTGGCTCGAGCGCCATCCACGCCCCGCCGATCCTCCGCGGTGGCAGCTTGGGGCGGCTTGCCGTGGTGAGGCAGAGCTGGTGATTGCCGTGCCGGATGAGCTACAGTAGGCTCCAGTCGTCTGGGTCGATTGCCGCGCGCACCCGTGAGCACCTCCTCCTGAAGCAGCGCCAAGGAACAGGCGGCGTCAAGGTCCAGTGGCCGCTGAACCATCACCACCACCCGAATGTCGTCCCGGAGTCCCTCGACAAATTTGGTCAAGAAATAATACGGGTGAATTGCGTCAGAATACGAATTTAAATGGTTCATCAAATCTTCAAAGCGATCAATGAAATCTTGGACAGTGCTAGTCTGACGCAAATGATAAAACTGGCGTATGAGCTGCTGATGCTGATCGCGACCAAATCGGCCGGCGATCAACTCACACAGGCCGGCCCAATCCAAATGAGGAACCCGTTTGCGAATCGATTGATACCAAACCCCGATCGAAGGAGTGAAATGCAGAGTAGCCATGCGAACCCACAAATGCGATTGAACCCCAAACATTTCGAAGTACTCTTCGCATTGAGACTGCCACAATCGTGGGTTTTCCCCATCGAAGCGCGGAAACGCGACGGTGGGCAACGAAGAACCCAGACCAGAAATGCCAGATGCATCAGTGAGATGAGAAAACCGAGCCAGATCGGAAGATGGAAACTGCATGGCGTCAGAAGAGGAGCGGAATCTCGTACCGTTGGCCGGAGGAGGTGGCGGGGTGAAGGACCGGCCCGCCACCTGCCCCCGTGTAGTCGAGTCGACGCCGTAGCCATTTGGCCCTGGGAACGCTCCCAACTGCGCCGCACCAAGAATCGAGGGTGTTGCTCCGCCCAGGTAGGTGGGGGCGGCGCCGCCTGGTGCGGATGGCGACGCCGAGCGCAACTCCGAGCGGAGGGCCGCGCCCTGAGCAGTCTTCTCGTGCAGATCATGCACGGTCGCGTGTAGATCCGTAAGGCGGGCTTCCAGATCCGGCCGCCAGGTGCAGAGGGAATCGAGCTTGGTGTTCATCTGCTCTTGCTGCTCCCTCATCGCCTTCAACTCCTTGACGAGATCGTCCATTTCGCGTGCTTGCTTGCGGGTGAGGATGATCGATTGGATCGGCTTAGTGGCGTCTGGATCTAGAGCGGAGGAGGTGGTGGGTTTGCTCTGATACCAATTTGTTAGCTACTCTCTCCAATTGATACTCGAGTGACAAGATTCGATTACAATATCTGGTAACAGCAAGAACGAGAGAGAGGAACAGAGCCGGAGGTAGGGGAGACAATGCCAGAAATGTGATCACTCGGATCCTTCACCCGCACGCTACAGTATTCTACTTATACTCGAGTCGGATTCCACGCTAGGCCCACTCTTTCCCCGCATAACGCCTGTTGGGCCGCTTCACTCTCCTGGGCCTTACTTCCACGGACTCGGCGCTTCCCGCGTCCACGCCTGCGTCCACTCGGTCGTCGTCCGCTGTCTTCTCCGGGTCGCTGACACATTTTTGGGTGTTTTGGTGTTTCTTTCAGTAGAGCCCAGCAACGAGGCCTTTTACGAAGTCAATCTCCATCAGGTTCAAGAACCATATAAGCAAGTAAAGCATGTAACTCGCTAAGATTCCTGATTTTATTTATGCTATGATTTGTTGATGAGATAATTTTGCTTGGTTGCATTATTTTGATTTTTGTCTATTGTGATGGATGAAACTAGGGTTTGATTGTGGCTCATGACTAGTGAGTCATGAAGTTAATATAAACTAATGAAATATGAAACCTAATAAGTGATATATGAGAGCCAGGGTTCTGCTTCAACAGATGGATCGATGGGCGAGGTCAGCGTAAGCACCCTAGTCGTCTAGTCGATGCCAGTGTCGTTGGGCTCTATCTTTCACCCATAGTGGAAATGTTATGTGGGAGCATTAGGTAGTCATAGTCGGTCTTTATGAACTAACAACACTTCGAAACACTTTATAGTTTAAGAAGAAATGGATTAATAAAATGTTGAATTGAGTCTTTGTTGACTTGATATGATGAAATGACTGAAATCTTGTGTAATTTTGCATGTTGTTCCTGATTTGAAATATAGGTTTTAAGTATGAGAATTGGTGGATATGATATATACATTTTGGTGCTTGTATTTCCCTCGTGTTTGTGCCATGTCATGTTACTTTGCACATGAATTATTTGTGTAGTAGTTTATTTCCTACCTCATGCCATGCTTAAGTTAACTGGGATGAGCTTAAAAGGCATATTATGAGTATGAAAGTTGAATTCCACTTCTAAAATATTGCAGGTGATTCTAGTGTAGGCGAATATTATGACACCGAAATGTTCAAAGTGACATCTAGTCACATATTTTGCTTTATCGGTTGAGTGTGGATGTTATGTGGCTTTTATGAGGTGGTGGTGGCTGCCACCTCGGATATTTTATGTCATTTTTCACTGTTGAATTTTTCTTCATGTTGTATTGTGATCGACCTTGGAGTCAAGTTGCTTGTAAAGTTATTTACTGCACATTGTATGGGATGTGAACTATGTATCTCGCAAACCTTTCTTTAGGGTTTGTGTTGTGGTATTTCATGTTGTTTACTGGCTCTCCATACACCATATTTATATGATTTTGAAGTGTGTGGGGGTAGCCGTAGAGCACTAGTGCCATTTTTGTGTTTGTTAAGTGTAATCACTACGATTGAGTAACCCACTAGCAGAGATACATTAATCGACCGGGCTAGGATGTAGAGACATAGTCCCTGGCTCCTCCTCTTCTGAGGTTGAGTGACCCACCAGCTCGAGGTGCATATGCCGGCTAGGTTAGGGTGTGGGGTCTTGGTCCCGGGCTCCTCCAAGGTGATTGTGTTTAGCGATGCACGGAAGGGTCACTACTTCTCTACAGGGTTCAGAGTACTTTTTCAGTCCTTGTTCGTTGCAATGTTTCTTGGTTGCCTTGAATAGATAGTGAGTGCATACGGCTCTGGTGACCGTATGGTATGCTGGTCGGCAAAGGGTTATCCACTCGTGAATGCATATCGCTTTTGTAACCGTATGGGTGAGTGGCCAATACCGCAACTAATAAGGCTATGTGATGCACTTGAGATTGCATTATATCGCGGGTCCTGACACCCTCAAAGAGAATAACTCCCTTAAAGGTTAAGGAGACACAAAAGTTACAAGGGGCGATAAAAGCAAGGCATTTCCCCTTAGTCTACGACTCCCAAGGGGACATACGCCACCTCCAGCCAAGCTTAGAAAGACTACGTTTTCTACATGCGTGCACGGCTAAGGGGCAATTCGCTAGCACTAGCACCAGTGAAGGTCCAACCATGGCAACCCGTGCCCTTAGCTGTGCCAACCTACCAATTGCGTCGCTTCAATCCAGTCAATGCCTAGGCTTTGAAGCGGCCCAATCATCACACGAACCGGCGGCCCAATCCACGAGAGAAACAATGTGGTGGCCACCACCCTACAGGCCAAAAGGAACAACTTGGCAACCTGGTAAAAAAAAAGGCCCAACCACCTCCTGCACCGAGATATCCGAGGTGGCAGCCTACTCAGACGTGCAACTTGAGGCCTGCCTAGCGACCTGACAAAGGCCTAGCCGTGGCAGCACATATAGCTAGATGTGCTGGCCTACGCATTGACTCTATCCCGGGCAGCCTCAACATAGGCTAAGAAGCAGCCTAGCCACCAAGCAAGGTTGCAGCCCAGCTCGTGCGTGAGGCCGTGCATCCTTGCAGCTCATGCCCGATGGACCAAGAGGAGGCAGTGGCCCAATAACCCTACGAAGACCAGAATAGGCTGGCCTCCATACGGACCTGCACGAGCTAAGGAGCCGGCCTATTAAAAAATGAAAGTGTTAGGGGAAGAGGAGGCCATGGCATGCCAACCTTTGACTACCTCACCGTTGTGCCTAGAGATGCTCCTAAGTCACGCACGACAAAACACACATGCACTTTTGGGATGTCAACAACATGTGGACCTCGCCTCAAGACACGTCTGTGCACACAAAGAGACCATGTCATGCATGGCGCCACACGCGTACTCGCAAGACCAGCCCCACACCCTCACCTCGCGGCCCCGAGATGAATCCTCGCCATGTGCGCTCGCGGAGCATCGAAATAGTGCCAGCCTCAAGAACCTCACCACATGCAATAGGATGCGACCACACACTCTCATGAGGTATCATGCCGCGCCAACCTCATCACCTCGGCTAGACCAAAGATGATGCTATCGTCATGCGCACACTCCGCCCAACAGCCCCTCATCGACCCTGACTCATCTGTCATCTACGACCTCCGTGCGCAAAAATAGGGGAGCAAGGAGAGGAGAGGAGTACAATACCTCGGCAAGGGCACGGACTCAATAACCCCAAGCCGCCCAGAAATAGCTACAAGCACTGACAACACCGACGACGGCCAACCAGAGAGAAAATGCCATGCCCCCACAGGCTCTCTGCCACACACAGCGGTGGTCCGCTTCTCTCTCGGTTGCTAATTCCCCCTAAGTGGAATCATCACGTACATGGTGTGCGCCGCTCACCACCCTCCGGCCTCCCCGCCACCGCTCATTGTTGCCAACATGGTTTTCGACAAGCAAGGGTGCAACAGAGTCGGGCACGAGCTCCACTAGGGGATCACCGACATTTTATAGAGGGCAGCATATCTCCTGATGTTCGTGTCGGGATGCTAGATGGCAGCCACAAAGCAGTACGTCCACCATCCACTCATCGTGCCTTTTTGGCAAAACGACGATGGCGTTGAAAGTGGAGGAGTGGGCAGGTATGGCAAAAGAAACCCCAGGCACGCCGGGGTCCAGGAAGAAGATGTGTTTTGACCACCCGACCTAAGTCGCGCCACACCTGGCAAGCCGGCAGATCACCTTGGTTGGTTCACTCTCGCAAGCAAGCTTGGCTCTCATCCCCGTCCGACGCTTAGGCCGCCACCGCATGTGGCCTCATCCCCCTTACCGACATGTAGGCCGGGATTACAAGCTGGACCAGCTCGAGGCACAACTCAAGAAGGAAAGCACAGCCCAAGGGACGGGCCTTTGCCTAGGGCTAGGTGGCTGAGCCCAGACGACTGTGGCCCAATAGACGGGCCTTCGCTAGCGGCCGGGTGGTTGAGCCTAGGTGATCACGCCAGGGCCCAAGTCGACATGGCCCATGTCCTGCGTGGACCACGAAAGAGAGAGGGCCAATCCTAACCACTGCACTTTTCTCCTTTCTTTTCCTTTTTTCTTGAGGAATTTCCCAGGTAAATCACAAGGAAATTAGAAAAGAAAAAGAAGAAGGGTAAAAGACCCTTGGGGTTTGAACTTCGTTGAAGATATTTTCCCCTCACCAACAGGACAAGCCTCTATTCTCGATGATCAGAGCCAGAACTAGTTTTTCTCAAAGAGCTGGAAGGAGAATTTTCGTAACTTTGGAAAGTTGACCTGCAACCACTACCGTAACTACAGCTCAAGTGGACTCCTGTTGTCCTACTTGGACTGGCCTATTAAAATCCTACGTGGCACTTACATGGCACTTAAGAAGGTCAAGAAGTCAACATATCAAGTCAACCCAAATCAAAACAGGTCAAAGGCACTAGGAGGTGTATGGGAGAATTTAGTCCACCATGGACTATACACCATCCTATATTCCTAGTCTACCATAGACTCATGGACCAACCTTTACCATTTTACCCTTCTCTTTCTCACCCCCTCAAGAGCACGTATGGTCATTTTTCATGGGACTCTTACTTATATAAACCCTAGGGGGAATGTAAAACCATAAAAAAATGGAGAAATTTTAAGAGGAGAGGCTTAGAGCTCCCCGTTCGAGCGGCCTTAGAATTTTATGACGGCCCATGTCACTAGTCGAGTCCCGCACAAGGCCCCTCCCTCGATATAGGACTAGGCCGTGCTTTATGAGGCGGCCGAACCTATTCAAAAAATATCGATGTGTCTCAAATTATCGGGTGTACGACGACATTCTCATAAGATCGTCGTACACGGTCCATTACTTTTGCAACTTAGTCATTGAGCTATCAAAAATCTCATCTTCTGTGTTGTTTCTACGACGACAACAGGTGGTGTCCTATGATTCAATGCATTTATTGATTCACGCACTGAACGAACCAGATTATACTAAAAATTACAAATGCATTTCCTCGACATCTCTACGCATGATTTGCATGAACGACGCCTCAAACTACGTATCTGACTACCTGAGTAGTCAAAATATTTTTATCTGAATTGTAGATGAGTAATACGAACACGTCTGACGTAGCTATGTTGAATAGATGTGATATGTAGCATGTGTACTTCCACGTACCACGAGCAATCAAGCCACTTAGCATTCTAGTGAGTGATATAACCGGACCGCGATAGGAGGAGCGCTAGTTTCCTACCCTGTTACGAATTAATGGAAAGGAAAATAATGAGCTGAGGAAGCCAAGCTAGATCTATTCTGGTGGTGCTGGCTGCTTGCGATGAAGTTTTGCATTTAGCACATGAATGGGTCAATGGACCGGTAATCCAGGAAAGAGAGTGAAGTTGTGATGGTTGTACTTCCACGTACCCATGAGCAATCAAGCCACTTAGCATTGTTCCCTAATGCAACGAACCTGGTGGCCAATAATAGGGAAATTGGAGATCGTAAAGATAAGCATCAACCAAACCATTCAACAGGGATTGAAACATGGCAAGGCTACTCTTTTTTTGTTAGATTACCGGTGATGAAACACATACCAGATATACCAAAAATTGAAAAACAAGAACACATTCGGAAATGAAGCAAAAGATACGTGAGGTTATAGGAAGATCGATGGAGGTAACCGCTCTGAACGGTGATCCGCTGCGCGCAATTGCTGATGAAAGCGGCAGGGCTGGTGTCAGGTGGCTACCGTAGGTTGCCCGGCCGGAGAGCTCGAGGACCGATGGAGAAGGCAGCAGGACATGCATGGAGGAATACCGTACTTCTTGATCGATCGGATGTGTTGAACTCCGAAAGAGCACCGCGGCCAGCGACCGATGGTTGGTGCATGGTGACGAGCAGATGCAAGGGGAGATCGAGATCAAGAAGGGACGAGCGATGTTTGATGTTTCACTTATCCTTTTTTTTAAACCCTGGTGTTTCTCTTATCTATAGATGGTTAAAACGTATTGAATTACTTCTTTTTTTTTATGTAGGAGATGGGTTCTGACTCATGTGAGATCATTTTTCTACCGATTATTAATGTAGATTTTTTTTTCTATGAATTAGTGTGGAACTTTTTCCCCCGATTAATATGCGAATTTCTATATCTCAAAGCAAGACGAAGGAGACACCTTATACATACGTAGATAGATAAATAGATTAGAGGTGGGTGCCAACCAAACACGCCCCAAAATTTCAAATCGGCTAGTCACAGATAGACCCACGGGACAGGGGCATACGTACTGCGCTGCACAGGCAGCAACCATACCCAGCTGAGCTGAGGGGGAGATAGGGACTAGAGAACTCCGTGCTTACCATTACCTTGCTGGATTGGTGCATGGCCTCGTCGGACACCGTGCGTACCGCGCGTCGATTGACCCTGCACGTTACATCGCCATCGCTGCCGACCGTGAGAGCAGCTACGCCGGCCTGCACCCACACAGATCGATGGATCGAATAATGCCACTGCCAATGAGGCCGTACTTACGTACGTACGTGCGCCACTCCACCATCCGATATCAGTACCATGGGATCGCCTACATTTTCGACGCAGTAGTTTTCGTTCTCTTGAATCGAAGCAAGAGAACACTTGTGAGGTTTAAGAGTGACGGCGGGGTGTGCGTGCTGGTTTTGTACCGATCCGTTAGTTTTGTTGGTTGCATCTTTACTTCACATTATTCTAGCTAGTTGAGCTATTTACGGTGCCATCACGTAATTATATGCCATCTATATTTAACGATGTAATAATCTAGATCCACTTATACTACTTCACGAATTGAGTGGTATATGAGTAGTAGAAAAGTTACATGGTCAAAATCAGCACAATTCTCCGTTAAATCCTGCAGCTCCAAGGGTAGGATAGTAATTTTTCAACGTTTTAGGCCCCCTTAGTAACGGCTTCTCCAGCGGCTTCTCCTCCCCGTCAAATTCGTCGGGGCTTCTAAATTCGTCGGGCGGTCCCCGACGAATTTAGAAGCCCCGACGAATTTGACGAGGCGGCTTTTGGGAGAAGCTGGGAGGGGGTAGTTTCTGGAAAAACCGCTGGAGAAGCCGTTACTAAGAGGGCCTTACTAAGCCGAGCCCCCAACTCCCGTGGCCCTCCCGATCCGTCACTTACACATATGCCGCCATCTACCCGATCACGCCGCCTCCGTAGAGGCTGTAAACCTAGAGCCTCCCCAATCCCTCGCCCTACCGATCTGCTGCGTTTCAACAGAGCTTGGACGATGCAGGCTAGGCCGCGGATGGCTGCGTTCCCTGGCACCTCCAACGGCCCTTTGGTCCTTTATTCTGTCACCTTTCATCCTTGTTGGCGAGAAGGACAACGGCGCTTGTCCTCACGATTGGCATCTTGCACAGCGTGGCGTCACAATCCCTGACTGGTAGCAAAGGCCGGCCGGCACCCACTGACACGTAGCGGCACCCTCTCTCACCGGTGACCGAGGCCAGATGACACTGGCAACGAACGGTGTGGTGGCTCCATCCCTCACTGACACGGCAACGCATCCCTCACCTCCGCCACCCCCTTCACTCCCATCTTCTAATGCCTCCATCCCTGGCAATGAGGACAGTCGCAACCTCCTCAAGTGCTCACTACCATCCCACCTCTCTCGCATATAAGCTCAAATCTATCCGCTGAAACACGTACAAGTGCAATTCTTTGGAGGTAATCAAAATGGTTGTACATTTTAGTTGCAGAAAACATGGTTCTAAATTAAGAGCAGTTGCGAAGTTAGCGAAAGCAAGAGCCTTGTGTTAGCTGTAGAAATCAAATAAATCAAGTACTCATAGAGTTAGTAAGATCGTGCCAACTTAAGTTTATTTGTGAATTCCTACCGTGTAAGACTCAGATTGGGAATATTTGCTCTTTGCTGAATGTCATGGTGAAGATTACTAGTTCTAAGCAAAATTTTCATTGTCTTGCTAATGTGGATGAAACCTAGTAACCAGTGAATACGTTGTAATATTTTGAATTAACCGTTTATAGGTGCTCATCATTTCTTGCTTTCTGCTCATTTTCCTCGGGCTGGTAGGCGACCTCGGCGCTGCCGTCTTTGTGCCCTGGGCCGCCGCCTTCATGTAGAAATATGAAGCTTCTTTTAAAACTAGGAATCTGAAACCTTTTTTAAAACTAGGAATATGAAGCTTTTTTAAAACTAAGAATTTGAAGCTTTTGATCTTAGAGAGAACTTAATACTGTAGTTATGTGAACTAGTGTATAAGCTCTTTTTTGCTGGGCTTGATCTGATTTGTGAATGAAAAGAAATATGTAAAATGAAATTTGTGAATAAGTGTATGAGCTCGTGCTTGTGAATGAAAAAATTCTAGAACGTGAGGTTTCATGTGTGTTGTTTCTAGAATTCGACATGATTCTAGGATGCATCTTCCTGGTATCTAACATTTATAATGTAATGTTGGTATTTGCAAAATGTTGGCAGCAGCTAGCTAGTACAAGTCTGGGAGTGTATTAGCAAGCAAGAAGTAAGGTTATGGCTTTTGCTTGGTACTGAAACTTAGAACCGTATCAATATCATTTTACCTTTGCTGATCTAGAGTGGACCAAGAGGAATCTCACTACTACAGAATCGATTTGTCCAAATGGTTCGGAAACACCGGGCGGGACGGTTTTTCGAACCGTCTGAACGAAACAGTCAGGACAAATCATTTTTGTGCAGACGGTTATTGAACCGTTTGTACAAATAATTAGTACAGACGGATCCACACACGAACCGTCTGCCCAAATGCACTGAACAGTACCTCAAAAGCATTTGTACAGACGGTTCCATCCACAAAACCGTCTGCTCAAATGCACTGAACAGTACCTCAAAATCATTTGTACAGACGGTTCCGTACCCAGAACCGTCTGTACAAAGAATTTGTACAGACGGTTTCTACCCCTGGAACCGTCTGTACTACTGCTGTGGCAGGAAAACAATGCTGCCGCGGCAGCGGAAACGGTTGTTTCCGCTGCCGCGGTAGCAGTGCGGTTGTACAGACGATGCTGCCGCCTGCTGCCACGGCAGCAGAAACATACGTTTCGGCTGCCGCGGCAGCCGTGCGGCAAGGCGGCGTTGCTGCCACCTGCTGCCGCGGCAACGGAAATGGCTGATTCCGCTGCCGCGGCAGCAGTGCGGCAGGGCAATGGTGCTACCGTCTGCTGCCACGGCAACGGAAACAGAGGTTTCGGCTGCCGCGGCAGCCGTGCGGTAAGGCGGCGTTGCTGCCACCTGCTGCCGCGGCAGCGGAAATGGCTGATTCCGCTGCCGCGGCAGCAGTGCGGCAGGGCAATGGTGCTACCGTCTGCTGCCACGGCAACGGAAACAGAGGTTTCGGCTGCCGCGGCAGCCGTGCGGTAAGGCGGCGTTGCTGCCACCTGCTGCCGCGGCAGCAGAAATGGCTGATTCCGCTGCCGCGGCAGCAGTGCGGCAGGGCAATGGTGCTACCGTCTGCTGCCACGGCAACGGAAACAGAGGTTTCGGCTGCCGCGGCAGCCGTGCGGTAAGGCGGCGTTGCTGCCACCTACTGCCGCGGCAGCGGAAATGGCTGATTCCGCTGCCGCAGCAGCAGTGCGGCAGGGCGACGGTGTTGCCGCCTGCTGCCACGGCAGCCGTGCGGCAAGGCGACGTTGCTGCCGCGGCAGCGGAAACTACCGTTTCTGCTGTCGCAGCAGCCGTGCGGCAGGGTAACGATGCCCGGTGCGGCCGCGGTCCTGGCGCGGCAGTGAAAACGCTAGAAACAAAGTGACATAATGGCAGGCATAGCATGCACAGACACACAATGTACGCATTGATCTTAGACATAGCATTCAGAAACAAACATTAAACGTTATTCTCAACCACAAAGTCATTCACATGCATTGTTAGGGAAAAAACTCTCAAGTCATTGAGGAGGAACATTTTGAGGACAATGGAATTCTCCAGTTTCCTTCAACACCTCTCTAAGTATGAAATCTATTAACTATTTTTGAACAAACCGGACGCCCTCAGTGTCGAGCTCATCTGTAGGGAACTTAAAACTCTGCAGAAGGAAATTAAATAGCTAGGTTAGGCACGACGTCCGAACGATGAAAAATGGAACTACATAGTGTAATGACATTAACCGCCACATCTACCGGACTAGAGCGAACGATCTGCGTCATATATGTCGCGACATAGTATCCACAGAGATTGTTGCCCGGCGGCTGCTTGTGGCACTGTAGAAATCATGGTTACGTGCAGGGTAATTTAGTTTTACCGAATACATATTAGAACGTGCGAGGTGATTATTCTTGGGCGAGGGAGGAATTATTACCGGGAAATGAAATCGGTGGGTCGGTTCGGTGCGTGTTGTTTTCACAGCCCCCCTTGGCCACATACTTCTTGAACGCCCAGTTGAGCACCGTCGTCAAATTTGCGTACTTCTCTGGTGGTAGTCCCTGGAGTCGAAGTACGTGGCATGTAGATGTTGTGGCTCGAGGCAGACGAGCATCCAGTAGAATTCATAGTTGTACGGTAGAAGAATGACGCGCTTAGTGGAGAGAAGGAGCATGACGTCCGAAATGTATTCCTCGACCTCGTTCGGCTGGAATTGGACCATTGTGCATATGACCACTTGTGGATCGAGGAATTTGATATTAGGATTTTCTGCCCTAGCCTCTTGAATCATATGTCTACACACAAAAATAATGTCATTGAAAGAGCGTATCAATAAGTTAGGCAATTCATTTAGCTTAAACAGTGATTGAGAACACTTACAGTGTCCAGCATCTTAATAGGCTGACATCGAGGGCGTCATGACGGTAGAGGTCGGCTAAATCCGAGAAATCGATGGTAAGGTTCCACCTGGATGGAGGAAATGTTGCCGCTTGTACATGGCGCTGATATTTTGAGGAAGCGCTGTCTCCTCGTTGGACCTCTTCATGTAAAATTCGTGCACAATCTGAGCTGCCCAACCAAGTCGTTCTAACGCCACCCGTGTCACTAGCGGCTGCCTTTCCGTGTAAACTCTTATCTCGGGTTCTTTGTCTACCTCTTTGCCCTTGGCCGACTTTGTGCTATTTCTGGTGACCCTACGCTCAACTTGAAGAGTCATTTTGGCAGTCTGCTGGCTAGATCTGCTAGATTGCTTAGATTGTGCTGAAGCGGATTTCACCTTCGGTGGAGGAGCACGGATTGAGAAATCTGGACCGTAACGTACCGGAGACAGGGGCCGTGCAGGAGGTGGAGGGGCAACCAGGGAAATGTACTTCTTCGGCCACTGGATGAACGTGTTGACGGCCTGCCCCAGTGTCCTGACGTCGTCCTCCGGCGGTACAGGAAGTGTGAAGGAGGAGCAATTCGCATGCACCATGTCCACTGCCACCTTAGCGTTACCCGCCGCTAACGGAACTCCATGCACCCTCGTGTCTGCAATATATGGAAATGCTAACCCCGTGCCAGCCTCAAGCATGTCAGTGGGGCCAAAACAGCTGGGTACGAGGAGCTTGCAGCTAGTTACCACCGCTACGTCATCGACAGGGAATCTTTCGCTGACGTCATCTTCAGGAGGAATCGGCTCGACATGTAAGTCGTCGGCGCGGTCGTCATCCGGAACGTGCTCATGAGCGGATTGTTCGTGGACGTCTTCCACGGATGCGCAGCTACTCCTGCGCCGAGCATGTGGGGATGAGCCTGCGGGGCTGCGTTCGGCCGCGGCGGCTGCATCCTTCTGCCTTATCTGCCGTACCCATTCTTCGACCCTTGCGTCGATCCTCTGTTCTAGGCCTGCATATATTTCTTTCATCAGCTCTTTTTTCATCCGTTCACGCTCGGCTGCCTCGCGCTCTGCTTTCGTTCTCCTCTGACTCCTGTACGAACCCGCATCGTCGGGGAATCCCATCTTCCATGGAACCGTCACCCCAACGCCACGCGTTCGACCCGGGTGCTCTTTATTTCCCAGAGCCGAGGTTAGTATATCCTTCTCCCTGGCTGCTTGGAAAGTTCCTTGAGCGGATTGTTCTGACAGTCGCAGGATGTTTTTCAGCCACCTGGACGGTTTCGGGCTTGTTGAAGGCGACGGTGCCATCAGCCGAGATGTTGGCCCTCGCGCGATACCAGTTTCGGGCTCGCCTCTCTGGGATCTTGGAGAACGGTGTGTCGCGACTCTCCTGAGACGCCCGCTCGTCCTCTGTTTTCCATTCCAACTCTTTGCGCGCATACCCACCGCTTCCGACCCTGTGGGGCTGAACGTTGCATGCCTGGCGCGCCCTGTTTGCCTGACTCCGCTGCACAAATTCCTCCGACGTGCACCTCTCCACAAATTCTGCCCATTGATCCTCCAAGTACTCGTAAGTCTTCGGTCCTGCCTGTAGGGCATAAGATCGTTCTTCACGTACGTGTTGTAAAGCTCGCTCTTGTAGGTCTTCCACGCCTTGCCCATCTGGGCTTTTGCCTGTCTTTCCACGGCCTGCTCGGTACCTTCGGGGAAGTCGAACTGTGCTTTGATGGTGTTCCACATGAACTCTTTCTCGTTATCCGGCACTGACGGCCAGCTGGCGTATGTTATCCGGACCTTCGTCCTCGCCAGTGAAGCGCACGCACTACGGAATGCCGCCTGAGCCTGCTAAGGCAATATGGGCACACCCTCATCACTGACATGAGTTATCGTGTAGTGACCCGTGGGCATTTTATTTTTGCCTCGGCCACCTCGCTTTCGCTTCTGCCCACCCGATTCTTCGGTTTGCTCATGAAACGAGGCTTCTGCATGTTGGGAGGGCAACGGTTGAGCCGGTTGAGGAGACAAGTGTGGCTCATCTTGTCTAGGAGAAGAGGCCACCGGCAGTTCACGTTCATCTCCTCCGGACGCCATCTTTAAAAGACGAAAAATTCATATATGCAGTACACGACAAGATTCTAGACATTTTCATATAAAGACACATGAACTCTACCTAGACTAAGAAAGTTTTTTGTATGCACACACACGTATGAGTTCCCTAACACCCTTCATCGGAGGTTTACCTTTCTGAATATGCAAATATATAACCCTTGTCGAAAGTGCAACAACTTCGTAAATCGTGCTAATGTTTGTAATCTCATCATAAATATCTTCCTGAACTCTTTTATACAATTTCCAAAAATTTTGAAATCATATTTACCAAAATATGTTAAAGAGGCCATTCGAAGATCAAACCCTAAATCCTCGGATTAACGATATCTGCCATAGTCAGTTATACATGAGGGCTACATGAGTTATATATGACGGTGGCAAGATGTCTTTGCCTCCGGCTTTGCTTCACTCTCTGATGAATTAGACTGACGCTTACGACGGAGCCACGACGAACTGTTTACTATATCTGCCATAGTCTGGCGCTTTGCATCTTCCCTCCATATCTTCTCCATTCTCTCGATCGTTTCCCCACCCCAACCCTCATCCCATGTGCTGTGGCGCCCCGCCTTTTTGTCAAACTCTAGTAACCTAATCCCACGGCTTCCACAACTGAGACATGGCACTGTTCTTGCATACATGCACTTTAAATTTCAGAAAGAGATACATATGTACAACTTACAGCAACATACAGTAAGATTTGCAATCACTATACAATTTTTGCTTCGCAATCACTATACAACTCACTACAAATTTCAGAAATTTGAAGCTAGCGTACTGCTTAGTCAACTATACAAAACCTTCTGTTCTTTTCCATTACTTAATCTTTTGCAAAATATACAAAACCTTCTGTTCTTTTCTTTTTTCGAAGAACATAGCAGGAGCTCTGCCTTTCTCATAGATAGAAAGAACAAATTACAATTTTGGACCTCACAACAGTCAATTTGGATAATGTACTAATTAGGGTAAGCTTACTATTTGCTAACTCAATCCATGAACAATTGTAGGTAACAACTATGGCGTCGAATAAAGTACTTGTTTGTTCATTGAGCATAAGCCGTTCATGAGTTATAACCCAAGTACTCCTTTCATGCTGTTATCGAATTTTTTAACTTCTTTCATGATTCAACTAACCAAGCTAACCAAAGGCATTAAGGTCTAGTTACTATCTACATTTTTAATAAATTACCACTCAACAATACTATACGTTACCATCTTCATTTTTCACGGTTAACTTCTTACGTCATAGAGTTATCTCCATACATATAAAAATGGCAAGTTGTCATTTTAAAAGTAATCTTCTACATACACCACTGGTTATTTGATAATTTGTATTAACTTATTTAACAAAATATATTAAGATTTGATCTATTAAGACTTGAGATCATTGCTTAATGAAAAAAATTCTAGAGTACTCTAATTAGAAGCTCTAATGAAACAAGTGTGACAACGTTCTTGGTTGAAGTTCACTAAACAACCTAATAACAGCAGCAATACTATATATGGTGGTAATTGTTCCTAGTAACCATACTATGGTGGTAACCGTTCACTAAACAACCTGGTAACATCCACTACACTAAGGTGATAAGGAATCCATCAAATCTCAAAGAATTTGACATAAAATGTATGACCCATCTCTTGTATGCTATTACCACGGGATTCGGGGCGGCGGCGGCATCGGGCCGAGGTCTTCGGGGCGGCGGCGGCGTCGGGGCGGAGGGATGGCGTCGGGGCGGCGGCGGCGGCGTCGGCCAGAGGGCTTCAGGGCGGCGGCAGCGTCGGGGCAGAGGGCTTCGGGGAGGAGCTCGTCGGGGACGGCTTGGGAGTGGCGGCGGCGGAGGAGCGGGATGGCTTGGGGGCAACGGCTGAAAACCTAGGGCGGGAGATGAGGGCGCGGCGCGGGTTTTGGAAAGACATAACCCGTGCCGAGGGGTACTTATCGAAAAGGTTAATCCAGACGGTTCGGAACTCAGAACCATCTGGATTAATAGTTCATACGGTTCCCAATACGGAGCCGTCTGGATTATCATTAGTGCAGACGGTTCTCAATGTGGAGCCGTCTGTACTAATACTGCAGGTGGGACGCCTGCAATATTAGTCCAGACGGCTCGTAATAAAGAACGTCTGTACTATTAATAGTACAGACGGTTCTCAATACGAGGCCGTCTGGATTAGCATTAGTGTAGACGGTTCTCAACTTGGAGCCGTCTGTACTAATATTTTGCCCGAGTTGACCTACGGTCCCACTTGTCATGACTTTCATGTTATTGATTTATTACTAGAAATGACTTAAACTTCTGAAAATCATAGAAAATTCATATGAATTCCAATTGAGTTGAACTTTTTTTGTAAATTCATATTTTAATCTTGACAATTTTATGGTATAACTGTTATTCATGTTACTGTTATGGAAATGTTTGAAAATGCCCTTAAACCCATAAACTTGTAAAATTCATAACTAATGCAAACAAACTCCACATGACAAGATTTTTTTATGTAAATTTATGGTTTCGTACGTACTATCACATGGTGTAGGTCTCATTCATATTACTGTAACTCAAAATCTGCAAACCTATTATTGCATTAATAGTTCATACAGAAAACCCTGGTGGCGATACATAACAATCGGGTTACATCATAGAAAATAACATAATCTCCTTTAACAACCAGCCCTTCTTGATGATCGACGCGCAGATACCAGGTGGCCCCGATCGGTAGTTGTTCTTCGTTGAGCACGGTGCCGTCTCCAAGAGGGAACTCATCAAATTAATTGTACTCTTCTTCGTCCACGACATTCTCAACTCCAACAATCCTTCTTTTCCCCTGAAGGACTACATGAAGTTTCTGATTTGCCGGGTCTTGGACATAAAAGACCTGAACAGCTTGCTTAGTGAGTACAAATGGTTCATTTTTGTATGCGGCACGTTCGAGGTCCACTATAGTCATGTCATACTTGTCGACCTTAACACTTGAGAGTGCGATCCAACGGCACCGGAAGAGGGGGATCTTGAAACGTACATAGTCGAGTTCCTAGATCTCCTCAATGTGCCCGTAGTACGCACACACCCCACGTTTGTCCTGGAAGGCATCTATGCGGACACCGCTGTTTTGTACCGTGCTCTTCGTATCCTGTGCTCTGGTATAAAAGGTGTACCCATTTATGTCGTATGCTTCAAATTTCAAGATTGTGTGACTTGGCCATCTAGCCAACCAGCCAATATTCTCCTCTATTGTACTATTAGCACTTCGAACCCACAACCAGTTGTTGAAGCTGCGGTTGTGCTGTCTGGTAAGCCAAGCCTCCTACGGCCTGGATTCTCTCTGCGTAGCTCGTCCTTATGCATGTTGATATACGGGGCTACTTCAGTCATGTGTTGCAAGACTGCGAAATGGGCTTGAGATAACGACGCGTAGTCAGGAATGAGTGTTTTCCTTCCTATGGTCCCTTTGCCGTCCAGTCTCCCCTCGTGGCGAGACGTAGGCACACCTATTGGTTTGAGCTGTTCCATGTAATCGATACAGAACTCGATCACCTCTTCGGTTGTGTAACCTTCGACGATGCTGCCCTCTGGACGAGATCTATTTCGTACGTACTATTTGAGAATTCCCATGTACCGCTCAAACGGGTACATCTGACGTAGAAATACCGGTCCACAGATCTTTATCTCTCTCACGAGGTGGACGGTAACGTGGACCATGATATCAAAAAACGACAGGTAAGTATATCTCAAGATGACATAATGTCTTCACCACATCGGCCTGCAACACATCTAGTGCTTCGGGATCGATGACCTTCTCAGAGATTGTATTGAAGAAGTAACACAGCCTAATGATTGTGTCTCGGAGATAGGTCGGCTAGATATTTCGGATTGCAACAGGAAGCATCTGTGTCATCAACACATGGCAATCATGGGACTTCATACCAACTAATTTTAGATCTTCCATCGAACAAGTTTCGAGATGTTGGCGGAGTAACCGGATGGAACTTTCACACCTTGCAAGCACCGGCATAGTTCGGTCCTCTCGGCCTTTTTCAGGTTATAGCAGGCCGGAGGAAGCCTTGTTCTGCCTTGTTGGGAGGGCTCAGGTGCCAACTCGGGCCTGATCTTCATGTCTACTAAGTCGAGACGTGCGTTGAGGCCGTCCTTCGTCTTCCCTGGAATATTAAGTAAGAGACCAATCAGGCTGTCACACACGTTCTTCTCTACGTGCATAACGTCGATGCAGTGCCGAACTTCAAGGTGCCGCCAGTAGGATAACTCCCAAAATATTGATTTCTTCTTCCACATGCCGCTGGCCTTCACTTTTTTACCACTCTTTCCAAGGACAACATCGATATCCTTAACCATATTGTACACCTCTTGCCCGCTGTAATGCCTTGGACATAAAGCTCTCTCCCTCGTCCAGTCAAATTGTTCCTTCATATTGCGGTACGGGTGATTCCTCTTAAGGAACCTACGGTGGCGCATGAACACCGTCTTATGGGAGTGGGCCAGCCACCTACTCGCGGTACCATCCAAGCACTGAGGGCAAGCCTTGTCTGGTTCTTTACTCTGGCCCGAAAGGTTACGTAGGGCAGGCAAATCATTGACCGTGCAGAACAACATGGCGTGTAGGGTGAAGTTCTCTTGTTTGTACGCATCCCATACCTATACCCCTTCATTCCACAGTGTTTTCAGATCTTCCACCAAAGGTCTTAGGTAGACGTCAATATCATTCCCGGTTGCTTCGGCCCTTGGATAAGCAGTGACATCATGATGTACTTCCGCTTCATACACAGCCAAGGTGGTAGGTTGTACATACTAAGAGCAACTGGCCAAGTGTTGTGCCGGCTGCTCATGTTGCCGAAAGGATTCATTCCGTCCGTGCTCAACGCGAACCTTATATTCCTCGGCTCCGCACCGAAGTGTTCGAAGATCATGTCGATGTTTCTCCACTGCGCGGAATCGGCAGGGTGTCTTAGCATTCCATCTTTCTTACGGTCCTCCGAGTGCCAGCACAACAATTTGGCCTCTTTTGGGTTCGCGAACAAACGCTTCAGATGCGGAATTACGGGCAGATACCACACCACCTTAGCGGGAACTCCTTTCTTCGGCTCGATGAAAGACTCGCCGTCGTCTGGTTGGCTCTTACGCTTGTAATGAGATGCTTTGCACACTGGACATGAACGCGAGTTCGATAATTCATTACGGTATAAGATACAGTCATTCAAACATGCATGTATCCTTTCTACCTCCATCCCCAGTGGACAAACCACCTGCTTTGCTCGATATGTGTTTTTGGGCAGCTCGTTACCATCCGGAAGCATCTCCAAGAGGAGACCTAGGAGCGCCGTGAAACTCTTGTCTGACCAACCATAGCTTGCTTTCAATTTAAGCAGTTCGAGCACGGACGACAGCTTTGTGTATTTTGGCTTGCAACCCAGAAACAAAGATTTTTCTGAGTCCTCAGTCAAGTACATGAACTTGTTTAGGTCTTTCTCAGTATTAAAGTTCACGTCAGCATCACGCAGCATCTGATCCAACCTATCATCGTCCTCTGCGCCATCACAATCATCGTCTGCACCTACTTCCTCATGGCGGCCACAATCATCGTCTGCACCTACTTCGTCGCCATCTTCTCTCCTTTCGTTGACTTCGGGTTCTTGGACGGTGCCAACGTCTTCGTGTAACATGTTCTGCTCTTCACCATGTTTGGTCTAACACGTGTAGTCCGGTTTGAAGCCCCTAATAATCAAGTGCGCTTGGATCTGTAGGGCTGGGTTGTGTCCGAGAAATGATCTCTCATTTCTACAATCGCAACAAGGACAATATGTAAAATTCAACACCCTTCTTCAACCTATCCTCCTCGGCGACTCTAAGAAAATTCGTCACACCATCAAGGTACGCTTGGTTCGTACGAGAACCGTACATCCACACCCGATCCATCTGGCTACATGCGCTGCACAACAAGAAAATTAGTGTTAAATTGACCCAATAAAGAAAGCCACCTAGCTTCTCATCGAAAAAAAGGAGTTTATGTAGAAATCGTACTGCAATTTAAGGGTTTAAGGGTATAAACATAAATATCAAAATACGAACATCGGCATGAGATGAAATGCATGTCATGGAATAGAGGACATAAAATAAAGACTAATGCAAATGTAATCAATTTAATCGGAGTCCGGACGCTCAAATATCGCGATCTGAATTTCTCCAGCGGTTTCGAAAACCCTAATTTGAGTTTTTAGTCAATTTTATTTTTCTACAATGCAAACACGAATAAAAATGACATAATTTACATAGATCTTATTTTTCTGAACATTTTGATATATTATTTGCATTTTCTGACTATATGAATTTTCTATGATTTTTATAAGATTTAAATATTTAAATACTCTTTTTGATCTTTTCCTCAGTAAAAATAATAAATAAATAAATTCAAAAATAGTAGGGCCCCTGACAGTGGGGTCCCCACGGTCATATTTTTATTTTTTATTTTTTTTTGGCTTAATTCGCGTGAGGGCCTGAGGGCCGCGGTCGGCCGGGACGCCGGCCGAGCTCGGTCGAGCACCGGCGGCGGCAAGCGGCGGTGGCGCGGGACCGCGGCGGCGGACGGAGAAGGGAGCTAGGAGCGCGGCGGCTTACCGGGAAGCGGCGGCGAGGTGGAGGCCACGGCCGGCGGCGGGGAAACTTCGGGGCTGGCCTGGGCGGCGGCGGCGACGGCGGGAGAGCGTCGGCGGGTGGCGGCGGCGGCTTGGGGAGGTCGCCGGCGGGCAGCACGAGCTCCGGTGGCGGCGGCGCTTGCGGGCGGCTCGAGATGCCGGAGGTCACGAAGCTCGGCTGGGAGTAGGAGTGAGGGAGTGAGCTTTAGTACAGACGGCTCCAAGTAGGGAACCGTCTGTACAAATAACACAGACGGCTCCCAACTGGGGACCGTCTGTACTATATGGGTTAGTGCAGACGGCTCCCAACTGGGACCGTCTGTGGCATTAGTACAGACAGTACCCGGTTGGGAGCCGTCTGTACTGTATGGGTTAGTACAGACGGCTCCCAACTGGGACCGTCTGTGGCATTAGTACAGACGGTGACCGGTTGGGAGCCGTCTGTACTGTACGGGTTAGTGCAGACGGCTACCAACTGGGACCGTCTGTATTATTTGTACAGACGGTTCCGCGTGCGAACCGTCTGTATTGTGCCGTCCCGCGTGTTCGCCATCCTTGGTCGTGATTTGTACAAACGGTTGGTGTTGGGAACCGTCTGTGATAAGAATTGTACAGACGTCTCCCGGTTGCCGTCTGTATAAGGGGCGTCCCGTTAAATGCTATCTGTAGTAGTGTCTCTCGGTTCCTACAATGCAATTATATAACTAGAGCATATACAACTGAGCTCCTAATCTCGAAGAAAATGTACTCCGCCGTGGGATCTCTAAGAAAATGTACTCCGCCGTGGGAACAACAAGGTCAGCACCAAACTTTTTTTGTTTGAACCAAAACAACGATGAAAACCCAAGTCACTTGTTCACTTCATTTACATGCATACTATTCTCAAGCTAGTTGCTGTCATTTCTAAAACTGAATAAGTCATATAGTTACATGCTGCCATTTTTTCACGCTAAATACATCATTGTCAATTGTTGCCATTTTTTTTTCGAACTGTATAACACAAGAAAACATTTACTTATACGCACGAGCTAAAAAAGAGACCAATATAGCGATTTGCTACAGACCACGGCCAAAGAAGGCCTGCAACAAAAGGTACATAAGACTCATGTAGTCGACACTATCAGAACATACTAGCTTGCACCATCAACTGAAGCTCTTCTCTGGCTCAATAGTAGACAGCTCAAAGCAAATAGGAATGTAAATTTACATACGTTGTCAAGAGCTCATAAAAAAGAACTTATACAAAGTACATATTTTTCTGAAGCTCGATATGAACTGTAGAAAACTGACCATCATATAAATTCTATAAACAAATGAGGTACTACATTGATTGATATCCTTCTTTAGAGCAGCAGTAAATCCATCTGAACGCTATGCTAATGTTTGGCTTGCACTTGAGCTTTTCCTTTCTAACAAGTACTGCCGTTTGTTTCAACCAAATGTGTTGTAGTACATAAAATCTTCTTCCTTGCTTCTAAACGTCTGATTAACCATGGTGCGATACTCTTCAGGTTCCTTCAAACTGACACCATCACCATCCATGCCGTATAACTGCCGTCAATATAGCTTTAAAACTGTGTTACTTATATATCTCAGATATAAAACTAAAACTCAAAAAAGACCAAAGCTACCGAGTGTGCTCGGTGATATCACCAAGGACAGACCTAACCTTCAGAACTTCATTGAGGTAGTTCACAATGATGCTGGACGAGATTATCCCATGTTTCAATATTATGTTTATTTACATTGTTTGGGAGTGAAAGTGCATTTAGGCTCTTAAACTATGTTTTGGTGATTAATGACAAACGGTTAGAGGACTAATGATTACTTGCAAGCATGTGAACAGGTTTAGTCCTCAACGAATAAAGAAAAGGAGGCATCGACGACCCCTCAAAAGAAAAGAGGAAAAAAAGACTGTAAATCTCCGAGGAGTAGCTTTTCTTGTTTAGTGACGAAAGTCACATTGAGTATAGGAGCACCGTGCTATTAAGAGGGTCTTGATGAACATGGTCGAGGAGTGCCTTTGCCGAGCGAAAGTCCTTGTCGCCAAAAGCTCCCACAAAAAACCCTAATCCTACCTCCCTGAAGAAATCCAGACCTCAACTCGGACAGTCCGGCTGGGGGTCTGGCCAGTCCAGAGGAGATTCGGACCTCAGCCCAGACAGTCTGGCTGAGGGTCTGGATCAGTAGTGGACTGCCTGGACCTCAGCCCAGATAGTCTAGGTGCCTGGAGGGTCCGATGAAATCCAGACAGTCCAAGCTTGTCTTCGCCGATTCCCTCTGCCACCTCGACCGATAGCCATTGGATTTAAAAATCTGAAGGGTCCGGCCCAAATCTGGAGAGTCCAGATTTTGGCAGATTCTCTCAAATGGCTAGTTTTTAAGGGAGCCTCTATATAAGCCCTCTTGCTCCAAGTAAGGGGAACTCTTTGCCCACTTCATTTCCTGCATTCTCTAGAGCATTTCTTCACTCTTCCAAGCACCAAGAGAGAAACTTTGTAAGGAAGAGAAAGATTTGAGCGAGTTGAGAATCAATCCAAGCGACGCGTTGAGTTCATCTCCAATTGTTCATCAAGCTCATTTCTCTTGGAGATTGGGGTCTCCTAGACGGTTAGGAGTCCTTGAGAGCTCCCATCCTTGTGGTGAGCCTCAAGAAGTTTGTGAAGGCCGGGATTCGCCTCCGCGAGGAAAGAATCACCAGAAGAAATCGAGGAGACGCAAGAGCGTCCTCAAGGGATAAAGGCTTAAGAGAAGTTGGCTCTTGATCACGTGTGATTGAGCTTCCCAAACGGAGACGTAGGATTCCCCCAAGGATCCGAACTTCGGCAACAAATCATTGTCTCCCTAGTTATTCAATTCTGCACTTACTTTCTAAGTATCTTTGTATTGCTCATATTTGTCTTGCTTAGTATATTTGATTACTCATATTAAATATAGTCATCTTTGCTAATCAATTAAGCTATATTCTACAAAATTTAAGATTTGATTAAAGTTGTATAAAATGTTTAGTCGCCTATTCACCCTCCTCTAGGCCGATATCTTGATCCTTTAATTGGTATCAGAGCAAGGTCTCTCTTGTTAGGGCTCACCGCCTAGAGAGTCCAAGATGTCGCACGAAGATTCTGGTGTGGGTAGTAGGCGTGCTAGTGGTAACATATCAAAATGTTTCTCCTCCAAATGTTTATAATACGCATTCTTATGGTGGATCATCCGTAGTATATTTGATTACTCATATTAAATATAGTCATCTTTGTTAATCAATCAAGCTTAATTCTGCAAAATTGAAAGATTGATTAAAGTTGTATAAAATTGTTTAGTCGCATCTTCACCCCTTCCCTCTAAAGACTTTTTCTGCTAAGGTGTATGGTCCAATAGTGCAAATCAATTTTTATAGCAATCTTCTCAAGCAAGGACAGCAAACACAGGTACAATATATACATAGCAGCTAACGAAATGATGTACTCGCCAAATCATTGTTCCATCCATTATAACCGTGCATCAACCATCTAACAAGATAATAAATCAACAAAGCTATTTCTCAATTCCCCTCGGATTCCCCAAGTCTTGAGAAGAAATTAAGCAAAGCGGCAGAACATGAAAGACAAAGATTGATGATATACTAGTCATCAGTAGGCGACAAAACTGAAGCTAAGTAGGTACTAAAGATGCTTTGAATAATGTATCATGGCACATTGACTAGTATTGTGCACTAGACTAGACAATACTCTTAGGATGAGAATGAGTGAAGCAGACCTAGGGTTTACCGGCGGTGGCACTAGGCGGACGAGGAGGTCGGAGTACGACCGGCACGGCGGAGGCGAGCGAGCCGAGAGGGAGGCGGACACACGTCGACGACGGCAACGGATGAGCATCGGCAACAGCGAGGGACGAGTATCAATGGCGGGGGCGACAGCTTTGGGTACAAGGAGGCCGCATCTCTATGTCAGTTCAGGGTCTAATGATATGGTGGAATCCGTAGACCATTAAGCAAGATACCAAATACCTTCAGATATAAAACTATACTAAATTAAAAAGTCTATAATACCCTAATAAATCTATAATCAGATTTGATTTATACTACTCACCCACCAGCAGTAAAAGGCACCGTAAAATCCTCGTTAGTTAGTTGCAGTTTTGTAGCTTCACGTTTTCAGAAAGGGGACTAAATAAGTTCTGTTTTACTAAAGTGGCCAGGCTTGTACAGTTTGCAACATATTAAACACTGTTGTATTTGCACATATGAGAGGTACGTAGTTCCATCGGTCCTTGTATATACGACTTCATTCAAATCCAACAAGCTGACAGTAACATGAAGAGTATCTAGTACAATTTTACCACCTTTCGGGGAGTGATGGCATCTGTCCTGGCAACTGAAGCACATATTTCTACTTATGGTCACATGCACCTAAATCCACATGAGCTAGCTGGCTGCACTCTACACACCCAGCCCTTCGTCCTTTCTCTCCAGTCCTTTTTTCCGCCACCAACCCTGTCCATGTGATGCCTCTGATCAGCATGTTGTACATTTTTGCTCTCCCCAAGACCCATCTACATATCCACCCACATTATCAAAGATAGATGCCGCCACTTATGTGTTAACATGGGGGCCTGCATGCTCATACATGACACCACTCACTGTCTCACCAAATGATTAGTTGCTCCCCTCCCCTCCCCTCCCACAAAAAGAAGAAATGATGATCTTTAAAAGGGATGCTGTTAATTAACTGGATTTTTGTTAAGAAAGGGGAAAGGCGTTCACATGCAACCCTAGCCAAGCTCCCTAACTATATTTTCTTAACCTTAAACTCCTCACATGCCGTAATTAGGGCCAGGGAGCGAGATAATCAAAACCTAATAGACCCCCACACCTCCAGGTTAAAAAAACTAGCCCACGAAAGTGCGAGAGTGAGATGATGAAAACTGAAAAGGCATGCATAAAGAGCCAAACAGATGTGAGCTCATGTCCCTTTTTCTCCTCATATCTTCTTAACACATATGCCAGCCCTGTGATTCCACATGCATGAGGTAGTTATTAGTAGTACTTGCCTTCATGCTGCCACCATTATATAGACCCCCTCTTGTGAGATATCGCCATGCCACCACCATCAAATAATGCCCCCCCCAGCTGTGTAGTTCTCAACATCACACTCCACAAGCAGTCAGCAGCTAGCCATGGACATCAGAGGCTCTGGTGTCCTGCTTGGCCAAGAACAAGGGGAGGCTAGGAACGCGATAGCCTCCATGACGGCGGCGGCAAGGGAGTACCGAAGGGGAAACTGGACGCTGCCGGAGACGATGCTGCTTATCGAGGCCAAGAAGAGGGTGCACGACGACCGGCACCCTGCGGATCAGGGCCTGGCGAGGTGGCGGTGGGTGGAGGACTACTGCTGGCGCGCCGGGTGCCGGCGCAGCCAGAACCAGTGCAACGACCGGTGGGACAACCTCATGAGGGACTACAAGAAGGTGCGCGCGTACGAGCACGCCGGCGCCGCGGGGAGGGGTGGTGGCCCGAGCTACTGGGTGATGGGGAGGGCGGAGAGGAAGGAGAGGTGCCTCCCCTCTAACCTCCTGCGCGAGATATACGAGGCTATGGGCGAGGTCGTCGAGAGGCGGATGAGCTGTGGCGGCGCCGGTGGCCTTTTCTTGGGGACCTCGACCAGCCTCGTCGACTTTCCCATGCAGGCCTCCCCACTCGCCCAAGTCCTGCCCCAACCTCTAGGTGCGCCTCTCTCTCTCTCTCTCTCTCTCTCTCTCTCTCTCTCTCTCTCTCTCTCTCTCTCTCTCGCGTTGCGTTTTCTATCTTGATCATGAGTTCTTGGGGAGCCATTTCTCGTACTGGTGGATGCATAATGCATGGTTGGTTTCTTGGCCAATAAAGACCACGAGACGCACTGCAGCTCCGAGTCGCCGGACAGGAAGAGGTGGCGGCCGTCGCTGGACGCCCAACCCGGGAGCAGCACGCCAGCGCCAGCAGGACGCGGCGTGGACCACCAAGAACCCCACGGCGACGAGAGCTCCGACGAGGACGAGGACGACGGCCTGAGCGGAGCGATCGGGCGGTGCGCGGCGATCCTGTCGGGGGCGCTGGAGAGCCGTGAGGCCGCGGAGGAGCGGCGGCACAGGGAGGTGATGGCTGTGGAGGAGCGCCGCGGCCTCGCCCGGCGGACGCGGCGGGAGGCCGGCGAGCAGTGCATGGCCGGGCTGGCCGCCGCCGTGAGCCAGCTAGCTGGCTCGATGCTCGCGCTCGCCGCCCAAGCACAAGGGCCCCGCCGCACCCAAGTGAGACAAAACCCCGGCCACCCCAGCCCAGACCAATAATCCAGCACAACGCACAAGCTGGATCTCCGCATGATGATGGTGCCACCCTGCGCCGCGCGTGCAGCGATCGAGTGGCACCATGCATCCTGCGCGCGCGCTGCATGCACGGCTAGCTCGAGACCAGTGCGCTGCGTGCTTCGACGGTGAGACCGAGACGCGCGCCTGAGTTTTGCATGTGACTGACAGGTGTAGTAGAGTGGTAGCTAGCTAGGATCGATGGCATGTACATCTAGCTAGCTTGCTCCGTGCTCGATCGAAATTAGTTAATTGAGCGTCTATTTAAAAGTTGATCTTTTTTTTCCGAGAGTCATTTTATCTAACGTAGGCTCCTGTTCCAATAGTCAGGATTTGTCTCCCTCGTCTCTTAAATTCTCTCTCTCTTTTCTCTAAAATCTTTTGATGCCGCCGTCACCGCCCTTCAGCACCGGCCCATAGCCGGTCCTACCTCCCTCACAGCTGGTACCGCTGCCACATTACCTCATCGTCTCGCCCTAACTAACTGCCGCTATTGTCGGTATGCCTCCTCCCTCCTCCGCCCACCGGCCAGTCGTCCCTCTAAGCCCAGGGGGCACCGGTTCTTCTCCGGTGTCGACAGACACTCCTGATGGTGTTATAGAGATCTAATAGCTCATTTTGTTAAATCTAAGTTAGCTTAGGCCTAGCTAAACCCTTTCCTAATTTTGTAGGCTTGCTGAGTACGTCGTCGATGAAATGCAAGTGCTACACATGTAGGGAGGATTCCTAAAATACCACTCATCTGCCGTTTCTCTGTAACATCATGACATCATGTTTTCCTTTATACTTTAATGTCATGCTGGATTTTTTACCCACGGGGAGATACATAGCTGCCCTCGCTCGGGTCAAGCTTTTGTGGCATGCATAATTTCAAACTGGGATGTAAAATTTCTAGATGTTACATAAACTAGATATACGTAATGAAATTTAGCATGGCATCAACAAGAATTCATGATAGTGGGTGAGATAATTTGAACTAGAGTTCATATGTGTGTTTGAGATTCACCGGAATATGCATGGGATCACAAATTGTTATATCGACGAATAGATTGGAAGTGGGAGCCAATGGATAGGTTCCAACTCTTTTGCTGGCCAGGGTTATTTTCAATCTTAGTTTGGTCGCATCAGCTTGCCTCAGGTTAGTCCTTATAGCTTTGCACAGCCGGGGCAATCAGGTCATTTCACATTATTAAAAATTTGAAAACTGAGGTTGCAAAAGGACAAAACTCATTATTTCGAGGATAGTTCACCCTCCAAAGTGGTATGTTGAAAAGTGGATCCGTGAAATCTTAAGTTGATCGAGATCATTCTCTACATCGCTCTGTCTTCTTCTTTCGAGGGGACGGTTGCTTAGGGAAGAGGGGAGGCTAGTAGGGCAAGGTGGAGCGTGTGAGGTAGCACTGCCGGCTGCTGGAGGCGGAGGATGACGGGTGGTTCAACGGGGGGGAGGAGACAATGGCGACCTACGTTGGTTAGGATAGGATGGGAGGCAGTGGCTACCACTGCCTAATGCTAGGGAGGAGGGCGGGGACGATGACAACAATTGGAGAGGGCAATGATGAGATCAAGATGAAGGTGGGGCAGTGAACATGGGGTTAGGCTCACCTCCGCTAGCGAGTGCCAGGAAGGGGCTAAGGGCTTTCAAAGAGGCTTAGGATTTGGATAGAGCAGAGGAGGCTTATATACGAGAATGATGAACAACATAGACCGTATGATTTTCATGTCTAACAATTTAAAGCGTCTACCAAAATTCTATCGAGTTGTAGTCAAATCCTTTTAAAAAGTGTCATCGCGGGGAACATCATTTTTGAAGCGGTGTCTTACAAATTGTTGCGTATATATCCAAGGAAAATGGAAGGAGATCTTTTCCCCATTCCAATACCAATATAAAAAAGTATGAATTAAAGAAATCAGAACAATCTAAGTCATCCATCTAACTATCATCCAACAGCTACTGATTTTAGTTAGATCCACGCAAATTCAGCTCAATTTGTCCTTTTAACTCGGGAAGTGCCAAGGTGACCATAGGGGCACATGCACCCATTACTTTAAAATTTTAAAAATCACACATTTATGTTTCAAAAAAATCTGAAAAAAATTCATACATGTATATCATGGAGTGAGGTATGCACGGTTAAATTTTTATAAAATAATATACCCATTTGTGACTTGTGTAAAAAAAACACACATTTGGGTCATGAATAGTTATGAATAGTACACAGGTCACAAATGGACATATTATTTTATAAAAATTTACCTATGTATACTTCATTCCATCGTAAACTGATATGAATTTTTTTAGAAACTTATATGTGATTTAAAAAAATAGAAAAAGTCAAATAGTGTAAATGCCCGGATGCACAAAATCCCCGCTCCTTATTAACCCCTACTAATTGCCCATTAGAGCATCTCTAACACATCCCCAAAACTTAACTCCCAAAAACTCACTCCCAAAACTTAACTCCCAAAAATTCCTGGGTATTGGGAGGGTGGCATCTAACCCATCCCCTAAACTTAACTCCCAATAAATTTTTTGAGAAAAACGTGGACCAAAAATACGTCTTTGATATTAGAAAGCGTCTTTGATATTCCATTTTTTTCCTTCTATTTTTTTCCGTCCGGCTCCTTTATCCCCAACCGAAGCCCTCTGCCTCTCCATGCTCCCCTCCGCCGCCCTTCCGCTCGCCTCCGCCGCCCTTCCGCTCGCCTCCGCCGCCTTCCCGCGCGACTCTCCTCCCCGCTCGCCTCCGCCGCCTCCCCATGCGCGGCTCCTCCTCCCCGCGCTCCTCCGCCGCTTCCCCGCGCGCCTCTGCCGCCTCCTCGCCCCGCCTGCCCCTCCCCTTCTCCTCCCTCGCGCGCGGCGCTGCCCCGCCGTCGTTGCCGCTCGCCACCCCCCCCCGGTGCCGCCGAGCTCGCCGCCCGGCCGTGCTCCGCCGTCGCCTCGCTGCCGCTCGGGAGAGCCCCGACAGCCTCCCCCATCGTCCCCGCCGCCTCTGCCCTCGCCACCCCCTCTGCCGACGCCAAATCCGGCGCTCGCCCCACCCGACTCCCACCGCCGCACTCGCCGCTCATAGCCTCCCCCGCCGCACACGCCGCTCGCCCCCCTTCTCCCCCTGCCCGTGCGCCGCTGGCGGCCACCGGCTCCCCCGCGGCCTTGCTGCCCTCGGCGGCCCCGAGCGCCAGCGGCTCCGCCGCTCCCCGCTGGCGCCGCGTTGCCGACGGCTTCCCAGGCTGCGGAGTCGTGCGGGTGCCGGCGTGTCCGGGCGAGCGCGAGCTCGGCTCGGTGCGTGGGGGAGGCGGTGGCCACGGCGTGGGCTCGGCGTGCTCTTACCGTGGGCTAGAGATAGGCGGCGGCGGGAGGTGGCGGTTGGGAGGGGAAATGTCCTCCCGGCAAAAATAGAGGTATTGGGAGTGGGATTGGGAGGGAGCAAAACATCCTAATATATTGGGAGTGAGGGGCTGTGGATTGGGAGCTCCCAAAAGATTTTTGGGAGTTAAAGGAGTATTGGGGATGGGTTAGATAGGGTTAACTTTCAAAAGTGGCAGTTTTTTGGGAGTTAAGAATTTTTTGGGGATGGGTTAGAGTTGCTCTTACATCTCCAGCTCTGTTCCAGTGTTTGTTCTTCCCCTCGCGTCCTTCCCGTGTCTTCGAGATCTCCCTGTCCTCCTCCTCGCCGCCACCGGTGGCAAGCGGCGTGCCGTGCTCGTCATCGCCTCCCTACACAGTCCCCCTCGCGCTAGAGCTCGCCGCCACCGTCGCCTCCTCTCCCCTTTTCCTGCTGCTGTGTCCTCTCCCCTTCTCCTGTCCCCCACCCCACCCCCGCTCGCTATCTCCGCCATCCAATGCCCGTCGCCGCCACCCTCCATCGCTTCCCCGATACCACCCGGGAACGGCCGAGAGGTGCGGGGCGGCGGTCGCGGCACTCAGCGGGGCGCGCCTTAGGGCTTGCTCGATCCTTACGCTGCCCGCTGCATTCCATCCTTCCACCTGCTGGTACAACTTGTGCCTCCTACAAGACAGCGGTGTTGCCCTCCTCCTCCTTTCCTCCACTGGGGATGAAATGGCGTGAAGTGGAGATCCATCTGCATTGGAATTGATTTCATTTATCCAATAATTGGAATCGGTTTCTTCATTCTTTGGTAAGTAACTCTAGCTTTGGTTGGATGGATTTGATTGTATTTGTCTTCCCTTTCCTTGCTGTGCATGTGAGCAGTCAAATCCAAATTTTATCTCGATTCAATTTGCTACGTACTTGTTTGCAGGTTATTTCCCAAGGATTTCGGAGTTCATCTGTTCAACTGAACCCCCATGCCCCACGTCAAGGCCAAGGTATCAGCGGTGGCTGCCACTGTAGCAGGGATGTCGGCTTGACGTGCCATGTCGCACTGGAGCAAGCAGCGGAGCGGTTTTTAGGCTTGATTTGGTACAGATTTGCAAAAGAGAAGTCAACAAATATTTATTGATGTTCCTGCAGTCGTAGCACATAATGTTTGGATTTGGGAACGGTCCAAATGTAAGCCAACCCACCACCAGTTATCTCTTTGGATCCTTAATACTCCCTCCATCTTAAAATGTAAGACATATTTTATTTCGTTAAGATAAGGTTTTGACCAATAATTGCTTTATTAATATGTGATTTATGTGATACAAAGTTACAATAATAAGTAAATTCTTTTGGATATAAATCTATTGACATCAATTTTATATCATATGAATTATATACTAATGGAGTAATTGTTGATCAAAGTCTTGTCTTAACCAAACAAAATACACCTTACATTTTGGGATGGAGGGAGTACTTTGGTTAGATACTGTGCCTGAATTCTTTGGTTTGCGTGAGAATTTAGGATGCATTGATGATAAAATGCGAATGATGCTAATTTGCATGGAGGACATGAATTTACAGTGTAAATATTTCGAATGGTCAGATTGGAAGGCTAACGAAATGGGCGGGGTGGGGCTGGTGGGTACCCGGCCAGATCCATCCTCACCTCCCTCGCATGTTGCTGCCCCTCATCGCCTTCCCTCCCCATGGCAGCTCCGTAACGCCGGCTAGACTCCCAACCATCTATCCATTTGTTTATGATAATCATCTTCAGGGTGGGGATTTATTTCAGAAGTTGAATATTTGCGTGAGATACAAAATATTTGGTCAACTTCACAAGCTTTTGGCTTTAGGTGGTATATTCTGATTTTTATGGTACAATTACACAGTTTTATAAGTTACTAATACTGGTATGGAGAATACATTAAGCATGTTTCCCTTCCCATTCTGTTACGAGTAGTAAATAAGTTAAGAATGTGATTATCTGAGTGGAGATGGTTTGTGATATATATTTCAAATGATTATTTCAGGAGCTGGTTGATGCATTACCATTTGTTGCTCTAATTAGTTATCTTTCTCTCATGTGTTTAATACTTTAATACACTTGAATTCTGAAGTTAAGTTTTTCTGCCTTCATTATTTCAGGAGCTATGAAACTAGAGCTATGATGTTTAGTTGTTTTGACGGTCAGATCTGTAGGACAGAGGAGCATATACTCCTCATTTCCTTATCGGACTAGGATGAGGTATTGATATTTCAATTTATGGCCTCTTTGATTGAAGGATTTTCAAAAGAATTTTGTAGGATTTGAATCCATAGGAATTTTTCCTACGGAGGCCTTTTGGATTGCAAGAATGAGGTTATAGTAATCCTATGAAAATTCCTATGGAATAGCTTAATCCATAGGAATTTTCTTTGTGTCTTACATGAAACTTCTCTCTTTAAATTCCTACAAAATTCCTATGAAGCATCTAAAGAGCTAGTTTTGCATATTCATGTGTTTTCGTTAACTATAGGATTCTATAAGCCATGACATTTCATTTCTACGCTTTTTCTATTTCTGTGTTTTGAGAATTCTGCGTTCCAAAGATGCCCTTAATGTCTACCTTAGGATTATATTTGGTTTAAGTAGTATAGTGATCACAAGAAGTAATGGTTTAAGTAGTATTAGTGTTCAAATGTCTTTACCTTTTCGCGCATGCAAGGTACACCTTAGCTGCAAAAGATTGCTTATTTTGTTCCATGTTATAAATATTGGATGCTGTGAAATTGCAATGGTGTTTGAATCCAAGGTTAAAAAGGCACTATTAGGCGCTCGCCTAGGTGCGCATGGCGCTAGGTGGAGGCTGAACGCGTAGCCCAGGCCCTAGGCAGTGGTCTAGGCGGTCTCCACCACTGGCGATGCGTCTCCAGTGCCGCCGTTGACGCCAGGTTGTCGTTGCCGGCTCGTCATCGTTGCTGCAGAGTCGTCATCATTGTCGCTGCTCGTGAAGCAGAGGCGATGTGAGAGAAGAGGTGGAAGCAGGGTGAGAAGCAGTAGCTGTGAAGGGAGAGGAATCGACCTCTTCTACGAGGAATCAACCTCTCCGGTGAGGGATCGATGATGGGGAGGGAGAGGAGGAGGCGGCGTGGGGAGAGAGAGTAGAAGACGCAGCTGCTTCGGCGGGATTGAAAGATGCGGCGGCGTGTTGTCGTCACTGGCGAGTTGCCGTCGTGGCATTACTGCTGCTCATGGTGGAGGGTTGTGGCGGCTGCACATCAGCATATGGAGAGACAGAGCTGGCTGAACCCTAACTAAGGCAGCAACTTAGTGGACCAAATGAGCCTTTGGACTGGTGGGCCTTCCTTTCCCTCTCTTCTTTCCTTTCATCTTACTCTTTTCACCTCTGATTTCTTCCACCAGAGCTACCCCACCTGCTGCTGCTGCTGCTGCTACTCATGGCCGCCTAAGACCCTGTACAATGCAGGTGCTTAGACATGTGCCTCAGGAAAAAAACCTAGTTTTTTTTATGAGATCAGTTTGCACAGGTGCTTAGGAAGGGCGACGGAAGCAAAGTTTAGCACCCGGTGCTAGGCTGGTGCTTAGGGTGACACAGGTGACAGGTGCTTCAACTGGTGCCTAGCAAATAGTACTCCAAATAGTACTCATATGAAGCGCTGCATTGGAGACAACATATGCTACAGTAGGTGCTACACGAATATTAAAGCAACTTAAGCACCCATATGAAGCGCTCTGCATTGTAAGTCATATATTTTTTTGAGACGTTACGCTACTCTCTCTCTTTAAGCACCGGGCTATAAGCACCCTGCATTGTACATGGCCTAAGCGGGCTAGGTGCTAGGCGACCATAGCACCTAACGCCTAGTGCCTTTTTAAACCTTGTTTGAATCCAATAGCAGAGCTATTCCTGTGATTTATTGCTTGAAGTACCTGTCTGCAGAGCAATCCAAAGTTTGCCTTGTAGTTCTTATACTTCAAAATTCACCTGCTCTATAATTGTTTCCGTTAATATTTGTTGTTTATTTCATGAATTATTCTTTCAATTTTACAATAAGAGATGATGGCACATTCAATGAATGCCCATATTTGTACACATGAAATCCTAACAGTTATTTGTTTGATGGTCTTGTTAAGGACCTTGGGAAGGGTCATGTAGAACTTCTTGGCCTCTGAGTTTTCTTGTGTTGAGCTAGAAGAAAAACATGATGTTTATCTTGTCTGCACGGGAAAGGCATGTTCGATCCACCAGGAGTGTGTGTTAGAGCATCACAGTCATGGCACAAGCATTGCAAGCACGCAATTGAGGGTGGCTTTATGGAACTACATATCATTTTTGTACCGCCAGTAAATTGCCCTTTCCTTTTTGGTTACTGAGGAGAAACAGGATTTTGTGGACGGTAACTCAGAACATATTTCTACGAGAAGAATCTTTTAGGTAGTAACTATGGACATGCAATGCAGCTCCACTAGACCGGGAGCCTGGGAGTGCCTTGATCCGAGGTGGGCTCACTGCTCTTATTCACGTGCTTCAATGCTTCTACCCTTTTATGTTTGATGTGGATTTTCATTTTGTAGTCTATTCCTGATGGCTGAAAATGTCCGAGGTTGGTATCGTATCCATGGACTATACACATGATTTTTCTTTATTTATTCTTACCGCCTTAGTTGTTGGCTTTCTTTGCCTCTGCCATTCTTGCAGCACGTTGTACGCCTCAGCATGTGGAAGACCGCTTCCAACTTTTCATCTTCATTTCATTAATTGTATTTTTGTCCTGGGTTAAGGGGTTGAAGGGTTTTAGTTGTAGGTCGTAAGGAGCTCCACGGGTATAGTTTGCTCCCTACCGGATGCCGGATTTTTCAATTATTGTTTGGTTAGCGAAAGTAGCGAAAATACAAGGTATAATCAACCTTGATTATTGAGAATGATTATATGCTCCAATAGTAATGCCTTGACGGTTTCTGATCCACGAGAAGCTGCATGGCATCACCAAATGAATAAGCTAGACTCGATAATGCTTACAGATGAGATGGAATATGGTTTTGTAAAATCTGCAGTCATATGGAATAAATGAAAAATGCTCACGAATTAACTAATTTTTTTATTTGACATGAATCACCATTGATGTGTTTATATTAGTGGCGAGGCTTGTCGCTCAAGCACGGTTCCTAGTTAAATGTTTAAAAGGAGTTTTTCATAGCTTGGAAAGTAAATGCTTGAGTGCTGTCCTGATCTAGAGCTGTAAAAGGAGTGCCGTGATCGCTACTAGAAATTTTACCACGAAAAGAGTGTGTAAACATAGAAATTTTACCACGAAACAGAGGGTGTAAACTCGCACTAAAGATTGACTGCACATCTGCCTGAACCACATCAGGGACAAAGCTTTCCCATGTAAGGTCTGTTGCAAACCATGTTGCTCTCGTTCATGCATGCATGAAAACTTTGCTAATTAACGACCTTTTGTCAACTACTCTGAACACGACTCGAGCTTTAAATAAGCACTGCATATGTGATGAATTGTGTCTTCGGTGCGAACAAATCAAGGTGAGCACTAAATTTTAAAAATAGTTAATAAAAAGTGACTATATATATTCTATTAACCAATAGCACAACCATTTAACCATTCCCAAAGCATTTAAATAGACTATATAGTAAAAAAAATTATAATTATACTTTTGATATTCTTAATGGATAAATATTATAAAACAGATTATCCCAAGGCTAAGGACACATATAACGAAACAGAGGAAGTCTCACTTATGGTTGTGTGACATATCAAGCCAAAATCGATATGGGTATATGTGCAAGCTAAGGCTCTAATTAGGCCTCTCCCAATGCACAGGTGCTTAGATGAGGTGCTAAGTGCATGAAAGGACTTAGCAACTAAACTCTCGAATGCATAGGTGCTTAGCTTTTTGTAGCTAAGTTTTCTTCATTTAATTATTTAGCAACTAAACTCTCTAATGCATAGATGTCACGTAGGCGTTTTGCATAGGTCCGCGCGCTTAGCATCGTTTCTTCCTGGGGTTACCAAAGTGCTATCTCTTCTCCTTAATTGCTTTGTCACGTCAGTTTTTCGCCTATGTGGTATTTTTAGCACCTGTACACCGTGGAGCACTGAGAAGGGCCTTAGAACATAGAAAATTTTGAGATTTTTGTAAGAATTGAACTGTTTTATGTGAAATCTTTATAGAATTCCTATAAAATCCTTGTGCTCCCAGCATGCGTTAAGTGTCAACTTACCTTATCCAACATTATGGACGCGAAGGTGCATACGAGTTCACAAGTCATTTAAGCATTCATTTCTGTCATCTAATCTGTAGAACGAAATCAGTCGGCCAGATAAGCCAGGAATCATAAATAAAGGTAACTAGAGTCGAGGAAAAAAGAGAGGAAAACTCGACGAACTAAAACAGCTCTTTCCAAGCACTCCGGCCAAGGGGAAGAGACCAAAGCGATGGCCAACATGCACGGGTTGCAACAACTGACCAGAGCTAGGGCGTCAGGAGAACTAGCAAGTTTTTCGTCCAAGGTCGTTGGTCAGAAGCCGGACAAAATTGTTAACATCTACCAGCCAGTGACAACTGGAGAAGCCCAGGGAGCGGCAGTGGCAGCATCATGAAAATGTGAAGGGCAGGAAAAAGCTACCACACACATGCTGCATATTGCAGGGTGGTGCTTCTGGCATCCATGCTGGGAACCAGAAGCGCAGCAGAAAAAAGAACTCATGAGAGAGAGAAAAAGATCGAGAGAGAGAGAGAGAGAGAGAGATGCCTAGTTAGCTGTTGATGATGATGATGCAAGAGGACAGAGGAGTACTTGGGGCAGGCACCAAGGGCAGCAGCACAGCAGCTAAGCTAGGGAGGGAGCTCAGCCAGAGCAAAAGGCAGATGAAGACTGGAGAGTGGTCAAAGGAATCTCCCTAGCTAGACACTGCATGCAAGCTGCAATGCTGCATTTGTAGCTGTGCTCGCTGCTGCGCGCAGCGCTTCTGCAATGGCAAATGGCACATCAAGCTGGTATCGTAGCTAGCTCGTCAAAGGTAGCTGCTGGTGGCTAGCTCTGCTACGCAACGCTATGCGCGCTCGCTCGCGTGCGAACTCCAAAGCATGCATGCAGCGTCGTCGTCTTCTTCCTTTCGCCGAGAAATTTAAACAAGCGCAGGCGGCAGCTGCTTGATGGATGTGCTCGCTGTTGGGGTGGCATGCCGTGCCGTGCGCGGCGCAGGACAGGGCCGTGACAGCGCGCGGCTGGAATCTTTTGAGTTTCGTTCCTGTTTCGTTGCTCTGTAGCCGCACATATATAGCTGACGTACGACTCGACGAGTGGGTAATATTTTAGGTGAATTTTGGGATAATAATTGGTCTAATAGTTTAGCTGCACGTGTAGGGCTGGACATAAAGCTCGAGATTCGTGATTCGGCTCGGGCTCGCTAAGACTTGGCCTGAGCTCGGCTCGGCTCGGTGGTCAAACGAGCCGAGCCCAAGCCACCTCCTTAGCTCGCAAACTCGGCGAGCCGGCTGGCAAAAGCTCGCGAGCCGCTCGTAGGCTTGTCAAGGAGGCCGGAGGTAGGGTTTGACGTGGCGGATGTAGAGGCGGTGGGCGGCCGGGTAAGGGAGGTGGAGGTGGAGTTGGGGCCGCGCAACGTGGAGGCGAAGATGAATTCCTGGCGGCCAGCGAGAGCAAGGTCCGGAGGATTTGACGAGGTGGAGGTAGTCGCATTGCACCAGGGGCTGCCAGCGTAGCGCGACCGGGACTGCGGCCTCCACGTGCATAGGCCCGCGACCCCTCGCTGGGCTGCTGCTCCTAATCCATGAGTGGCGGTGGAGGAGGTGGCGACGAATGGCGGTTGTGCCCGGTGAAGGAGCGGCAGGAGGCGGCGGCGTAGTAGTCGGCAACAGGAGCTGAGGCGGAGGAGGTGGCAGAGGGGAGGAGGTGGCGGAAGATGCGGCAGAGGATATGACGGCGGATCAGTGGCTATGCCCGGTGGAGGAGGGGTGGGAGGCGGTGGCACCCTAACCCTAGGTCGCGTTACCATCGCGGCCCGTGGGAGACACAAAGACAGAAAAGAGAACGCAGCAAGATCTGAGAGGCTGAATCGGATGGGGGCAGCTTAAGACTAGGACTTGATAAAAACTTGAGCCGAGCCTCTACCTCGACTTGTGAAATCTGGCAAGCCGACTCAGGCTCGGCTCGTATTTTCCCGAGCCAAGGCGAGCCGAGCCGTGCTCGTTTCCAGCCCTAACTGCGCGCATCATGTCACGTGACGAGACAAGGCCGAAAGTTACTCACTAGCAATCTTCTTCTTTTTCTTCTTATCTTATAAGAAAAAAGCGAGTTCTGCCGAATTAAAGTGTAAATAAGTTAATATGATAAATCCACCGACTGTGAGAAACCAAGCGAAGGAAACACGTCAAATACTACGCCACATAGGAGTAGCAATCTTCGTGATAAGCTCAAAAAAAGAGCAATGTATCATGGCATTGATGTGGGACTTATGTCCTGATAACCACCCGAGTGAATCGGATATTTAACCGATTGAAATATAGATCATAAGTTTTTAAAAAATTACTAGGATTTGAGGACTTACCTTCTTGATATTCACCGTGTACATTGGCCACGAAATCGGGTGATATATCGCATGTTTGGATGAGACGTATTTCTTTGCAAAATTTTAGAACATTCTTTAAACGACTTATCGATTTCGCGGAAGTAATAAGATATACTTTGTCCTTATAGCGCTTCAAAATAAATATTGAGATGGGTCTACAGTGATACGGCTTGATGTATTTTTCTCCCACGAATAAACCTTAATGGATATTATGGATTGTAATGTCCTCCCTCCTTTTTCCACCTCTCTCTTTCTCCTGACCATGCCGTCTGTCACACCATGTTTTTAAGCAACCCAATTTTTCAAAAATCTAATCCTAAGACCCGTATATGCATATATGTCTAAATAGTATTACATGTTCATTTGGATTTCAGTGTTTCTCGGAGCATGTCATCTCATGGGAGCATTTGAGTTAAGTTGCACCGTCACGCAACAAACCCAAGTCACGACCCTATCATCGCATGTGCATAAAACCGAAATGCTAATTGGAACACACGCACCGTATACACACGACACCACCCAAACCCTAACCCTAAGTGGCAACTCACCCATCTTTGCTCCCGACCCTCCAAACATGACCCTTAACATCCCCCATGCCTGTGGCGTACCCGGTTTTTAAACCGGATATTCCCTCGTGATCACTGTACCAGTCCCTGGATCAGTAGCCGATACACACGAGTTAACCTGTATATCATTGTCATATATGCGTAAACAATTAAATAGACCGTTAAGGTCGATAATCTGATACATGTAGTCCAACGGCTATAAATTGGTAGCGGAATTCAACGGTGAGGTGGCCCATCAATATGCCAAATCCCGACAGGCAACTGACTGGGGTTACGCCCTAACTTTCGCGTTCATACACGTATCTTCAGAATTGATGTCATCCTTCGTCTGGCCAAATCAACAAGCCAAGTGAGTACATTGAATGTACTCGCAAGCTATTCCCACAGGAGGAAATATACGGCAATATTTCATGCAGGGAATAGATCAAGGAATAGCTCTAACCTAAGTTGCGAGTTGTGCGGAAAAGTAAGTTCTTATTTTAAATACACGTAAGTAGATTGTAAAAGCATTTCGAAATCTAAAGTACTTCAAGAAAACATCTCATCACATCTCATCCCATGCGGTAAACACCGCTAATCAGCTCATAACCTATTACCGATAGTTCCACTCACCGTCCATGGCACCATCCATCGAACGGTAGTTTCTGCATATCCGATAACTAGGTTTTCCATCACGAGACCGTATGCCATCCACCTCAGGCAATACGGTGAACTTCCTTACTTCAGCAATTTCCTTACCACCGACGCGTGGCCTAAAATTGCCCACTGTGGACATGTCATGCCCACGTCCTTAATCCCATTTCCCAGCTTTCACAGATAAAGCTCAGTCTAACCAGTGTGTGGCCTTACCAGTTCATGTCCATGACCAAGGACGCGGCTATTCGAATAGTTTTTAACCCTCTGCAGAGGTGGTACGGCTTTACCCACAAGATGTAAGTGACCCTGGGAGTACTTTGCAAGTATACTGCCAGGGTTATTACAACGAGACCTTTCACCTGCTTTCATACTAGAGTCGGACCCGCTAAATGAGACTTACCCTAACTCCGATTGTGCCCAGGTAGCCTGACGCCACAATCCGGAGAAACGCTCATCTTTGTGTCGAATCTTCACCCACGCCTAGATGGAGCTCACTAAGAATCTCGACCCATATAGCGCCGTGGAAATTCGCTAGGGGCCCAATGTCCTACCTAGCACTTTCTCTTTACTTCATACGGGTCTGAACCCTAATATTAGGCGGGGGTACCGAGTCAAGTCCTTCCCATAAAGGACATGTGGACGTACGGTGGGAGAACTGATTCAGCGGCACTTAGGTTCGGTCCTTAACCGATTCGAGTAAGACTCCAGGTTATCATCATTCACCGTGTAGCCTTCCGCTACTTCATCTTCCTTCAAACAACCTTACTTACCCGAATCAAAATCATCTCCAACTTTATTTTGAATCTTGGCAACATTTCTTTTGAAAGTCACCGCGGATAACATACGCTATCCGCGGGTTTAATTTCCCATACCCGAAGGTTTGAATCAATCGAACAAATTTTAGTTTTAACTATAGCAGGGCTAAGCAATGGCTACTGCCTATAGCCTTAGACTTTTGCCGGTTGGAAACCAATCGACAAATCAACTAGGGTTACAAGGAATCGGATAGCCAACCCTAGCTCAAGTGCATCTATCGGGTATAGCTAACTACATAAAATATCGTTGATAAACATAGCATGCATGTTTCATAATCAAAATAAATATACTTTACAAATATAGGATTCGACATGGTCGAAATGGGAAATAGCTTGCCTGGCAGTATTGGCTGATCCCGGTATCGAACGCGATACGGTACTCGTCCGAAATCCCTCGCGCGGGAGCATCGCAACGTCGTGTCTACACGTCAGAAAAACCCGAGTAAGAATCGACGCGAGGAAGAACCAATAAGAACAAACATTCACTCATGAGTTGGAATACTACGCGCTCTAGACCTAGTTATTTATTGGGGTTTACAAAGAGGCTAGAAAAATTGAATTCGTAAGAAATAAGGTTTTACCGTACGACCGGAAACCCTAGCCTATCCAATCAATGATGCCCTAGCACTACGGATGACCTGGTTCTTATATTGGTGGTGGGGCTCTGTCACATCCCGATTTTCTAAAACCCGAAAATTAGGGCCAACAAAAACTTTTTGCGTCAAATTAGAAAGCATGCGCATCCCGATTGGGATTAGTACCCGATATAAACCCATATACCCTATACACCCAAAACTCTGTTATCGTCCTACTCGACGAATGGTAAAACCCCTAAACCCGGCTCTCGATCAAAAGACCCGAGGTGATATGATCCTATTTAAACTCTAGTGCAATATCTTCCCTGTCCGCGGAGACCTAAAACTTTACCTGGCCGTAACCCTACCGCGGTTGGTGACTTCTTTTATCGCTAACCCTAACGTCCATCCGTCTCGACAAACCCTAGTCTACTTATGCGCGAACCCTTATAAACCCCGGTTCGCCATCGACGTGTGGCTAGTACCTAATGTCACACGAGATTAAATCGGACCAGTCCGAAACCTATATGGGTAGGTCTTGTACACCGTGTATGTCATACACGCATATACCTAGCACTGCCACACACGCACTTCTCCCCTTAAAGAAGAAAACCCTAGCGTCGCACACGCGCGGCAAACCCTAAACCGCTTACGGCACCCTGGAACCAGATGTCCCGGAACCAAGGCACTGACATTCCGGAGTGTTTCCATGCTCCCTCCGATTCCTGCCGCAACCAAAACCCTAATCCCTCGACCTTGCTCCTATTGACCCTAAAACGTAAAGGGGCTTGACGCAATGCACGCACCGTTTACGTCGCCACGTCGACGGTACCTCGCCACCAGCACGTCCCAAGCCGAAATGAAGGTTCCATTCTGAGTTCCATGTCTCCGCCCCATCTTGACGCACTCTGGAAACCCTAACCCCCAGGATATACTCTTAGGCCGATCAATCACCATGTCCTCGCCTCTCTTGTTTCCGGCACATATACTCTGCTTATGCAAACCTCGTCGTCCCTTTCCTTGACGACTCAGTAGAACCCTAGTGGCCATATATGAACACGTCCGTTAAACCAAAGTATTCCCATTCCATCAGGATCCTAGCACCTCCAATACACTCTCCAACATCTCGGCACCTTAAAACCCTACCTCAAACCCTAATCCAGTGAAAGGTATTCCCTTCGATAGAAAACTCAAAAGCCATACCGCATGTGATTCCTCCTCTCCAGAAATTCCACATAAATTCCAAGAGGTGTATAACTCCATTCCTACTCCAGATATGAAATAACATAGCGGGGTCCAGTTCAAATACTCCTAGACTTGTGTAATTCCAAATTTTGAGAGACTCCCATCAAACAAGTGTTGCCCTAGCCACTTCTTGCATGAAGTCCTGTCTCACTCCCTACCCAAAAGCTACCAAAACCTCGCAAGACTTTTCTCTACCTCCCTGGCATCTCACTTAACCAGGTACACCTCCAGGACAAACTCCAAACACTACATCCAAACCACAAACAACCCATGCCGATAATGGCATTCAATAAAACCCCTGTTAGCAGCTCCAAACAGTTCCAAGCCTCCTGCACCTCTTGAACACCTCACCTGGAGTCTACAGACGCGAGGGACACGTGTGCGCACAAAGCGATGGCTCCAGAGCACGCACATGCCGATCCTAGCATGCTCTGGCCGCGCTCTGGCAAAGCCAGCCACGCGCACACATGCACAGCACGCGCCCAGCCCACCGCACCGGCGTGCCATCCGTGGTCAAGCCGCGTCCTCCGCCGTTTGGTCACCACCAGCCCGCTGGTCAAGACCGCGCCGCCCGTCGCCAGAGCACGCTGCGTCCTGCCTCGACCCGACCCATCACCTCGTCCCGCATCTCCGCCCTATTCATCCTCGGGGCGGCTTCTCGACGTGAGCCCAGTCATAGTGCCCGCGCCGAACGCCGAACAGCCGCGTCTCTCGTTGATGCAGCACCGCCGAGCCATTCCCAGCGCGCCACGGCCGTATCTTCTCCCCTGTGCACCACGGCCACCGCGCCACCTCGCACCCGAGTAGTCACCTCACCTCTCCGTCCAGCTCGATGCCCGCTGCGCCTCGGGAAAGCTTCTCGCCGCACCTTCCGTCGACGCGCCACCGCACGCACCTGCCAAAGCCGCGCCGCACGCCGGAGGCAGCACCGCCCAAGCCATCTGCGTGTGCCACGCCCGTCCTTGCTCCTCTGTAGCCGCTGCTAAGAGCCGGACGCATCCCATCGCATGCAACAGCGCCGCCGGCCAGCTCACCATCGCCTCCGCCTATAAAATGGGCGCCCGAGCGCCTGGGCAGAGCACCCACCTTCCCCATCAACCTTCGCTTCACGTCCAAGCCCAACCCGAGCGCCAAACCACTTCCCTCAGCTCGAACCCCAGCCAGCTGCGCTAAAACCCCTCCGCCGCACCCGAGCCCAGTGCCCCAAGCCGCGGCCGCCACTCCCATTCCAGCAAGCTCCCCAAGTCAATAGGTAGCACTCGGGCACCTCTTCCCCTCTCTTCACCCGACCGCCCCTAGAGCTGGCCCCGCTCCTCCAAAGACCTCGCTCCCCGACCAGAGCACCTGCCTCCTCCGGTGTCCATTTGCCTTAACTGCGCCGCCGCCGGGTTGACTCAGGATCGGTTATCAGGACAGCCGACCTCGGGTAAGTCAGGGTAGGCTAACGGGTAGATCCACCGACGCGCAGGCCCAGTGGCCACTCGGCCCAGCTAATACCAGTGCTAGCGCCCTTTCTGATTTCCGCTTTTGAGAGTAGAAAGCGTAAAGCAGCCGGTACAGAAAGCGTAGATTTCCCAGAGAGCCGGTTTTGCATTTAACCAAAACCCACTCGGCACGGGTTCGACCGGTTCAGCAAGTTCCAGCCCGATTCTTGAAAAGGTGCCAAAACAAAAGTTGTTCCAAATTATATTGCCAACCTTTTTGCTTCAAACCAAAATTTCAAATTCCAAATTTTCCTTGCTGTACAGAGAGTAAAACCCATAACTTCTTTTAAAATTTCAAAATCGTTTCAAAAGTTCTTTGAAACTTTAAATTACTCCCAGTTGATTCCAGTAGGTAGAACCCAAATAATCAAGAACCCAGCACCAAGTTCATGTATACTCATATGGTCACTAGGTTGCATGTTTTGAAAAGTCTAACTAGGTATTCACAAACCTAAAACCCTAGCGTAGTCTTCGGTGCATAATCGTGATTGAAAAACTCCCAAGCATACAACGCCGTAGTTTTCCGTATTCAGCTCAAAAACCACTCATTCCTAGGTGCATGTACACGTTGCATGGCTTGAAAAATAAGAAGGGAACGTGAATACCAGTTAAGAACCCCAACAGCCCTAACCAACAGTTCATGCATGTATACGTACACATATATACCCTCGCCGCTTTCATTCCGAGCAGCTCACAAGTTGACAACCCCTCTGGTCGAGCAATGACCTGTCATCCAAAACCAAAACCCTAGCCCGATCGTTCCAAAAACCTTGTAAAGTCATCTTTTCCATTGATTGTTTTACCGTGCGTATTGTTTGATGTTATCAAAGTGTTTGGATTGGTTTTTATTCGTCGCTCTCTTTCAACGCGTAGTCTGCGGAGCGAAATACGTGCGTCAGGACGAACCGGAGTCACCTCCGTGGCAGGAACAGGAACAGGAACTGCCAGGCAAGTTATTTCCACCTTGACCATGTTGAAATCCTATATTTGTGACGTTAATTATTTTGTTTATGAAATTGCATGCTATGTGGGTAAAATCGTTATTTTATTTAGGCCTAGTTATTCCTTTTAGATGCACGGCTTAGGCCCGATGAACCCTATCCTTGTAACCCTAGTATTAAGTACTGATCATTGAACGATCGGCAATTCTAGTTAGGAATATAGGCAATAGCCCCGCTTAGCCCTGCTGTAGTAAAAACTAAATTTACCGATACGATGGGATTGGGATCAAAACCTCGGTTTGTCATACATTCCGAGGGAATCTTTTAAAATGAAATGTTTACTAAAATCCCAAATGAAAATGATGGAGGATTGGGATTCGGGCTGGAATGCTAAGGGAGTTGGGAGGTGGTAAGGTAGCCGGACGCTACATGAGAAATGAGATTGCCAGGTAGCCGTTGCTACCTGAGGAGATGGTTGGATATGGAGTCCTGCTCGAATCGGTTAAGGACCGAACCTAAGTGCCGCTGAATCAGTTCCCCCACCGTACGTCCACATGTCCTTTATGGGAAGGACTGGACCTGGTACCTCGTCTAATACCGGAGCCCGGAATCGTGGGAAGTTAGGTTGAAGTGCTAGTGGATCCGTAGAATCCCTAGAGGATCTCCACGGGACTGAGTAGGGGAAAAGCTCTTCATGGGTCTCACCGTATTGTGAGGGTAAAGCCCAGTAGAGTCCTACAAGGTACGTGGAACATGGTCCGACACAAAGGGGGAGAGTCCCATCTCTGTCATTTGAGATGAAGAGGGTCGGGTAGTCCTCCTAGCGAGTCCGGCTCTGGCATGAACACGGGGGAAGGGTCTCGTTGTAATAACCCTGGTAGTATACGTTGCAAAGTACTCCCTGGGTGACCTACATCTTGTGGGTAAAGCCGTACAACCTCTGTAGAGTGTTAAAATCTATCGAATAGCCACGTCCTCGGTCATGGACATGAACTGGTAAGGCCACACACTGGTTAGACTGAGTTTTGTTTGCGAAAGCTGGGAACTGGGATTAAGGACGTGGGCATGATGTGTCCACAGTGAGCAGTTTAAGCTACAGTCTGGTAGCGAGGAACTGCAGAAGAGGAAACCTAGCCCGGGCCCCATGGAGGCAGCGCGGGTAGGTTGTAAGGATTGTTTGAGGCGGTAGGCGGAGCTACCGACCTCTGGTCACGATTGTTCTGCTGGATTGTCCAGCACCGGATGCTGTCTCGACAGAGACGAGTTGATTTCGAAAATGCTTTTGAATCTATTATTCTGTATTTCGAACAAGAACTTACATTTCCGCACAACTGCAACTTAGAGTAGAGCCATCCCTTGATCTATTCCCTGCATGAAATATTGCCGTCTATTTCCTCCTGTGGGAATAGCTTGCGAGTACATTCAATGTACTCGCCTGGCTTGTTGATTTGGCCAGACGAAGAAGACAGCAATATCCGAGGATAAGCTTACGATCGCGAAAGCTAGGGCGTACCCCCAGTCAGTGCCTGTCGGGTATGGCATATTGATGGGCCACCTCTTCATTGAATTTTCCGCTGCAAATTTATAGCCGTTGGGCTACAGGTATCAGTTTTGCTTATAATATTATGGTATTCGTATGTATGACCATGATATACAAGTTAACTCGTGTATATCGGCTACTGATCCAGGGACCGGTACAGTGATCACGAGGAAGTTCCTGGCCTTAAAACCGGGGGCGCCACAGGCTTGGTATCAGAGCCATACTGACTGTAGGAAACCCTAGTTAGCACGGCCGTAGATAGGGCTTAGGATATACAACTATTTTCTGAAATAAGTTAAAATAATGACATAAGTGTGGGTTCTACTCTCATCCTAATTCCTAGCAATTCTTCTCTTTACCTCGGAAATATTTCTGAACATAGTGTTAACAAAATTTATACTAAACTCATCCCTTTTCAAAATTGTAGATGAGTGAAATCACGCTTCGTCGAGAACACGGACACCCCTGGGGCGCACTCTTGAGAAAGCTGCTTCGTTTCCTTGGAGTTCGACGTCGACCACTGTTCATCGTTCGGAAGGACTACATCGCCGGAATGGATGCTGGATATCGCGCCACAGTGTACTTTCACTCTCTTCGAGCAGTTCCGCATGTCTACACGAGGCATAGCTTCAGTCCAACAGGAGCCATAATGATCGTGTCGCGAGAAGCCATACGACGACTCTGCCACATGTACCATGTCCGGATGCAAAGCCAGGAGCCTCACTTCGTCCGTAGGACAAACTGATCAGACGATCCGACCTCGAACTATAGGTTAAGTCACTAGGGTTCATTGTCATATAGTGACATGGACCACATAACCTGGCATACCGCCTAGTAGAACGATTCGGTATGATGTGTATTGGACTATAGTCCCTACTATGTTGTACTGTATTTGTATGCCGTATGCGGTACGCCATCGCCATAGGCATGGTATAGTATCCGCACTTGTTTGTATAATAGTAGCCTTTACGGCCTATGTAATAAAGTGAACTCTGTTTCTTACCCCCGCCTTGTCATTTCATATGCCCCACACGGTGTCGGTAGCCAGTCAAAGTTGGACCGCCCTTCTTCCCAAATGCCGTCAACCAATAAAGACGACCGGTACCTGTCACATCCTAGGGTGACCTCACCCCTTTTCCCTCCTTCGAAACTAAGTTACCGCTGGTTACCACTCTGCCGTAAACCAGCTATAAAACCCCTCGGTGCTGTTGCACTGCACCACCGTGCAACCCTTCCCTCGCCAATAACACCTTCTGGCCGGAAGCCGTCGCCTTTGCGCGTTCCTTCTCTGTTCGTCTCCCCATCCACAAACACAATGCTTTGCGGTACCCCTGTACCGGGACACCGTCGCTGAAGAACTCGCTGGGTTTGTCAACGTCTTATGGATCGTAGCCCGACAAGCCCTCGGAGCAACCCAACGCCCTAAGTACAGTGTATACTTAGGCGATAATCCTGGCAACCTGCACGAATTTTGGGCAGCAGTGCACGTCTACCCGGGCAACTCTGAACCAGGCATGCCACTTGGTTTTATCGGAAGAACCATGCCTACCTCTACCCTGGCCATTCAGTTGGTCGCGTGGGAAGCCGTCTTCCGCCTTCGCCAACTGGTCCCCAGCATGAGCCAACCACCTTTCTCTTTCTATCCTGGCGGTACTCCTGGAGAAGAGACCGGACATTCAAGCTTACGCCCGGAAGAAGACGACACAGTGAAGCACCTCGCCCTGTACGCTGCGGCTCAACATGATCTGCTCACCCAGCTGGCCAATTCTTGGATTTTGGCACAAGGAACTGGTGTTCCCATGCTCTCCCAGCTCCTTTCTAGCCCTACCTCAGTGACAGTCGCTTCCGTCCCTGACACAGAAGAGCAGCCGCTACCAAAGACACCAGCTACGAAAAGAGGCAGTAGCCGCTCCAGGAAAGCCACGACTTCTCAAGGCACTCCCGCCCCTCGAAGAGCCGAAGCCCCGCGCCGTAGTAAGTCCATCCAAGTCATCGAACCAGAAGCAAGCTAAGTGGTCAGGAGTGTTGGATCTGGTTTAGCCTCTCAGTTGTATGCGTGTTTGTATTGTGTTGGTGTTTGTAGTAGGAACTTGCCCATGTTTTCCGACATCAGGGCAAGGCTACCCGATACGCTGCTAGGCGTACGGATAAGTGTCGTGTAGTTCCTCTCAGTATATTGTGAGTGTTTGCACCCTCTATCTCTGTAGGATCCCCATGTTTTGCTAGTAGCATCTACATCCCTCCCCTTTGCTCTCAATTATTGCCCGGCATTCGCTCCTCGTTGTCGGCCACGCGCCACTCTTATCCAGCCGCCTTGTTTTTCCCCACTGGAACTGTCAGTCGAACGTTGACGGTAGGACCCCCTTTTTGGGCAACGTGCCACGCGTCCACCACCAAGCCTTCAGACGGTTATATGAGCTCCGCCCAACCCACTCCAGACTCCATGACATCCTACCTCCAGACCACCCATTTCCTTGCTGCTAGACCCCTTTCGCTCCCAACGCTTTCTTCCTTCGCTCAGTGCTCCTTTTCCCTGCTTCGCTCTCTTTTGCCGCAAAGATGATGCCTCAAGGAACTCTCTGTCAAGAGACCACTGCTGAAGACCTCGCCGGTTTTGCCAGCGTCCTTTGGACTGTAGCCTGGCAAGTCCTCGGAGCCACTCGACGACCGGAGTACGAAGTGTACCGAAGCCCGATTTCTGGCACCACGCCCGAATTTTGGGCTGACGTTCATATCTTTCCGGGCAACTCAAATTCAAGCGTGCCGTTCCGAGTCTTCGGCAAAGCCATGCCGACACCCACCATAGCTATCCAGATGGCCGCTTGGGAGGCCCTCGCACTTTTTCGCTTCTGGGTTCCTGGTATGAACCAAAGAGCCTTCTTCTTTTATCCCCGTCGTGTCCCCGGAAGAGGCACGAGGTTTGTCAACCCCTCACCGGATGAAGATGCCGCAGTAACCCATCTCTCCCACTATCTAGCCGCTCAACACGACCTCCTCACCCAGCTAGTAGAGTTCTGGATCTCACAGCAACAGACCCCTCCTTCCTCGCCACCTCCATCCACTGTTAGCGACTCTTCGGCAACTTTCGCCTATGCTTCTGAGATTGAGGAGTTCCCTATGCCAAGAGTACCAGCAACCGAAGAGAGTGCCCGCCGTCGCAGGCACACTGCCCCGACCCCGTCAGAGAGCCAGAAACCCTCAAGAGGAAGTTGTCCGCCCCAAGCTGTCAACCCGGAGTTAAGGCAGGCCAGTGATGCACGCCGAGTTTGGATTATCCAACTCGGTACAACTAGTTGTTTATGTGCTTGTCTTGCGCTAATCTTCGCCGTTGTATTTGGTCTGATGCCTCTCGGCACTCAGACGAATTTGCTTGATGCGCTTGTAGACGCATGGTTGCACGTCGTGTTGGTTTTCTTGCTGTTTTACTGGACTTTCCAATGGGTCTTCCGACCCTAAGACATTTTCAGCTGTCGTTTGTTCTGTTTGTAAGCAATAAATAAACCATTAGTTCAAAATTTTTGGGTTGATATATGCAACACAAAAATTTTAAGGGGGGTAGTCCTGAGAGCTTGAAAGAAGGATCCGCACCGGACCTGCAAAGAGCCTCTGCCACAGAAGACCATGCTACCCTGCCCCATCCTCCTCTAGTCCATCCGAATCCCGAGGATGAGATTCCTTTAAGGGGGGTAGGTTTGTCACATCCCGATTTTCTAAAACCCGAAAATTAGGGCCAACAAAAACTTTTTGCGTCAAATTAGAAAGCATGCGCATCCCGATTGGGATTAGTACCCGATATAAACCCATATACCCTATACACCCAAAACTCTGTTATCATCCTACTCGACGAATGGTAAAACCCCTAAACCCGGCTCTCGATCAAAAGACCCGAGGTGATATGATCCTATTTAAACTCTAGTGCCCCCCCAATATCTTCCCTGTCCGCGGAGACCTAAAACTTTACCTGGCCGTAACCCTACCGCGGTTGGTGACTTCTTTATCGCTAACCCTAACGTCCATCCGTCTCGACAAACCCTAGTCTACTTATGCACGAACCCTTATAAACCCTGGTTCGCCATCGACGTGTGGCTAGTACCTAATGTCACACGAGATTAAATCGGACCAGTCCGAAACCTATATGGGTAGGTCTTGTACACCGTGTATGTCATACACGCATATACCTAGCACTGCCACACACGCACTTCTCCCCTAAAGAAGAAAACCCTAGCGTCGCACACGCGCGGCAAACCCTAAACCGCTTACGGCACCCTGGAACCAGATGTCCCGGAACCAAGGCACTGACATTCCGGAGTGTTTCCATGCTCCCTCCGATTCCTGCCGCAACCAAAACCCTAATCCCTCGACCTTGCTCCTATTGACCCTAAAACGTAAAGGGGCTTGACGCAATGCACGCACCGTTTACGTCGCCACGTCGACGGTACCTCGCCACCAGCACATCCCAAGCCGAAATGAAGGTTCCATTCTGAGTTCCATGTCTCCGCCCCATCTTGACGCACTCTGGAAACCCTAACCCCCAGGATATACTCTTAGGCCGATCAATCACCATGTCCTCGCCTCTCTTGTTTCCGGCACATATACTCTGCTTATGCAAACTTCGTCGTCCCTTTCCTTGACGACTCAGTAGAACCCTAGTGGCCATATATGAACACGTCCGTTAAACCAAAATATTCCCATTCCATCAGGATCCTAGCACCTCCAATGCACTCTCCAACATCTCGGCACCTTAAAACCCTACCTCAAACCCTAATCCAGTGAAAGGTATTCCCTTCGATAGAAAACTCAAAAGCCATACCGCATGTGATTCCTCCTCTCCAGAAATTCCACATAAATTCCAAGAGGTGTATAACTCCATTCCTACTCCAGATATGAAATAACATAGCGGGGTCCAGTTCAAATACTCCTAGACTTGTGTAATTCCAAAATTTTGAGAGACTCCCATCAAACAAGTGTTGCCCTAGCCACTTCTTGCATGAAGTCCTGTCTCACTCCCTACCCAAAAGCTACCAAAACCTCGCAAGACTTTTCTCTACCTCCCTGGCATCTCGCTTAACCAGGTACACCTCCAGGACAAACTCCAAACACTACCACTACTGCAGAACAGGTCACTACTGACGGTCGCCAAACCCCCTCTACTGACGGACAGGGGGCCCGTCACCCTGGAAATGTCAGTGGAGGGGGTAACTCCACTGACGGTCATACGGTCCGTCAGTACTGTTAATTTCTACTGACGGTCACACAGGGACCGTCAGAGGAGATATGTATTCCTGCTAACCGACGGGCACCTGGTTGTATCAGTACTGACGGGCGCGTAATAAATGACCGTCAGTATAGGTATATCTTCACTGACGGGCTGTCCGTAAGTGACCGTCAGTAGAGATATGTCGACGGGCTCCTAGTTCTATCAGTACTGACGGGCGCGTAATGAAAGCCCGTCAGTAGAGGTTAAACTCCACTGACGGGCTATCCGTAAGTGCCCGTCAGTAGAGGTATGCATTCCTGCTAACCGAAATGGATCTGTGTTAGCTCATAATCACACTTAGATTATTCATAATAATAGACTATAGTATTACATTATTCCTAATCACAGGCTATACGAAACTATTCATTCACAGAGTCAAATCTCTTAATCGCATAACATTTATAATCACATATATAGTATGTACACTCCAACGATGGTCACAAGTATGAAACAATTGTTTATTCAATTACAGAAACAACGATTCTATTGATTCCCGCTTAAGTTTGGCTTTGGAAATTGGGGGCCGGCGTAGAATTCACCCATCGGATTGATGACTTCAAGGTTGATGAGTCTGGCGAAGACTTTTTGGATCCGAGCAAAGTCCTGTCGCCAGTCGTACATATGACTTCCCAGCTCGCTCCAAGCCTTCAGTTCTTTCATATCTTTCCAATGCTTGTTCTTGTACCGGACAAATAGGTCCATATGGGCACAGGTGTAGTACCCACATGTCACGGAACCTTCCGGCTGAACTCTGCAAGGGAACTTGTAATGGTGTACCAATTTTTTCGCTTTCACAGGTATTTTTTGATGGCCCGAGAACTTGGCTCTGAAAAAGGCTGCATCCAGAATCTTAGTTATATTTGTGAAGTCCGCTGTCTTGTTCGACGAGGAGTCAAAGTAAAAAGCCTTGGCCCAGCTTGGAACGATCGCAATTAGGACCCAGTGGTCGCTGCGTAAATGTGAACAACTGAACGTAAGCAGGCGAAGATACGTACGTAAAAAACAAAAATAAACTCCACGGTGCTAAGTTTAGTACTTACGGAGGGTTATAGGGGGCTAGTATGCAGTCCTTGTCCTTATGAACCACGAATGCATTCGACAGGTATTCTTGAAGAAATCCTTGACCCTCTGGGGGTCCCGGCATAGCCTTCGTTCATGCATATCGGATCGACTATGCCAATATGGGAGTCCCGAAGACGTCTGCACTCTTGGGCTTGGTACAGAGCCCATAGCCTGATCATGGTGGTGTCGAGCCTATAGAGGTTGTACATGTGGAATAGGTCTTCAAAGTTGATGTCGAAGGTGTCTTGGTCATGTTGCATGAAAAAATTGTATTCCTTTGGCACCTTCACCTTCCAATATTGGCAGAATGTACCAGGATCTCTGGACATCTTCAGGTAATCTTCATGCAGCGTCTTCATGTCCTCCGACAGATTGTCCAGCTCATCCTGTGGGAGCAAGTCCTGACCTGGTTCGTAATGATATCGCCAGAGGCCCTTGCTCCGTGTAGATAATTCTACTGACGATGTTGAGAAGGATAAGGTTTTCTGCCTCTGCTCCTTTCTTTCCTTCTCGCCGGTGCCGGCCCGTCTCTTTTGCTTTTCTTTCTCTGGTGTACCGGCTCCGGGCTCATGCCTGCCGCCAACGCTGCTTCCAGCGTCCCAGCTAGCGTGGCGGGAGAGAAAATCTTCCCCCTCGGTTGATCCAGGGGGTCGCCTTGAACCTCGGAGGGCGGGGACCGCAAAATCGGTGACATGTGCTGGTCCCCGACAAGATGGTCCTCCAGGTCTTTAAAGGACGGGGGTGATTGGCTGAGCCCCAACGGAGATCGTCCGATTGATGGAGAGGGGTTGTTGGACGAGGGGCCCGTGCGAGGAGAGGCCGCCGCGGTTATAGTGATCTGGCTCTTCGGCCACTGGATGAAGCAGTTTCTGCACTGCCCTAACTTCGTCAGCTCCTCTTCGGGGGGGGACAGGGACTAACACCTCGCTGTAGTCATTGAGGACGAGGTCGACCTGGACCTTCGCGTGGTGCTCCCGCATAGGAACGGGAAAACCTGGCCGTGCGCCACCGGGACCTTCATGCCAGGAATCTGCACCGTGAGTGTGCATCTGGTGGCTTCCTGCGAAACAGAGGATAGACGTGCCGTCCGCACTGGAGTCAGGAAAATGAGAACAGCTCGTACTATAACGACACGTTTAGCGGACGAGACTTACGGTGATGCTGTCGACGGGATTCACCGAGTAGGGGCCGCCGTCCGAGGTGGATGCGCAGCTGCTCCATCCTAGAGGCTGGTTAGCGGGAGGCACGCTCTGCTGGCCTTGCGCTGCGGCCACCTGCATACGTAGCCACGTCTGCTCGGCAATCTCGCGCATTTGCTCCCGCAGATTGTCCATGAACTCCTGGCTGTCTCTCCGGGGGCGGCGGCTCCCCTCGGGGTTTCGGGGAAATACCTTATCCCATTTAACGCCATCCCCGACGCCTACTACACGGCCCCGATGCTCCGGTTTCTGTCGGGCCTTCGCCAGATCGTCGTTCCATCTTGGGAAGCTCGTGACGGAGTCCTGCGAGCTTCCAGGCTGCTGGCTCAGTTCGGCCTGCAAGTTAAATTACGTGATGAGAAGACAGCGTATTTGGATGCAACGTAACGAAGTACGAAAAGAGACTGGGTTGAGTCGTTACCAGCCGGTCGGCCACCACCTGCAGTTCCTCGGACTCATAAATTGGTGACCCCGTCATAGGGTCAGACCTTGTGTGCGCCCTCATGTACTCCCTAGCGCGCGGCTCCCTGAGATGCGCGAAAGGAGGTGCTTTCCCAGCCGCGGCTAATTTCTCGTCCTCTTTGGCCCACTTCGGTCTCTTCCCCAGATATCCACGGCTGCCGAGCTTGTGGTCTAAGGTGTTCTTCCTGCGAAGCTCTTTCCCCCACCGGCTCTTCTCCTGGAATTCTGGGCTCCTTATTTGAGCAACGAATTCGTCCCAGTCTTCCTTCTGTATCTTCGACCATCTTTTACTGATTTTGGTGTCCCAATCCTCGTCTACGACTTTCTGTGCGTCGTATCGCCAGGTTTTCAGATCCCTAGCCATGATTTTGAGGGCTTGCGCTTCGACTCTTTCCTTGTCGGCTGCAGGTATCTGGTACTTGTCCCACAGTTTCCTCAAGAGAGTATCTTTCGTGGACTGCGTCAACTGGCCGAACTCTTTGCAGGTAATCTTCACTTGTTCGCGCACTAAGCACCCGCAGGCGTTGCTAAAGGTCTTAGCGGCCTTGTGTGGACTCACCGGAATGTCCTTGACGTCGTCGACACGGGTGATGACGTACGTCTTGTCCGGCAACTGGTTGCCTTTCCTCCTATTCAGAGACCTGGTCGGGGCTGGAGTCGGTACCTCCTCCTCACGCGCCTCGTCCCCTTCGGAACTTGACCCGGAGGCAGAGCCAGAGCTGGACTCCAATTCAGATTGCTCTTGTCCAGCTGTGACGGCCGCTACGACAGGTTGATCCTCGGTCAGCTCGAGGGCAGGTTGATCCTCGGTCAGCTCGAGGGCAGGTTGATTGGCCGCTTCGGAGGCAACTTGCTTGGGTGCCTCGAGGGTCGGTGCATCGATCGGTGCGGCCACGCCGAGGGGGGCCGTGCTGTCGTCAACTGTCTCTACTGCTCGGGTCGGGGACCCAGCGGGAGTACTACTGGCGGCCATTGTAAAACTGAAGAAATGGCTAAAATAACAAAATAAAATGAATTGGATAACAGGCATTATCTAGCAAGAACTTAAAGTTGAGGCACATATGTATCATGAGTGTGTAAAAATCAGAATGTTGGAGGCACATATTAGATATTACAATAACAAAGAAATTAGATCCATTTATTTACAATAAGAACATACATGGTTCGATTTGATTGAATCTTAACCAATGTACTACTGAAGATAAACTTGGTTACATCAGTTGCTAAATGAAGCAAAGTGAATATCCTCGTAAGTCAGGATAGTGCATTGTTTGAATGGAATTAAGAATTAGAATTCAGAATCCATCGCATTGTGTGGTCTCATCCATTGTACCCGAAGAAATTATCAGCTTACCACCAAGGAAGCTTACAGAACAACATAGCTAAGCAATCGCTTTCATCATCATTGTGTTACTGGAACTACATTGACACCACATTTACTTCATGGCTTACACATAAACCAAGATAAAATTGTAGCTTTCCTTCGCTCACGAATCAACCAAGAACAGATTAGTTATGCTCCCCAACGACAGTTTTTCTCTTTTCAAATAATATATATATGACGATGTTTTTCTCTTTTCAAATAGAAAGAAACCTTTGAGTAGCGATGGACTATAATCTACAGTTGTTTAAATCAAGATGTACCTATAGGCCTTCATTCAAATTGATCAGGACAAAAAATAGATAAGGGCAGGAAATGCAAAATGCTAGATGTAAATGATATCCAGATTACATTTTAATTTGTAGACTCATTGTTATAGATATATTGATTTTAGAATATAGTGCTACATTGATAGCAACTGATAGCAAACCTCCAGTGCACAACCAAATTCAAAAATATGGTAACGGATCAGTTGCTACTTAGAACAAACTATTCACGGATGGATCAACTTCTCATTAGTTCTACTTTTTACCAAAACCTAACCCCAATAATTCTACTAAGCCCTAAATATCTCTAAGAAGCTTCACAATTCTTTTTGCAAGACAATCGAAGTTGATATGCACATTTTAATAAATGTTTTTCCAACCTTGCGTCGTCGGGGGCTTCGGGGGCCGGCGGCGTCGGGGGCAGAGGCCGGAGGAGGCCGGAAGTGGGGGCGGAGGCCGGAAGTGGGGGCGGCCCGAGGGAGGTGGCGGCGCCGGAGGGGGCGGCCGAGGGAGGTGGCGGCGTCGGGGGCTTCGAGGAGGCGGCGGCTGGGGCTTCGGGAGCGGCGCCGAGGCTTCGAGGAGGCGGGAGGAGGCGACGGCCGGGGCTTCGGGAGCGGCGGCGGCAGCCTGGCGGCGTCGTGCGAACCGTCGGTCTCGCTGCTGGTTCTTTTGAACGCGCGGGACTTGGCGAAAATTTCGCCAAGTCCCGCGCATGGCTTATATAATAACTAGAGTACCACTGATGGTCCCCCTATAGGAGCCCGTCAGTAACTACAGACCTGTCAGTGCAGAGGAACCTCCACTGACGGGCAACCCTAGCGAGCCCGTCAGTGGTACTTGAGATGGGACGGTTAGGGTTACACCACTGCTGACGGGCAAACTTTGCTCGCCCGTCAGCAGAGCGGCTGTCAGCCTAACACTTGGTGCTCGCCCGTCAGCAGAGCGGCTGTCAGCCTAACACTTGGTGAAATTTCGGTGCCCCTCGGTGGAGGTTTGCTTGTGTATATGTTGTTTATTAAAAAAAATTTGAGAGTGCACCAGCTTATCCCGAGCACAGCTCAAAGGCCCACGAGCCCGGGCCGCGCAAGGGACCAGCCAGAGGCCTATCCCGAGCACAGCGCCTAGGCCCACGAGCCCAAGCCGCGCAAGGGACCAGCGGCGGCTCGATCGAAGTATCAGTGCAGGTTATAAGGAATTCGAAATCCCTGGGCGCAGCACCCCTTTTAAGCTGGTGCGCGTGCACTTTGCTCGGCGAGGTGGGAGTAAAGTTGTGCGGTACCAGCGTTGTATGTTACCACTGACGGGCACAACTGGTTTGCCCGTCAGTGGTACTAACCACCACTGACGGGCCCCACGGGTTAGCCCGTCAGCAGAGAGGATACCACTGACGGGCCCCACTGGTTAGCCCGTCAGCAGAGAGGCAGTCAGCCTAACACTTGGTGAAATTTCGGTGCCCCTCGGTGGAGGTTTGCTTGTGTATATTATTAAAAAAAATTGTTGAGCGAACCAGCTTATCCCGAGCACAGCTCAAAGGCCCACGAGCCCAGGCCGCGCAAGCGACCAGCCACATGCCTATCCCGAGCACAGCGCCCAGGCCCACGAGCCCAAGCCGCGCAAGGGACCAGCGGCGGCTCGATCGAAGTATCAGTGCAGGTCATAAGGAATTCGAAATCCCTGGGCGCAGCACCCCTTTTAAGCTGGTGCGCGTGCACTTCGCTCGGCGAGGTGGGACTAAAGTTGTGCGGTACCAGCGCTGTAGGTTACCACTGACGGGCACAACTGGTTTGCCCGTCAGTGGTACTAACCACCACTGACGGGCCCAACGGGTTAGCCCGTCAGCAGAGAGGATACCACTGACCGGCCCCACTGGTTAGCCCGTCAGCAGAGAGGCAGTCAGCCGTTACTTGGTGAAATTTTGGTGCCCCTCGGTGGAGGTTTGCTTGTGTATATTATTAAAAAAAATTGTTGAGCGCACCAGCTTATCCCGAGAACAGCTCAAAGGCCCACGAGCCCAGGCCGCGCAAGGGTCCAGCCAGAGGCCTATCCCGAGCACAGCGCCCGGGCACACGAGCCCAAGCCGCACAAGGGACCAGCGGCGGCTCGGTCGAAGTATCAGTGCAGGTTATAAGGAGTTCGAGAGCCCTGGGCGCAGCACCCCTTTTAAGCTGGTGCGCGCGCACTTCGCTCGGCGAGGTGGGACTAAAGATGTGCGGTACCAGCGCTGGATGTTACCACTGACGGTCACAACTGGTTTGCCCGTCAGTGGTACTAACCACCACTGACGGGCCCCATGGGTTCGGCCGTCAGTGGTGGTTAGTACCACTGACGGGCCCCACGTGTTTGCCCGTTAGTGGAGGATGTTTTTTATTTTTCTTTTTGTGCTGGATGTTTTTCTTTTAGGTTTATCTTAGGGTTATTTCTATATGCTATGGGTGTTTTTGTATTTTTGGTTTAGGGCTTTTACCCTTTTTGGGTTAGTGTCAAAGTTCAGCATTTTTCTGAAATGATTTGCTATTTTTCAGGCATTAAATTAATATCTAGTTATTTACTCGGTATATTTCAGATTTGAACTACAACTATCTTAAAGAAGGCCTCTAAATTGAAGGAAAATTCATATCTACGTACCTATCTATCGTTTTAGCTCGTATCTAGAAAATATATCAATAATTCAAACGTTTGCCTCGAGAAATTCAAACGTTCGCATGCGCCTTTCTTGTTTTTGATTTTTTATAAAATCTTAATGTGGTCAAAAAAAATTAAAAATTGGCATGGGGTAATTATATGACCTTCTGAGGCTATGTTTAAAATTTCGGACAATTTCGCGGAAGTTCGATTATACATTGCTTTGTAACTGAACTATCTGTGAGAAAACTTCATAGCATTCGAAGGGGAAAATATGAAGATTGAAGTACACGTCATAAATTTTTCATCATTTGAACTTGAGATTTGGACTACAACTTCATATTACAATATTATACGTTAATAATTCATCATGTTGCATCTTGTTATGTAATAAATCGAATTTTCTATTTTTTGAAATACCAATTTGAGGTACCATGTGTAAAACCTTTCAAAAAACATTTTTAGCTACGCTCCAAACTTTTTGTACATGTAACGTACTACATTACATTGTTCGTGTCAAAGTTAGGCATTTTTCAGAAATCATTTGCTATTTTTTACGCATTAAATGAATATCTAGTTATTTACTACATATATTTCAGATTTGAGCTACAACTATCCTAAAGAAGGCATATAAATGGAACAAAAATTCATATCTACGTACGTATGTATCGGTTTAGCTCATATGTAGAAAATATATCAATAATTCACCATCGAGCCTTCCCGTGTGCCGTGAAACAGGAACACCTATGGACTTTTGATCAGCCAAGTAATCAGTGCAGAACTCGACACACTCTTCGGCAACATAGCCTTGGATGATGCTACCTTCTGGTTGTGACCTGTTACGAACGTAGCGCTTCACAACCCCATTGTACCTTTCCAACGGGTACATGTTGTGTAGGAACACGGGACCTAGATCCAGTATCTCCGGGACGATATGGATCATGAGATGTACCATGATATCGAAGAATGCTGGAGGGAAGTACATCTCAAGTTCGCACAGTATGACAATGATCTCCTCCTGCAGCTTGTGGCAACGCGTAACGGAGATCAACTTCTGAGATATCGTGTTGAAGAAGTTACACAGATTCAAGACTGTCTTGCAGACCTCCGGCTCCATGAGACCTCTGATTGCAACAGGAAGTATCTGCGTAATCATCACGTGGCAGTCATGAGACTTCATACCAATTACACGGTGACTCTTCATGTCAACTATTCTCCCGATGTTTGCCGAGTAACCGGAAGAAACTTTGACACCTTGGAGGCACTCCAAAAAGCTAACGATCTCTTTTTTGCTGAGAGTGTAACAAGCAGCGGGACAGTCCGTCTTGATTCTGACTGCACCCGTCCCCAACTTGGTCGTTCGCTTCGTAGCCCACAGCTTCTTTCTTATACCCAAGAATTCCATGTCAGCTCGTGCCTTCGGTCCATCTTTTGTCTTTTCTGAAATGTTGAGCAGGATACCAAGCAAGCTCTCGCACACGTTTTTTTCAACATGCATGACGTCTATGCTGTGACGTGTGCTTAGGAATCTCCAGTAAGGCAAATCCCAGAATACGGATTTCCTTTTCCAGACGCCGTCCTGCATGGGAACAGACGGTTGTGTCTTACCGGGCGTAACAGGGGGCATCGTGTTCACGATGTCATAGATTTCCACCCCGGTCTTCTCCCGAGGCGCCGAACGGACCTCAACAGTATTGTCAAACAATTCCTTTTCTTGCCTCCATGGGTCGTTCTGTTTCAGCCACCTTCGGTGGCCCATGAACACGATTTTTTTGGATTCCTTTAGGTGTAAACTTGTAGTAGACTCCAAACACTTCACACATCCTTTGTACCCATGAACACACTGGCAGGACTGATATCCGTACGCGGGGTAGTCTTGGACCGTCGTGAACAACAGCGCTTTCAGATTGAAGTACTCTTCTTCGTATGCGTCCCAGACCTGGGCCCCTGGTTCCCACAGTGTAGCTAGTTCTTCGAACAATAATTGTTGATACATGTGCAGATCGTTCCCAGGTTGCTTCGGCCCTTGTATGAGAATACAGAGGTGTATGTACTTTCGTTTCATGCACAGCCATGGAGGAAGGTTGTACATCCATAGAACCACGGGCCAAGTGCTGTGTCTGCTGCTCTTGTTGCCGAATGGATTGATCCCGTCCGTACTCATACCGAACCTGATATTCCTCGGATCTTTTCTGAAATCATCGTATTGGGCGTCGATTGCCCTCCACTGCGAAGCATCGGCAGGGTGTCTCATCACTCCATCATCAGTTTTCCGCCCCTCGGCGTGCCAACGTAGCAGCTTTGCCTCCTTCTTGTTAGCGAATAAACGATTCAAACGGGGAAGGACCGGAAGATACCATACAACCTTTGCTGGAGCGCCACTCTTCACTGGGTCCTCATCATCGGCTTGCTTTCTACCCCTCTTGAATCTGGACGTGTTGCACGTGGGACACTTGTACAGCTTCTCGTGCTCCTTGCGGTAAATAAAGCAGTCATTCAGACACGCATGGAACCTCTGCACCTCTAACCCAAGAGGGCAGACAACCTTCTTGGCTTCTTCGGTGCTCGTGGGCAGCAAGTTGTTTTTCGGAAAAACTTTTGCAAGAAAAGCCAGTGTCTCATCGAAGCCTTCGTCCGGACAGTTGTGGGCTGCCTTGATCCTAGAAGTTCCAGCGTGACCGACAGACGCGTGTGCTCTGGATCGGAACCGGTATACAGCGGGATTTGTGAGTCTTCAACTAGTCTCGAGAACTTAGCAGCCTCTCTTCATCCTCGGGATCTATCACCACCTGCTCCACCATGTGAACGTCCTGCACCATATTGGCCAAATTGTTTCCCGTTTCTCCTTCGGCGTCCGGTTCGATGCTCCCCTCGTCTCTTCGTCATCTCCGTCTTCGGCAGCTTGCTGTAACACCTGATCTTCCTCCTCCTCGTCGTGACATGTCCAACGTGTATAGCCTGACATGAAACCCTTAAGCGCCAGGTGTACCGTCACCCTCCCTCTCGTATCGAACATTACCAAATTTTTGCAATCGCGACATGGACAGCAAATCTTCGTGCCACCTTTTGCCCTCATATCTCGTTCGGCGACATCAAGAAACTCGTTCAAAGCCATAGCCCAACTCTCTGTCGCCCGGTTGTCGTACATCCAACTGCGATCCATCGATCAACACCTACGACACGAAACTAATCAGTTCGATAACCGAAAACCACATCAAATACATATACGACATGAAAAGAACACTGGCGAGCATTATTACCGAGCGCTAGCGATCTTTTTGGTGAGAAATGAGAGATGTATGGAGAGAGTGAGAGTGAGAGGAGGAGGGAGAGATGTATGGAGAGAGTGAGAGTAAGAGGAGGAGTGAGAGATGAGGAGGAGGGAGAGAGGGAGAGTGAGAGGAGGAGGGAGAGAGTGAGAGGAGTGAGAGAGAGGGAGAGTGAGAGGAGGAGGGAGAGAGTGATCTAGATCTAGATCTAGTCTCTCTAGAGCATGGGGAGGAGGGTTGGGGAGAGGGGAGAAGTGTTGGTGGGTTGGAGGGGGAAGGGGGGCGACGGCGACGGCGGCAGCAGCTGGGGCGACGGCGGCACTCGCTGCTGGCCCAGTGGGCGCGCGAGCACTGGCTAGCAGCGAGGGCCCGCTCTGGTTATATAGGCGAGATCACCACTGACGGTCGCGTAAAAGGGGACCGTCAGTGAATCTTCAGCCAACCATGCAATAATCTCCACTGACGGACGAGGATCTATACCGTCAGTGAAGACAACGTCTCTACTGACGGGCCGGTTCCCATGGCCCGTCAGTAAAATGCAACGTCATATGTTCCCATTTACACTGACAGGCCGCATCTGAGCCCGTCAGTGGATCTGTAATCTCCACTGACGGGCACTTAAATTGAGACCGTCAGTGGAGTTCACGCGTCATCTATGCCACCTCACGTTCATCTCTACTGACGGGTCGATTTTTCGCCCGTCAGTGGTTCTCCTCACGTTTATCTTTGCTGCCTTCTCCGCTGACGGGCTCTTTGGTGTCCGTCGGCGGTGTTACCCTGCAGCGACGGACCTTTTTGTGCCCGTCAGTGGAGGGGGTTCAGGAGAAGGTCAATCTGCAGTAGTGTACATCCAAACCACAAACAACCCATGCCGATAATGGCATTCAATAAAACCCCTGTTAGCAGCTCCAAACAGTTCCAAGCCTCCTGCACCTCTTGAACACCTCACCTGGAGTCTACAGACGCGAGGGACACGTGTGCGCACAAAGCGATGGCTCCAGAGCACGCACATGCCGATCCTAGCATGCTCTAGCCGCGCTCTGGCAAAGCCAGCCACGCGCACACATGCACAGCACGCGCCCAGCCCACCGCACCGGCGTGCCATCCGTGGTCAAGCCGCGTCCTCCGCCGTTTGGTCACCGCCAGCCCGCTGGTCAAGACCGCGCCGCCCGTCGCCAGAGCACGCTGCGCCCTGCCTCGACCCGACCCATCACCTCGTCCCGCATCTCCGCCCTATTCATCCTCGGGGCGGCTTCTCGACGTGAGCCCAGTCATAGTGCCCGCGCCGAACGCCGAACAGCCGCGTCTCTCGTTGATGCAGCACCGCCGAGCCATTCCCAGCGCGCCACGGCCGTATCTTCTCCCCTGTGCACCACGGCCACCGCGCCACCATCGCACCCGAGTAGTCACCTCACCTCTCCGTCCAGCTCGATGCCCGCTGCGCCTCGGGAAAGCTTCTCGCCGCACCTTCCGTCGACGCGCCACCGCACGCACCTGCCAAAGCCGCGCCGCACGCCGGAGGCAGCACCGCCCAAGCCATCTGCGTGTGCCACGCCCGTCCTTGCTCCTCTGTAGCCGCTGCTAAGAGCCGGACGCATCCCATCGCATGCAACAGCGCCGCCGGCCAGCTCACCATCGCCTCCGCCTATAAAATGGGCGCCCGAGCGCCTGGGCAGAGCACCCACCTTCCCCATCAACCTTCGCTTCACGTCCAAGCCCAACCCGAGCGCCAAACCACTTCCCTCAGCTCGAACCCCAGCCAGCTGCGCTAAAACCCCTCCGCCGCACCCGAGCCCAGTGCCCCAAGCCGCGGCCGCCACTCCCATTCCAGCAAGCTCCCCAAGTCAATAGGTAGCACTCGGGCACCTCTTCCCCTCTCTTCACCCGACCGCCCCTAGAGCTGGCCCCGCTCCTCCAAAGACCTCGCGCCCCGACCAGAGCACCTGCCTCCTCCGGTGTCCATTTGCCTTAACTGCGCCGCCGCCGGGTTGACTCAGGATCGGTTATCAGGACAGCCGACCTCGGGTAAGTCAGGGTAGGCTAACGGGTAGATCCACCGACGCGCAGGCCCAGTGGCCACTCGGCCCAGCTAATACCAGTGCTAGCGCCCTTTCTGATTTCCGCTTTTGAGAGTAGAAAGCGTAAAGCAGCCGGTACAGAAAGCGTAGATTTCCCAGAGAGCCGGTTTTTGCATTTAACCAAAACCCACTCGGCACGGGTTCGACCGGTTCAGCAAGTTCCAGCCCGATTCTTGAAAAGGTGCCAAAACAAAAGTTGTTCCAAATTATATTGCCAACCTTTTTGCTTCAAACCAAATTTCAAATTCCAAATTTTCCTTGCTGTACAGAGAGTAAAACCCATAACTTCTTTTAAAATTTCAAAATCGTTTCAAAGTTCTTTGAAACTTTAAATTACAACCAGTTGATTCCAGTAGGTAGAACCCAAATAATCAAGAACCCAGCACCAAGTTCATGTATACTCATATGGTCACTAGGTTGCATGTTTTGAAAAGTCGAACTAGGTATTCACAAACCTAAAACCCTAGCGTAGTCTTCGGTGCATAATCGTGATTGAAAAACTCCCAAGCATACAACGCCGTAGTTTTCCGTATTCAGCTCAAAAACCACTCATTCGTAGGTGCATGTACACGTTGCATGGCTTGAAAAATAAGAAGGGAACGTGAATACCAGTTAAGAACCCCAAACAGCCCTAACCAACAGTTCATGCATGTATACGTACACATATATACCCTCGCCGCTTTCATTCCGAGCAGCTCACAAGTTGACAACCCCTCTGGTCGAGCAATGACCTGTCATCCAAAACCAAAACCCTATCCCGATCGTTCCAAAAACCTTGTAAAGTCATCTTTTCCATTGATTGTTTTTACCGTGCGTATTGTTTGATGTTATCAAAGTGTTTGGATTGGTTTTTATTCGTCGCTCTCTTTCAACGCGTAGTCTGCGGAGTGAAATACGTGCGTCAGGACGAACCGGAGTCACCTCCGTGGCAGGAACAGGAACAGGAACTGCCAGGCAAGCTATTTCCACCTTGACCATGTTGAAATCCTATATTTGTGACGTTAATTATTTTGTTTATGAAATTGCATGCTATGTGGGTAAAATCGTTATTTTATTTAGGCCTAGTTATTCCTTTTAGATGCACGGCTTAGGCCCGATGAACCCTATCCTTGTAACCCTAGTATTAAGTGCTGATCATTGAACGATCGGCAATTCTAGTTAGGAATATAGGCAATAGCCCCGCTTAGCCCTGCTGTAGTAAAAACTAAATTTTACCGATACGATGGGATTGGGATCAAAACCCTCGGTTTGTCATACATTCCGAGGGAATCTTTTAAAATAAAATGTTTACTAAAATCCCAAATGAAAATGATGGAGGATTGGGATTCGGGCTGGAATGCTAAGGGAGTTGGGTGGTGGTAAGGTAGCCGGACGCTACATGAGAAATGAGATTGCCAGGTAGCCGGTTGCTACCTGAGGAGATGGTTGGATATGGAGTCCTGCTCGAATCGGTTAAGGACCAAACCTAAGTGCCGCTGAATCAGTTCCCCCACCGTACGTCCACATGTCCTTTATGGGAAGGACTGGACCTGGTACCTCGTCTAATACCGGAGCCCGGAATCGTGGGAAGTTAGGTTGAAGTGCTAGTGGATCCGTAGAATCCCTAGAGGATCTCCACGGGACTGAGTAGGGGAAAAGCTCTTCATGGGTCTCACCGTATTGTGAGGGTAAAGCCCAGTAGAGTCCTACAAGGTACGTGGAACATGGTCCGACACAAAGGGGGAGAGTCCCATCTCTGTCATTTGAGATGAAGAGGGTCGGGTAGTCCTCCTAGCGAGTCCGGCTCTGGCATGAACACGGGGGAAGGGTCTCGTTGTAATAACCCTGGCAGTATACGTTGCAAAGTACTCCCTGGGTGACCTACATCTTGTGGGTAAAGCCGTACAACCTCTGCAGAGTGTTAAAATCTATTCGAATAGCCGCGTCCTCGGTCATGGACATGAACTGGTAAGGCCACACACTGGTTAGACTGAGTTTTGTTTGCGAAAGCTGGGAACTGGGATTAAGGACGTGGGCATGATGTGTCCACAGTGAGCAGTTTAAGCTACAGTCTGGTAGCGAGGAACTGCAGAAGAGGAAACCTAGCCCGAGCCCCGTGGAGGCAGCGCGGGTAGGTTGTAAGGATTGTTTGAGGCGGTAGGCGGAGCTACCGACCTCTGGTCAACGATTGTTCTGCTGGATTGTCCAGCACCGGATGCTGTCTCGACAGAGACGAGTTGATTTCGAAAATGCTTTTGAATCTATTATTCTGTATTTCGAACAAGAACTTACATTTCCGCACAACTGCAACTTAGAGTAGAGCCATCCCTTGATCTATTCCCTGCATGAAATATTGCCGTATATTTCCTCCTGTGGGAATAGCTTGCGAGTACATTCAATGTACTCACCTGGCTTGTTGATTTGGCCAGACGAAGAAGACAGCAATATCCGAGGATAAGCTTACGATCGCGAAAGCTAGGGCGTACCCCCAGTCAGTTGCCTGTCGGGTATGGCATATTGATGGGCCACCTCTTCATTGAATTTTCCGCTGCAAATTTATAGCCGTTGGGCTACAGGTATCAGTTTTGCTTATAATATTATGGTATTCGTATGTATGACCATGATATACAAGTTAACTCGTGTGTATCGGCTACTAATCCAGGGACTGGTACAGTGATCACGAGGAAGTTCCCGGCCTTAAAACCGGGGGCGCCACAGGCTCCGAGGGCAACAACGTTTTTCACAATCTTTATAAGGATAAGCGAAGGTTTGGGAAGCAGGGTTTTAGAGTTGTAAGTTATTTCACTCAAAGAGATGCAGGGACCTCTAGGGTTTTATATATTTTATGTTCCGAAACGTGAAACCTCTGTTTTTTAATGCCCTACTGATGCTAATTGATTAGGTTCGACGTATGAAACTCTTGTGACTAGTCTGGCGCTGAATCATAGACGGTACACCTACAACCTATAAATAGGAACTACAGGTATATTCGGAAGTCAAGATATTTTGAATATACTGGACAGGTTGGGAAAATTTGTTTTGGGGCTGGTTCAAAAAGGATTTGTATATATACCATACGTGTTAATCTAGAGAAAAGAGTAGCTTTAGCTCATCCTCTACTGTTTTAATTCAAAACGTTTTAAATTTTGAAAGTGCATTTGAATCAAGGTTTGGCATTTCCTTTTGGCTTTTCAGACCCGGAGGAATACTTGCAAAAACTGGTCGGAATCCCCATGAACCGGTTGAGTCAATAGCACTTGGTCCTAAAAATCGGAGAACCGGTCTAACTGTGCTTTCCGACCACGTAAATGTGTCTTCAATGTGCTGGACACGGCTGGGTTAGTGTATTCAATTGGTCGGACGCGTGAGCTGGAGCTTAAGTGATGAAGACACGTGAAAAGAGAAGATGGTTACTCGGGAGGAGGGCGCCGAGGCGGCTTACCGGCGAGGGAGCGCCTCTGGCTCGGGCTGAGTTCAAAGGGAAAAGGGGTGGAGCACGGCGGCGCTTGGGGAAAATGGCGGAGGAACGGCTCGGCGTTGGCGGCAGGGAGGTGCCGGGGCAAGCAGGGCTCGGGAACGGGCTCGAGGTGGCTTGGGGATCCCTTCTCCGGCGGCGGCTGCGGAGCTGTGGCCGCGGTGGTGCTGATGTGGGTGGCGGCGAGCCACGGTGGAGTTTAACAGCGGGGCAAGGGGCGGCGCTGGCGGCGGTGCTTGGGGAAAAGATGCGGCAGAGCGGGCGGATAGAGACGGCAGCTCGCCGGCTTGCTAAGGGGGCAAGTGGGGCAGAGTAGCGGCCTCGCGCGGTGGCCGGCGGCTCGATTTGGGAGCGGGGCGAGTCCCCGGCCGGTGCTGGGGCCGAATGGAGGGAGCGGCGCAAGGGGGCGGCCAGATTGGTGCTGGAAGACGGGCAACTGGTGGCGCGGTAGAGACTTGGGTGCTCAACGGAGTCCATCATCGGCGTGAAGCTGCGGTGGAAGGCGGGTGGAGGGAAGTAGGGGCTCGAGGTGCACTGCTGCGGTGGCCTGCACTTGGGAGGAGCTCCTCGGGATAGTGAGGAAAGCTAGGGGAGGTGGCGCTGGAGGCGACCGGCGGCTCGGGGGACCAGGCGGCATGGAGCAACGGGCTCACCGGGGGCGACATCGCGCGCGTGGTGGGACCGGAGCGGGGAGCTCCAGGGCGGCGGCGGCTCGGTTCCAGGGTACGGCGGCAGCGGTCCTGGCAGAGGAGGAGCGCGGCGGCAAGAGCTGCTCACCGGCGAGCGGCGAGGACCATTGTGTGGCAGCTGGTGGTTCGGGTAGATGGGAGGTTGGGGAAAGAGGAGTGCTGCTACTTGGGCAAGGGAGGGTGCGGCCCCTGCCATGCTTAGCAGGCGAAGAATCAGGGAATGGGGAAGATTGGGAGGTCAGCTCGGGCTTGAAGGAGAAGAAGGGCAAGTAGCAGAGGAGAGTGGTTGCTTGGATTTGAGGAAGGGAGCTCAGCTCACTGGCACGGGAGAGAAATAATTGAGGAAAGCTCAGGCATGGCAGGTTGGAGTAGCTCGGATGGGAGTAATTGAAGTGTCTAGTTGACACGACTAAAGAGGGATTGGTGGCCTGCACTGTGGTAAGGAGGGGATGGCAGTGAGAGTGAGGTGACGTGATGAGGGGAGAGAAGAGAAAACAGCTCAGGCTTGCTTGGAATTAAAAGAGTGCGCAGGTGGAGGTGTAGAGAGAGGAGTGAGTTAGCTGCTAGCATTGCACAGTAGGGAGGTTGTAGAAGTGATGGGAGGGGACAGGAAAGGAGTGGCTAGAAATTGCTGTAGAGCTCTGGGAAACAATAAATGAGGAATGAGACAGCTCGGGAGAAAAGATTGCTCATGTGTATTAAGTAGGAGACAGAGTTAGATATTTGGTGCTATAGTAGCTCGGGAATGCATACCAGTATTTAAGTAGGAGGGAGGGGAGTGGACTGCACGTGCTGTCAGATTTAATTTACGCTGCTGGTTTCGACCGTGCAGGTGGTGAGTTGGCTAAATAGTAACATTATGAGCAGGAGAAAAGACATGGTGTGTAAATAATGGAAGAAGAGGGACGGGTACTGTGCAGCTGTAGCAGCACATTTGAGCAGTAAAATGTAGGTGTAAAAATTAGACAGGGAGTGGCGTGGATGGCCCTGTTGTCCATGGGAAAGGGTGGATCCCAGATTACACATTGAAATGTAATGGAGATGTATATACGTATATATGTCCCAGGAGAGAGAAAAGGTGGCGGAAATCAAAGGAACATATGCAGCGATATGCTGGGGACTCCAAGGTGTATGTGCCCATATACACTTGGGAAAATATCGCCGGTATGCTCACATATATGCTTAGGACTGTGGCTGAGCTAACGACGAGTTAGGGTTTTAGAGGGATTTAGATTTAAATAGGAAGAAAAGGAGTCGGGAGCTCGGTTCTAGGGTTTTGGGGCGCGGCAAGGTGGGGCAGGAACACGGAACTCGAGATGAAACCTTTGTGTTGGCTTAGGACGTGTTGGTGGTGAGGTACCGTCGATGCGGTGGCGTATACGGCGCGTGTACTGCGTTATGGTTTTGCCCTTTCGTCGAATCAAGGAGAAAGGAATTAGGGTTTTGCGTATAGACGTATATGCAAAAGCAGTATATTTTTGTACATACTCGCGGTGGGGCATGGCGAAGTTGGTGGTAGAATTTCAAATCATTCAGAAGAGATTCGGGATGGGTATATGCTCCAATTTCGTAGAAGTACTGCGAAGGCACCTTGCGGCAGATGTGGGTTTAGGTGGCACTGATTAGTTAGAGGGGAAGGGATGCCGAAGGTATGTTTGTGGCGGGGAGAAGGGATGTCGCAGCGGGGAAAATGTTGCCGCGGTACTGCCACGGTAGGGGAAAGACTTGTCGCGGTAGGGATCGGTTGCCGTGGCGGAAAGGGGCAGCGGTGTGGCAATGCCACGGCAGGGAAGGGGTTGCCGTGGCAGGGGCATGGCAGCGACGGTAGCTGCTGGGAGATGCCGTGGTAGGGAATCGGTGGGGCAGCAGAAGCTTGTCGCGGCAGGAACGGCTTGCTGCGGCAGAGAAAGATAGCAACGGCGGTGGTAGAGGCCTTGCCGCGGCAGAGGAAATGGGCAGCGGCAGCTACCGTGGCAAGAGCGTGGCAGCGGCAACGGCTGCCATGGGCTGTCGCGGCAGAGCAAGCTGGCTGTGGCAGCTGCCTCAGGCTGTCGTGGCGGGGACGCAAGGGCGAACGGTCCCGCATGGAGACCAAGGATAGAGTAGGGTTTGTATCCCTTGCTGGACAGGGTTTCGACAAAGCAGAAATCAAGGGAGCAGGAACAAAGGGAACGATTTTTGTTGCTTTGTTTTAGGGTTTAACAAGAACATGATTTGGAATAAAAGTTTTTAATTAGGTGTATCTTAATCAGCATTACTAGCAAAAAGTTTTTGTTAGCCCTAATTTTTGGGTTTCGGAAAATTAGGGTGTTACAATGCCCTACCTCAGTCGTGCCGTCGCCCGAAACCCTAAAACCTAACATGTCGCTCTATTTCCTAATAATTCTTTATCAGGCAGAAACCCTAAAATCCATATTTTATGTGTTTTCTTCCACTCAAAAATTCTAGAAAAATTTCATAAACTTCTTAAAACTATTTATCACCTAAATATGAAATAATACTGGAATGTCCAGTTCAAAAATCTTGGATTACATTCAAATTGGAAATTAGGTCAAATCTTCACCTTAAACTACAACCCATCCAAATATTGCTCAGAAAAATCCTATAAAATTTTACAATGCTCATCTCAGTACCAAAGTCTCAAATATGTAAAATCATGCCTATGTCCAGTACAAATTTCTGCCAAGAATCCTGTCGAACTCCTTGCCTCAAATCCTATCCCTTCATGAATTCAAGCCTAACACTCAACCATTCTGCTCCAAACTTCTACCAGCAACCAAACTTCAATCCAAGACCCTACCTCACCCCTCTCCCTCCAGTGAAGTGTCCTCATCCATAGGGATTCAACCCTAGGGTCAGTTCATGCCAACAATTGCAAGCCTGTGGCAGCCTTGCTCCACACGACTTCCAAACCATCTCCCTTCCATTTTCCCTCTCCCTGATCATCTTAGTACCACTGCCTTACCTGGACACCTCCCCAAGATGCCAGGGCTTCCTTGTGCACGCATATGCCGGTCTGGGGGCGCTCTGGCATGGCACTGGACGCGCCCTAGGGCATTGCCTTGCCGACCACCCATGCCAACCCACCTGCCAACCGTTGTCCAGTCACCGGCCAGCTAATCCCGCACGTTAACACATTGCTCTGACCATCAGCGAGTTCTGCGCGCCATCGAATTGTCCAAGCACTTGCTCGGCATCGTGCACGGCATCGTCCAGCGGCCTCGCCATCACTCCCCCATCGACCGCCTATTTAAAGGCAACGCGAGCACCTCAGCCTCCGCACTCAGCCTCGCCCTACACATCTGAAGCTTTAGCACTCGGCAATTTCACCCGAGCTCCTACCATTTCCCCTCCCGACCGCTTCTTGCTACCTCTGTCCTCACCAAAAATCCGAGAAAGGCAAGCCCTCCCAGCAACAACTGATCCCACCGTCATCTTCCTCATCATCTCCTCTCCCTAAAGCCAGCTTCAATTTCTAAAAAGGACCACCGAGGCCGAGAACCCCCTTCCTCGCCGGAGCCACCACCGTGAGCTCCCGCCGGCGTGACCCGAGCAGCGGCTCCGTCCCATCTACCCGATAGGTAGGGACCACCCGAGGGAGCGCCCGAGCGGTAAGGGCCTGGCGCGCCGCTGCCAGGCGGGCCTCAACCCCAGTCCGGGCCCAGTGGCAGCTTAAGTGGAAGCGCCTCGCTTCCATTTCCGCCAGCCCGCGTAGAAGGCGTATTTCTACCTAAGTGGAAGCGTAAAATCCAATAAAACCGCGGGTTCCCCAATTCCGGAACCGGTTTTATTTTGGGTTCGGCCGGTTCAGCATCAAATCGGCCGGTTCTTGAAGAACTTCCAAAATAGAAATTGATCATAAAAATATTTTCAATCTTTTTGTTCAAACAAAATTTTAAAAATTCAAATTTTCTTTTCTGAACAGAGAGTAGTTTAACTTTCTTTTTGAATTCCAACACCTTTTGAATTTCTTTTGAACTTCTGATCAACTCCAAAAGTTTCTAACATGTTAAAACTCTAACCCTCTAATCCTAGCATAAAAACATATATACATGTATGCATGTTGCATGATCCGAAGATGAAGACGCGTGTTAAACCCGAAAAACACTAACCCTAGATTTCATGCATATACATATAGCACCCAACCATGTTAAACCTCGTCAAAAAGATCTCTCCAGCTTTTTTTTCAAACTCCCCAAGTCTCTGGACTCTCTTTCCATCTTGTTAAACCAGGGTTTCCAAATAAGTAAAATCATAAACCGGGAAACCCTAACTTAAGTAATCCCCGCATGCAATATAAAAACAACAACTCTCATTTTCCTTCTTTTCGATCATGTTTGCAAACATGGCATATATTCCGCATTGAGTTTTTCCCCTTGGATCTTTGACACGTTTGGACTCTTATTGGCATTATTTTGAAATGTGTAGTTGACGGTGTGAGGTGCGTTCGTCAAGAGGAACCCGAAGCATCCCCGCGTCCGGAACAAGACCAGGAACTGCCAGGCAAGCTTTTCACCCTTGATCATGTTGAAACCCAAGTTTACGAGATATATTTTGTTTTACGAAACATGCATGCTATGTTTTATACCCGTTATTTTGAGTAGAGTAGTTATAGCCAATGCTTAGAAAACCCTAGGCCGACCTTGAACTCCTTGTCACCCTAAGGACTACCTATTCCGGAAGAGCTACTGGAAACTTAGGGTAGACTATATATCTATATGCTCAGCCCTGCAGTAGAAAAACTAGGTTTTCCAAAAAGGAAGAAATACCCCATATTTCATGTGGTGAAAACTTGGAAACGGACCATCGTGTCCGGAGGTGTATGAAGGTAGTATATCTATGGGTTGGGATATTTTACCGCAAAAGGGTTTTGTTAAAACCTAAAAACACAATGGAGAAGATTTTGATCCGGGTCGGAGATGAAGGGGGAAGCAGGAAGCTTGTTAAAGTGCAAGGTAATGCCCGGCGTGGTTCTCGCTGCCCGTTTACGGGAGTAGTGTGAAGTCCCTCTCAGATCACATAAGGACTGAGCTTAAGTGCCGTTTGGCCAAGTCTTACCGTACGTCCACATGTCCTTTATGGGAAGGACTTGACCTAGTACCCGCTCTGAGACTAGCATGAACCCGTAGGTAGTGTGCAGTGTGCAGATGAGGTTGTAGCCTCTGTAGAGAAAAGTTTCCGCGGGAAAGCGATGGCTTGTTCGCCACAAAGTTGGAACACCAACCTCCTTGCAAGCGATGATACTGACTCAAGCTAGGTTTGGGACATGTCCTTCTGGCGGGTTCAATGGCTAGGTTTACTCCGGTGAAAAGTTTTTGTTGTACGAGCTCTGGTAGTATGCGGTGCACAGTATGCCCAGGGTGACATACATCGTGTGGGTAAAGCCGTACCACCTCTGCAGAGGGTTTAAACTATTCGAATAGCCGTGTCCACGGTCATGGACGAACTTGGTTAGGCCACACTAAAGTAGATTGAGTTTTGAACCTTAAAATGTGGTTATGGGTTTAAGGACGCGACCCGCCGTGATCGCAGGGTGACCTGAAAAGTTCCCGTTGTGTCGGGAAGAGTGAAGAAGGGGTTTCCCCGTGGACTCGGGCAAACCCTCGTATCCCCGCCGTATCGGATGAGCTGAGACTCCCCGCTGAAGCGGGTGATTATGAGTCTTTCCGTTGTAACGGAAAGCACAGAAATGAATCCCGTCGTATCGGGAAGGAACAGATGAACAGATGTTCGTCTCGGAATACCATGAAAATTTATGAAAACCGATTTTATTATCTATTTATGTATTTCATGCAAACTTACTTTCTCGCACAATATGAAACATAGGTTAGAGCCATTTCTTGAAATACCCCCGCATGTATTTTTATCTGTATCCAACTCCCCGGTGGGAAGTTTGCGAGTACATTCAATGTACTCACCTGGCTTGTTATGTGGCCAGACGACGAGGAGGAGTACCAGTCCGGAGATAGCGACAGTGATTTCGAGGCGTAGGGTTTCAACCCCTAGTTAGTTGCCTGTGGTTCGGTATATTGATGGGTTATCTACCGCGTGTTTCTTTCCGCTGCTGTTTTAAATTCAGCCAATAGGCCTGGCTTGTACTAAATAAAGATCAGTTATGGCTATTTGATGTAATGAACGATGTATTGCATGTCTATGCTATCAAGTACTTGTGTGTGCTAGCCACTGATCATGGGACTAGCACGGTAAACACAGGGGTTTATCCAGCCTCAAAACCGGGTATGCCACACCGCCTCTCTCCACCACTATATTTGTCATCTTTAACATTTTTGAAAGTCCATAACAATATATAAAAGATCAAGATGTCGTCCTAAAAAAAGAGGTGAATAGGTCACTAGACACTTTTAGTCAATTAAATTATCTTGTAATTATGTGAAATTAAAAGACTGTTTAATGCAAGAACTATATGAACATCTCTATATATTAGTCAACCTCAAGCACAACAAGTAAGTAAAACTTGCGAAAAAGTAAAGAAAATGAGAAAACCAAGTGACACGGTGAATTTATTGCCGAAGTTCGGATCCTTAGGGGAATCTTACGTCTCTGTTTAGGAAGCTCGATCATTTTGATCAAGAGCTAGCTTTTTTTAAGCATTTATCCCTCGAATGCACACTTTGCATCTCCTAGATCTTTTCTTGGTGATTCTTTCCTTGACGTACGTAGATCCCGACCTTCACAAATATTTAAGACTCACCACAACTTGCTTAGGAGCTTTTAAGGACTCATGGCCATCTAGAAGACCCAATCTACAAGAGTAATAAGTGTGACGAATGCTTGGAGAAGAACTCAATGCTCTTGTGCTCAACAACTCTAGATTTCTCACTTTCTTGAGATTTCCCTCAAAAGAATCAAATGATTTTGGTTTGAGGAAGATAGAGAAGCTTTTTGAGAGTAGGATTTTGAAGTGGCAAAGAGTTGTGGTCGGATGAAAGAGTAGAATAATAAATAGTCCACTCACATAAACTAATCATTAGAACAAATAAATAGGTACCAAAAGTATTTGGGTAATGGCCGGACACTCCGGGAGTTTGAGACTTCAATTGCTACTTCAGAAGCTCATAAGATAGGCTAGTATAGAGACCAAGTCCTAGCTCGGACACTTCGGGCGAAGAGCCCGAACACACCATATAGTAAACAGAGAAACTAAATCCCCTAGAGTGACTTCTCCAGAGACTTTGGTTGATCTGGAGTTTTCATATGTTTAGACACTTCAGGGCATAGTCGGATACTCGGGACACAAAAAACATGAACTCTCTCTCGCAAAGATAGAGATGGAAACTCGGAGATCAAACACATATATGTTGAGCATCTCGAGCACTAAGCTTTCTCATCAACTAATTGATGAACCCCTCTTAATAGTATGACCTTTTCTATACTCAAAATGATTATCTAAATCACTGAAACCTAGGAAAAAAATTTATTCTTGATAAGGTATATGCCGTATTCTTTTCAAGTTTTTTTAGAGGGAAGGAGTCACTTATGTCAATTAAATTTCAGTTGAGAGAGTAAAACCTAAACATACACTCGATAAACTCATATGTCCCTTAATTATTTGTTATTAATTACTGTATTAAAACCTATACAAAAGACTAAGATGCACTTTTAATATTTCAAGACTATTGAATGGCGACCGCTACAAATCGGCATGCCTATTTGTGCATGCTGATCGGCACAGTACACAGCCATCGGATTAGACGGCAAGATTAGCAATAAACATGATTAGCTAAATTTACGGGAAACATTTTTAGTGACTATAGGAAACAATCGTAGTGATAATATGAAACATCGTGGGCTCCTTCTATTAATGCAATATGGAAACATTTATACAGCGAGAGGGAAACACTTTACTAAACCTTGCGCAACAAAATTTTCAAACCAATAAAACAATAAAAACACATGTTGTAGATCCTATTTTTAAGGAAATTGATCCCGAAATTTTAGGGAACAAACTGTGAATTTAATTAGTTTAATTGACGATTGAATTGGCCAGAGTAGATATGCGTGGAAACATTGTTGTCGTGATACAGAAACATATCGTTAAGACGAAGGCAACAAACTTGTTGAACCAATACAACACACGTCGTAGATCCAATTTTACAGAAATAAAATTGGTTTAATTGGTTTCTTTCATCTACGTTTTTTGTCTCCTGTACAACAAAGAAATGCTTCCTATACAACAAAAAAAATGTTTCATCTACGTGTTCTCGGTGATGTCTACGTTTTTTGTCTCCTGTACAACAAAAAATGCTTCCTATACAAAAAAAATGTTTCATCCGCGAGCGAGACGTGCGAGGCGGACTTGGGCACGGAGCTTGACGACGGCGAGCCCTGCAGCTGCCTTGACGACGAGGACGGGGTGGTGGACAGGAGCCACGAATCGGAATGCCGGCGTATAGCGTTTTCCAAAATTAATTGGATAAGGGTGCCGGCCGATCCCTATCCAACCATGCCGACCCCAAAATCCTCTGTTTTTGCCCCCGCCGCCACTGTTGGTTTGGCCCGCCGCCGTCCGGCTTGAGCTCGGCCACTGCCGCCTCGCCGCCGGGCAACCCCACTGCTCCTCCCACCCCCTTGCGCTCCTCTGCCGCCGCCAGCCAGCCAAGCTATGTGAGGCCTCCGTCCGACCCGCCTTTGCTGTCGCCTCGGGTCGCCTCCTCTTCCCCGCTCTCGGTGCGCCGCCTCTCGCCTGTGGGAATCCACCTCCGCGAGCCAAGCCACCGTGACGCCATATCCTACTGCACCGAACCCGGCGCCGCTGCTGTGTGCGAAATGCGGCAGCATCCAGGCCGGTCCCGCCGCCGCCATCGACGCCCAGCTCCGCTACCATCGGCCATTGGCCGGCGAGCCGCCGCAGGTGGGCACCTCGTCACCTTCGCCTCCCTGTTTTCGCCGTGCTCGCCCGGATCCTACCGCCTCCACCGCCCGAATGAAACCAAGTGGGCTGCCGCCGCCGCCGGGGTCACCGGACCCGCTGTGCTACTCCCGCAGCGGCGGCAAGTCGCTGGCAGAGGAGAGCGTGGCGCGGTGGCGGTGGACTCGGCGGTTGGGGGCATGGCCGCGGTAGAAGCCGGCGACGGCGACGGCAGCGACGACAGCACGGGCTTCTCTCCAAACTGGCCGCCTGAAATTGGGGAGGCAATTGACCAAATATATATAGGCGAGAGTAAACACCGTTAGATTCGTAGTTTAGATCCGACGGCTCCGCGCTGAACCGACGGGAGCCACGAATCGGGATGCCGACGTATAGTGTTTTCCATTGAATTATGATGTCGTTGGCTCCTCGTCGTCTTAGGTTTTACTACCTCTACGTTAATTAGTTGCGGTCGCTGAAGCTATATAACTCCCAAAATCACGCAAAAACGATATCCCTTGGGCCATTGACAGCGGCATCACCTCTCTTGCCACTCTATGCATCTATTACTGTACTTGTTTCAACATCCATAAGGCAACCCGCTTGACATCACACTCAGGCCCTTACCTCGCAACCATCCCCGCTAATTCGCCATTCACTCGGAGAACTGAGGATTTAATTAGCCTAATGAACTATCAGCAATTAATGGCAGCTTAACTAATCTGTAGTGGCGTCGGTCTTCAATCACAAACTAAATAATTAAAATCTTGTGTACTAGCATCTATAAATAAAACTAGAAATCCAACACATATACGCACATTTTCTAAATATATTACATAAACCATGCACTATTACGAATAACATGTATTATCTAAATATCTATCGAAACACGGATATCTCTAATGGTCACTGAGCGTGAGATATTTAAAGGCCACATATGCTGAACGCGAAGAGAGGAAAATATAATACATGATTACTGTCTTTAAGTGAGTATTAACTTTTTCTTAAATATGTAATTATAAGGTAATTTATAAAGGTCCAACTTAGTTGGTAAGACGTCGATGGCTAAGATTATTAGATTTTATTAAATTTTTATCTTTTATAATAGTATAGATAAAGTAAATTACAAACTATTCCAGCGTAGAACACCAATTTTAAGCTAAAACTCTACTTCGAAGTTTGAACCACGTTGATTGGCTTTAATGTTCGTTATGCACGCGGTTTTATTGTTAGCACTAGTTCTGACAGATGGGACCTACAAAAAGTAGGCTATCCAAAACCCTACAGAACCAACAAAATGAATCGAAAAACCAATCTATGGCGCACTGCCTATTCAGCCGAGCCCATCACCTCAAGACCAAGAGAGCTAGAGATGAGAATACCACTTGATGTGCAGAAGCCTTGTTCTATAGAGTGAGCTCTTTGCTGGCTTCTACACTCTCTTGTTTAACTCAGTGGCTAACTCAATATAGTAGGATTTTATAACCTAGTTATTTATTTCCACTTATCCAGATTCAATTTCTAGATTTGACATGATATTTCGATTAATTTACTGTATTCATATATATATATATATATATATATATATATATATATATGTTAAGTGAGATAATTATATATGACATGATATTTCGATTAATTTACCGTATTCATATATATATATATATGTTAAGTGAGATAATTATATATATATGTGTTAAATAATAGTAGTATCGACGAAGTCTCAAATACTTTTGTAAGATGTGTCTCCTAGGGATATAATCGCTTTAAGAGGGTGTTTGGTTGGGCTTTTTAGCAACTTTTGTCAATGGTAGTTATGGGCTTTGCAGTGCAACTTTAGCTATTTGAAAAAGCTCCCTTCTGCTAGCTTTTTGCAATGTGCTAAAATTTAATGCTTATTTATAAAATGTTGTAAATGGTTTAGATCAACTAAAATCCATATGTTTATTTTCCCACAACTATAACAATTTTTTCAGATAGCCAGTCAACAACAGCTTTGTCAACAGCCATAGTCCAACTAAAAGTCACTAAAGCCCCCTTCTAGACGGCTTCGGCTTGTGCATAAGCCGGCTTAAACTTAACGGTGTGGGGAAGCTCCGGTGCGGGGAAGCCCTGATAAGCTCATTATCCTATTCTAAACAGCTTCTAAGTTTTGAGCTTATGACCAGAGTGAATTGTAGAAAGTCTATAATACCCTTTAAATTAGATGTTTGCTATTTGGACGGTAATTCTTATCAAATCATGTTTTCTGTACCATTTGTTTCTTTGTACGTAAATGAGGTATGCTCTGAAGTTTAACAAATGCTAGATTTTATTCACTTCTCCTTCACTTGTATGTTAATATTTGATATATGTCGATGTATATCACATATGCTCTGATGTATATTCACTTCTTCGAGAATTTGTTCACTGATCAGTCCTTCACATGTATGGTGGTGTCCCAATAATGTGAACATTTAGAGAAGACTTTTGCATAGTACAAAATATAGCATGTTTGCTGAAATGGGAAGAAAGAAATGTACCCCCAAAACAGCACAATCCATGAAGTAAATGAGTAGTCAATGTCAATTATAAGCTGAAAGTTAACAAAACGAGGCGGAAATTCATCACACATTTCAAAGATTTCATCATCAAGTTCACTGATTCATCACAAAAGTCACTAATTTTTTCACCAGCTCGCTTCCTCGAGCGTGTCTTGTCTTGCTTCCATGCACTGATGATCTCTTTACCAAATAAGCTTCGTCCAATACAGTTGGCGGCAGTTTAATAATCTAGAAAAAGGAATTGCAAGAAGTGTGAAATTGAGTTGTTGCTGCATTGCTTTAATTTGTTCAATCAGTTAGTACTTCATATTATTTGCATTGACATATACAAGACTCAATCAATAAAATCCATGATGACAACACATATTTCAACTCTAATTACCATTTCAACTCTTTAAAACCTAATTATGTCGACATGTATCTTGTGCCGCATCCAGAAAAACATCATCAGTGCATATCAAATTTTCACACATCCATTAACATGCATCAGAACCTAACATCAAATTTCCTCACATCAGTGCATGCATGCATCAATTTTCCTCACAACCAAACATCAAATTTGTACATTTATGCATCCTCTCCCTACTTCATTCTTTACAACAACACAAATATGCATAAAATTTGTACAGCTCATACACGTTCATACATCATCAGTGCATACAAGTTCAAAGCAAATAATTCAGTTCATCATGAGTGTTCTTGAGCTCGTACCACTACCTTCGGTTCATTGAGATCGGGAAGAAGCTGGGGAGGCAACATGGCTGCCGGTGACGACGAATCCAGCAACCAATCCGGCGACGATGAAAACATCAGACTTGCTCACATCAGGCGTTGGTGTCGGGGAGGCGTGACAGGGGTCTGCGTTGGGTCGGATCAGTACGCCGCGAGAGGGGTCGGCATCGGGGGAGGATGAGGACGCCGCAGGTGACTTGGGCGGCAGAGGTGAGGGCGACATTGGGGGAGGCAGAGGTGAGGGCGGCGCGGCGACGGCTGTCGGGGCGGCCGGCGGGACGTGCATGGGCCTCTGGACGCGCGGTGCCGGTGCCTGCTGGATCTGGGCGAGGCCGAGGGCGGCGCGGCAGAGGGTCGGGGGAGGCAGAGGTGAGGGCGGCGCGGCGATGGCTGTCGGGGCGGCCGGCGGGACGTGCACGGGCCTTTGGAAGCGCGGCGCCGATGCCCACTGTATCTGGGCGAGGCCGAGGGCGGCGTGGCAGAGGCGAGGGCAACGGTGCCGCTGCGGAGGCGAGGGGCGGATCTGGGCGAGGCCGAGGGCGGGGCGGGCGAGGCCAGGGATGGCGCGGCAGAGGCGAGGGCGACGACGCCACTGCAGAGGCCAAGGGCGGATCTGGGCACGGCTTCGGCTTAGGCAGCACGGCGAGGACGACGGCGAGGGCGAGCGTGGCAAAGTTGAGGGCGACGGCGAGCGCGGCGAGGGAGGGCTCGGTTGCGGGGAGGGAGCGTGAGGGAGGAGAGGGGCTGGACCAGCACGTGAGGGAGCCAGGGGAAAAAACGATTCGGTTAGACCTTGGAGGGCACTTCGGCTGTAATTTTTTTCAAAGTTGGGGGCAAACTCAGAACGGGGGAGGTTAGAAGCTCAGAAAGCCTCTCAAGTGCAGCTTCTAGCTACCAACACAAAATTGAAAGAGCTTCTCTCCAAAGTCCCGTAGCTTCCAGCCCTTCTAGACGGCTTATGGCTTCCTGCGACCATAAGCCAGCCAAGAAGCCGTCTAGAAGGGGGCCTAAAGCTTAGCAAACAAGCTTCTTCTACACTCCTGCTAGTAAGAAAAGAAAGAGCGCGTGTAGGCTGCCACGGAAACAAATTTTGCAATTATGTAATACTGCAAGGGTTAGATTGAAACTCATTTTTCTTAAGCCAAAAGTATGGAGAAACATATTTCAGACGCGGAAGCTAACAACTACAATTCCCCAATTTGCTTCCTTGCGTGCGATTTGATCTCGTCCAAGGTTCCGCGGAATAATCTCCCTATCCAACGTCGAATTCGATGGCCGCCAACGCCGGCAACAAGATCCGCAACGCCAAACTGGTGCGAATTCCGATCTCGAGTACTCAATTGCGGTTCTTGATTTCGCCACAGATCGAATCGCGTGGACTGGGTCTTGATCGCCAGTATTTGGCTAGTTTTGGTATTATCTCGTGGGGTTTTGTCCCTATCATATAGTTTGCTTGAATCTTCAGGATGGTCGAGTGAATTATGACGTGACCAATCGATGAGGTCGCTGCTGTTATGACTGCTACTAATATGATTTGAGATTACATATTTGCTGGGGAAGTTCTTCATTAGATGTTTCTGCACAAGTAGCTAAACTTATCGTTAAATTCTTTGTTAGCTCAGAGACACGGTGCTTGTGTAAACTCGTGTCTTAGGTGGTGTAAAATGTAAGCTATGGTGATTAATTTTTGTCGACTTAATGTTCCACAAGGACGTGTGTGTATGTGACGAATTTGAGCTCATAATGGCTCCAGTTCATGTCTATATTCAATTCTGCGCTGGGCAATTTTACGGTGAATTGCTAATATATGTCGTGAGTAGTTTTGAAATTCAGTGTGAAACATATTGATTTCCCGTTGTTAGAATCCCGCAGTGAGTGAAATGCTAAACTTTACTATGCTTGAATTATCAGTTCTTCTTGGCGATGTGGGTGCTGGCAAATCCAGCTTGGTTCTTAGGTTTGTAAAAGGACAATTTGTTGAATTCCAGGCAAGTTTTCTGATATACTCTTTTGTTGAGATAACATATCAGCAGGTTTTAGTATACTGGTCTGTCTCTCTGCAGGAATCGACAATTGGAGCGGCTTTCTTCTCGCAAACCTTGGCGGTTAATGATGAGACTGTGAAGTTTGAAATCTGGGATACTGCTGGGCAGGAGAGGTACCATAGCTTGGCCCCCATGTACTATAGGGGTGCTGCTGCCGCTATAGTTGTCTACGACATCTCGAATCAGGTTAGTAGAATGGAACTGGTTTACTTGTGCTAGTGATAAAACAGTAGGTCTTTGATGATAGTCCACCCAAGTTCATGATTTACTTGCTAGCTGCTTTGCTGATGAAAAATGGTTATGACTCCTTACGGTAGTGTGTTATTGAGTTGTGACTTCAATTTGGGATATAAGAGGAGCAAAGAACAATTGTACCGAAGGCAGTAAGTTAGGTTGCAAGAGGTAGTTTTCTGAGGGCGTGATTGAGCTCTCTATTCTCCTTTTTTTTCTCCTGTGTATGTGTGTGTGAGATCTATACTTGGGCAAAATCATGCAGCTTGGTTTATTCCTTCGCTAAACTGAGGGAGGGAGGGAGGGAGGGAGGGAGGGAGCATTCTTCAAGTGGCCTGCATTTCCTTACTGTTCATTGCAAAAGAGGGAAGAGGGAATGAGATTGAAGAACGGCAGGGCGCCATAACAAGACCATACAGCAGGAGATACGTTTCACATGGACAACACCATAAATGCAGTTACCTAAATTTGATGATGGTTAAATTCGTGGTATACTTGCCCACCAATATCTAGTTAGCTTCCTTGCATTCTATGAAACTGTTGAGCTTTTAATACACTGAGTACTAGAGTCTATAGGTGGTGCCAGTGTGGATCCACATGGAATGCCTCGGATGGTTTATATTCTCTTTTTAGCACATGAGTTCCACATCCATAGTTGAAAGTCTTCTAATACTTAGTTGACAAAAATGACAACTAATATATGGCATTTCCAAATAGTTCTGCACTATGGATGCATCTTTGTGTCTAACTTGTTTGCCCTAGTACTTTTCAACGATTTCTTTTATCATCATGAGATCTGTATTGGAATCTCTTATGTTCCAGCATGTTACTAGCACGTATGCACTTATCCATGTTTGGTGCATCATATTGCCATTCTATGGTTGAAATAGGGCCACATAAATTAAGAAGCAATATAGCTGTCATTCTAAGTTAGAGCGATCACTAGTCTGTTTTATCTCGTGTCCTCATCTTAAGTGCAATTACACAGAGGGATACTCCAATTAACACTTCATGTAACTTCGTACTTTCTACCTTTAGGCATCCTTCACGCGTGCAAAGAAATGGGTTCAAGAACTTCAAGCTCAAGGTACTTCACTTTATGATTTGAGGATATGGCATATACATCTGAGGTTTATCATGTACTTTCAGCCTTCTACCCTCATATGGCTAACCAGCTCCTCGAATAGTTGGTTGTAAGAAATCCATCCTGTAACGGCTCTGGCTTTCTTGATTTGATGATGGCGTTAATATGCAGTTTGAATCACTTTAGGTTTATGTTTTCCACATGGTTATTCAGTTAATTTATGCCTTGTTAATCTCCATATATCCAGTGTGGCTATGAAATCATTAAGAAGCACTACCTTGTTTATTTGTTGTAAGTTCCCATTTTTACCCATATTTGAATTCCTTATTTCACATTTGTGTTTTGGATGTTTTTGAAAATATTTGCATTTTTGGATCTGATCAATGGTAGTGTAAATACTAAATACCCCTCAGGCTCAAATTATAAGGACATATGATACCAATAGAAAGAGAGGAGAAAATGACCATGATATCCATACTTAATACATCGGAAATAGGAAGGTACTAGTTGGTGAAAGTACTAGTGTACTACTTATAAATGCAGGAGAGAGAAAATGTCATAAATATGAGCAAACAAGGAAAAACATCAATAAATTCGCATGCACGCCGTATATTATTAAACAAGATGGAAAAAATTATACACTTACAGAAAGAAACAGAGGGAATAGTTAACAAACATCTAGCCATATGAAGCGTATGTAGCTTGTTGATACAAGCATAATTAATTTCTCCTTTCCTTTGATGCAGGAAACACGAATACAATAGTGGCTCTTGCTGGTAACAAAGCTGATTTGCTAGAGACGAGGCAGGTTCAAATAGAGGTATGTAATTCCTCTTCGTCCTGATTGCTCTCAACCTTCCCGATCTGGTACTGTGTGCACATGCATACTATGTCTTTGTTCCACTGTTCTACTTCACCGAGGATGTCTTTCAATACTGATATATATGTCCTAGTGATTCAAGTCTTCTGTCTTGTGAGTATATATTAATATGTACTATCAGCATTACACCATAGCATTCTTGTTGCTGTTTATTGAGGTCAGGGACAGTTGAATACACAGCAAATCCCTCAGCGAGTGGATTGAATGCACCTTGCATTAAATTAATCTATTTGATTTAATTTGTAAGTTTCATCATGACCTTATATTTGGAGAAAAGCACTTATAGATATCACACATTCACACTATTTTTAGTGTTCAAGACTTCTACTGTGGCACATCCTGATGCACATGTCTGCTTTGTTTGTTGAAGATGATATACAATATTTAGTCTTCTATGCTCTACCATCGCTTTTGTTATAACAGGGATATTATCATATCAACCTGAAGTATTATGATTGCTGCAGCATCTGAATATAGTAGAAATTGGAGATGCTAAACATATGTATTTACCATTATCAGCATGTGCATGCTGTCTGTATTGTGTAGCTTCGGGGGGAAAAATTTGGTTGTAAACACTTCCTTCTAATTTTGGCACATGAGAAGCAACACTCACTAACTATTCCTCTATATATAACAAGGATAGCTTGGGACATGGATTTTCTACACACGAGCTCATCTGCTATCTTTTATTTTGAAAAATTCGAAATGCGTGTTTTAAAGTTCAAAGTTTCCGGAAAATTCTCACATGTACATGTGGGAATAAATTATGTATGTGCAAATTGTCGTGAAAAAGTGAGTCCATTTGTGGTCTGCACAAAAAAGACAAGATGTGGGGCTAAAAAAGCATCTATTGAGTACCAAATTTTTTCTTTATTTTTACACAGTAGCTTGGTCATTTTCTCTTTTCTTTTTCATTATTTTATAGCCTTCTTTATCCTTGCGCCCACTACAATTTGCGACGCAGGGAGTATGATTTAAGCAGGGAACAGAAAATTATGACGTGTGAGTGCACCGCTTCATGTTGCTGTAGCATTTTGTTTGCTTGCTCCGGGTGTTCCTATAAGCTGAGGTATTTGTTATATGTGGGTGCCTGATATGATGTTCATTTTCTGCAGGAAGCTAAGACATATGCTCAAGAGAATGGTCTCTTCTTCATGGAAACATCTGCTAAAACTGCAGTCAATGTGAATGACATATTTTATGAGATTGGTGAGTTCACTTTCATACTGTTTGCTGGGTGGATGGTCCATGGACTGAAAATGTGTGCACAGCTTTATAGGTGGATCTCTAAGCTGTAGTACAATCCACCATTCCCTTGCTCCGCTGTTTTTCCGTTACTAACGTCTAACCTTTTATTTCTTGTTTGCATTAAGCTATGATATTAGATGCTAACATTTTTGGCATCCATTATCCATTCCCATTGCAGCAAAGATATTGCTTCAAGGGCAGCAGGCCTCAGAACCCGCAGGCAGGATGGTTCTCTCCCAGAGACCTAATGAGAGATTGGTCAGCACTTCGTGCTGTTCTTGAAGCGTAGTTTCAACCACGCATGTTGTCAGTATGAAAGCTAGGAGAGGAATTTCGACAAACTATCCTGAAAATCTCTTGCGTGCTGCCTTCCTGGCTGATCTGATATACCTGAGTTCTTCCGCGCCTTTCTTTTCTCTTCTTTTCATGTGTTTGTCATGTAAATGCCAATACTGAACTGGAATGCCGACAAAGAGTCCTCGCAAGTGATACCAAAGTGTCATCATTTGATGGTTCCCCGTCGGAATGTTCAGATTTGCATGCTCATGAAGTATGTAATCTATGGGTGTTCAGATTTGCATGCTCATGAAGTATGTGACTATGGTTACTGAATTGAGGATATAGATGCCGCGCGAGAACTTTGCAGAAATTTCACATGTAGCAATTTATTTCTTGCAGATAACAAGAAAAATTCCCAGCTCCAAAGGGGGCGGAGACTTGGTTGTTGTTTTCTCGCTATACCCCATTGCTGCTTTTCTCTACTGCAGCTCCAAGTAAAATAAGTTTAGTTCTTCCGGAAGTAAGTACAATATTTCATTCATATATGACGTTTTTGTTGGTTCCCACACGTTAGCGACAAGCAAACATAATCAGGGTAACAAAACCGCAACCATTGAGAGTTTGATGAGATACTGTTTGGGGTTGAATTTTGTAGAAAATTTCAACCAAAATTTGGGGCAAAGACCAATATGAAGAATTTTACTGGGAAATATGGTTACCCTGGATAATACTCGCCCACTTTTATATGTCTCAAGAAGAACAGCTGCACAAATTAGGTTGTAAAATTAGCATTGGATGTTGTACTATTGGATAAGAGATCCACTGAAATGTTCTCCTGGTATACACACAATGCATGAGGGGAAGAGGAACAGCGTGCTGGAAATTCAGTATATGCCTAACTGGCTAGGAAATTCCAGCCCACTGAAAAATAGGCAATTTGGCCTAATCTAACGTGTTTGCTAGTATTTTACATATTCACTTTCCCTAGTTACCCTGATATATTCTTAACTTTACACATCAAGATCACACGCAGCACTGCAGGGACACCAATTTTTGTTGATAGTTCTGGTCCACATAGCCTCACCATCATGACCATTTCGCCAGTGTTTTCTTTACCCCTTTCAGAATCTTCATAAACCACATTGTGTTCATGACAAATAGCACCGATGGCACACTGAATGTCAGGTAATACCCAAATGCATGCATCTGCATTATCTGGGATGAGATCAATTGAAAAGGAAGAACAGTAAAAATGTGTCAGATGCACAAGGATGTTCTGTGTACTAACGAAAACAGAATAAATGCATTTACGATGAAGATCTTAGTACCTGACTGTAGTGCAAATAGATGTGGTAAAATACGTACACGAACAAAAATATCCTTGCCACCTGAAGGAAAAAGTGGACACACGCTATGATCAAAAGGAATGGCTCCACGACTGAACAGCGTAGTCAGGTACATAGCGCTATAGAAAGGAAAGCACCCTACTAGTATGGCAACCAAGTCGATGAAGTCTTTTTGTCAATGCAATTACATGGCTGCAGTTATTCACAAACTTATGAACATAACGCCATGTTTCTATTTCTTTTACTGATCTGATTCCTTTATTGTATGATTTTACTGAAGTTTTATGCTGAAACTTTGAATTTACTTTTATACAGAAAACTGAGCATATTGCAAAGAAATATCACTCACCAGCCAGACAACAAATATCAGAATACCATTAACCAAGTAGGCACTTGATTTTTTCAGTCCAGCAGTGTCAAGGAACCTTAAAATATAGCAGAACACAATACATTATAGTCAAATAATACTGGAGATCATGGAATAAGTTCAGAGAGAAATGGAACCCATTCAATTGCTTACCATCTCAAGTTGATTTCAGGGGTGGTTGTTTCTGAAATAAGAACCATGTACGTGTAAAACTGCCCCTCCCCTGACAACATTGTGTAAGCTATGGCAACTAGGGAAAGAGTATGGTGGAGGACCTGAAATGGCAACAGAACAGCCATAAGGTAATGCTAGCCAGACTCCAGTTGACAACATGTGAACTTATTCTGAATCAAATTAGATTTGGATTGAATCTAATCATTAGCCACTTTCTTAGGGTACATATGCAAAAGTTAGGCACCTACATATTCCATTCCACCAAGGGAAGGATACAACCAGAAGATCATTGCAAGATCAGCGATGAAGTAACCCACAGAAACCTGTCAAGCATACAGCCAGCACACATATGTCAATTGAACAATGAAACGTAGATCCAGCATGAAAAGATGAAAATTTTGTCACTGATCATAATAAATGTTAGAGCGTTATTCAGTACCCCTAATGCAAAAGTAGAGATGATCGAATTACGGAATGTAATAGGTCCCTTAAGGCGATCAGAGAAAAGATCTGTAGACACAACAAGATATAATGATATAGCTGTGATAATATCGCATGCGCACTGGACATACCCCTGAAACAGATATAATTGGTTGTCAGTTTGTCACTATGAAATTTATGAAAAGGAAAATTCAGGGCTGGAGCAATAGAGATTTACTAGCTCTAACAGGACTGACCTGTTGTTCCACTCCACACGCTGTATCTTTGTCAATGAAGTATAGCCCTTAAAGTAAAATGAGCTCAATATCCGTGTGAGATCATAAGCCTACAGGATAAAGCATATCGTTTGTCACAATAAGAAACTACAAATATGCTGATGAACTGGTTTCTGTGATGTAAAAAGCGGTTGGCGTTGGTCCAAAAATGCTATGGACAGCAGCAAGCAATACTGACGCATATTGCGTCGTATTCGAAAGTTTTGTGAAGATTGTTTTGTCATTGACGAAAGACCGAAAAATCTTGTGAAGGTTATAAGTCATAAGTCATAACTCAAACGGCAGGTACCCTTTTTGCCTCGTTCCATGTCCTTAAACGAACACAAGCTCATTCAACTTAAATGAAAATAATATAGTGGATTCAATGGCATTTAATCTTTATCACACTAACTAAAACAGCCACTTGTTAAAATTTTGTCCAATGATAATATCGCAATGATATCCAAAGTATGTAGAATGAAGGGGGAAATCAAAATGTTCAACAGTACATTAACCTAACCAGGCCACCACTCTTAAAAGGAAGTAGTAATAAATATATTTGATAGTATAGCTAATCTCTGTTTCTGTTATTAAACCAATATCTAGTCCTATTTGCGGTAACTAGCCTGCCATAGATGTTGGACCTTCTAGTGTTATTTTTGGGGATGTAGTAAAATCATAATATGGTGTCACTAAACTATTCTTCTCATAAATCAATAAGGCAGAACACGAGGATCACCGGTACAAGCACTATGCTGGTCTCCCAATGCATTAATGAATCCTAACTTAGAAATCAGAAGAATGGATAAAATTACCATCTTGCACAATAGAACACCGATGAGCACCGAGGTGTAGGGAACTAGTGGATCAGCTAGCAGTAGTCTCTCATCATCGCCTGAGCTTGGTACTTGTAGGCCGTCATCGCCATCCTTGCAGCTTGAAATGCCTGCATCACAAGATACATGCTGAGATCAACCTGCATTCGAAGAAGATCCCACAAAACACAAATGGATCTTGTGGTGCCTCAAACATGTACAGGAATTCGCTTGGCAACATAGCTTTGCCATGGTCAATTGGTAATCGCACAAAGCTATTCTCAATAGTGTTTCCCCTGATGCCAGAAGTATAAATCTGATTATACATCCTCCTGATAAATCAATGGCGATCGAAAGGTACAAGAAACAAAATCAAAGGACCACATTAACAAACTCTTATCGCGTAAATACTACAAGAAATCATCAGGACGGCTCTGTGTCGGTGGCCCAAGCGGATCTCCATGAACGGGAGCACTACACCCAACAACCAGAGCTGCAGGCCTGCACAGTGATAATGTGGCTAACACGCTAAGAAATGGCCACAACACACCTACACCATAGAAAATTTTCGCCACCGACGAGACCCCAAGAACAAGAAATCCCCTCAAAGCAGCACGCGTTAAACCAGATCGCAGGAGTCCAAGAAAACCACGGAACCCCGAGATCCGGGCAAAAAGAGTCAAACCCGACCCAGAAAGGACCAGAGAAATAAAGATGAAAGAATCAAGAAACGCCAAGAGAGAGAGAGAGAGAGAGAGAGAGAGAGAGAGATTATCTGCACCTCGTCGTACAGGCAGGAGGTGAGGGGTGGGGGGCGCGCGCGCAGGGGAGGAGCAGCTACACGCGCCGAGCAGGGACGGCGGGGAGAGGCAGCGGGAGAAAGCTCAGCTCCATTTCTTGGTGCGCTGCGCTGGCGCTGTTCTGGGTCGTGGCGGTGAGCACGAAGGCAAGCAAAGGGATGAAACACGGAGGGGGGGTAGCAAGCACTAGCAGCCAGCAACTAGCGAAGCAACTTTGTGTGCCTTGAAGAAGGAAAAGCTCGGTGCCACCATCCGGCTCCTTTTGCTGCGGTTGCCACATTTGTATCAACCGCATTCATTGCCGATTTTCGTGTCGTCAACTAGTTAATCGACTGATCAACTAGCTTGTGTGGGGAGATAGCTGATCGTTGGTTGAGGGTGCTGTGCTAATCCCTTGTGTGTGTGTTGTCCTGACACGCCGAAAAGTCTGGTGCCGGGAGGGGCAAAACGGTCATATTTTACATCATATTGTTGTTAGCTGGTGTTTTCTTTTGCCGTTTTCCTGTCAAAATATTTTGCGATCTCATGATAGAGTTATGAAGCTACCATCCAAAATTCACAACTCAAATATGTACCAACTTCGGGATGAACCTGCAATATCAACATCAAAGTCACATCCTGCTACATTAGTGTACAGTAGATTCACGGTGAGTTCACGAAAATCTAAACCGAAGCTATGATATTTTTCTCCAATGTGATTGAAGAGGAGATTTCGTCGAAGCTATCGTATTTTCATCAAAAGCTACTGTGACCCAAATAGAGGCTATTATATAAACCGGTAAAAATACATCTTTTTCAACAGTTAATTTGTATATATATGAGCTAGTTTGACATATCTCATAACTAGAGCGACGGTCTGGAATAGAGCACTGGAGATGACTCTCATACGATTGCAATGTATTCAAATCAATTTGTACCCGATGGCTAGCAAATGGTTCGAGAAAAGTATTGAAATTGCTCACCCAAAAAGGAAAATCTTCAACGGTGTACTTATTTATGCATGTTATAAAATTACACACTATCCAATGCATCTGATATGACCTGCTCTAGGACCAAAGAGATGTAAGCATGTTTGGTCAATAGTTAAGCTTCACCACACATCTGTTGTCAAACTGATGCAAGGCACACATAGTGCAGGAAGAAACTAATCGTTGCGACTTTGGTAAAATAATGAGTCTATTCAGACGAGGCAGTATATTAATAAATTTCGGTGGGCAAGACAAGATGTTAAAAAAGTGTAACTTGTCACATTTTGACAGGAAATCAAATAGTAGTCACAACGACTATTACATTTTTAGTAAAATATAACCATCAACCAAACACGCATGTACTAGTCCAGAGCTCTCCTGCAATTTGACCACACTCATCGTAAATTGATCACCTAATCTTATATTCTGGCCTACATCTTTTCTTTTAGAGAGATATTCAGGCTTACATCTTCGAAGAACCGGATATCTAGTTGTCAAAAGAAAGGAAAAACCGGGCGTTTCATATGTAATGCACCCTGGAAAATCCTTGAAACAAACTAGAGGTAAGAAAAGGGCCAGTGCCGTGCCGCTGCCGCGGTACCGCCCTGTGAGGTGAACCGGTGAGAGGCCTCTGCCTTCACCTTGGCTTTTTGCTACCGCTGCTGCTCGTCGTGTTTGGGACCGTTTCCTATCAAGCTCACATGCGCTTTGACACGGGCCACGCAACGCCGGTGGACTGGATTAGACGTCTGGGTTACGTGCAATCGACGGAAAACCCCGGTCCTTTTCCGGGGAGGAGACCGGCTGCACCGCTGTGAGATGTGAGCTGAACTCACCTGAAAAAGTTTGTGGTGTGGCACGTTTCGCACGTACTGGTGTTTGCGTAGCACTGTCATTGTCGGCGGAGATGTCTTTGGCTCTTCTCTTCTTCCTTCTATACATTCCTTTGGTTCGTTTGCAGTTGAATTTTGAGTTTAAGTATGATATATGTATATCTTGCATTACAAAATTAGGCTGAGGAGAGAGTGCTAATAACGTCGACGCCTCAGCAATTGCATATTCCTTGGTTTTCTTTTCCTTAGGACGTTTTAATTGGATCGATCGTGTCTCAAGCCATATCGCCTTTCAATTCAGACTTGTTATTTCAGAACTTGATGTGTAGAAGGTACTTCCTTCGTCCTAAAATATAAGGCATATTTTGTTAGTCTTGACTAACAATTACTTTATTAATATATAGTTTATATGATATAAAGTCACAATTATAAGTAAGTATTTTTGAATACGAATCTATCGACATCAATTTTATGTCATATAAACTATATACTAATAGAGTAATTAGTGATTAAAATTTTATCTTAATTAAATAAAATACGTCTTACATCTTAGGATGGATGGAGTAGTCGGTAATTTGCAATCAACAACGCATTAAAATGATTTACCCTTTTAGTGCTAACATCCGGGAGGCAACCGGTGTTGGTTTCCCGAGATAGGATGTTACAATAGTGCCTAATGGGTCCGAAATTCAAGAACTTTACATGAAACAGGGAATCACGCTTCCAAATAGGCCTCAATTAGCTAGTGACCACCCGACATGATTAGTGAGAGCGATTTGCATCAGCAACGTCAAACTTGACGCTGTGGTTGATGTTATTTCCAATAGGACCATCGATACTGCTGTGACTCATACCCAACGGCTCTTCTTCACTAGCTCTATTCTTTGTTTTGTTTGGGTCGGTAAACTCTTCTGGTTCTGGTAACGTAAGTCTGCACATAAAAAAATTACTATAGTTGCGCCATCAACTGTGGCACCATAAAACCCTGCCATACGTGTCCCTCTTTCCAAGATAATTAATGTAATTTCTCTTCAGTACCATATTTTTAGCAGAGTTACTAATGCACAAACTTTTCAAAATTTCATAAGTTTCGGTGAATCATCTCAGACTTGAGATTTACTTTGAGATTAGAGAGAACGGTTATAGTATAGAGATCTATGGGTGGTGAAAATCGACTGAAACATTAAAAAAACTCAGTTGTCTGTGTAATAGACACCTCCTATCTTTATAGGACGTGGAGCCTTTAGTTTGCAATCAGACACTTCTTCTGTTTAGAAATATAAAACGTATTTTAACTTTTAATTTTAAATTTTAACTAATAATAGTTTAGTTACGTGACACAAATTTAATACCATTAGATTCGTATTAAAAGACATTTTCCTATGGTTATGATTCTATAACTATAAGGGCTAAATTTATATTTAGATAGCCAAATACGACTCACATCGTGAACGGAGGAAATATTATTAATTCGATGAAACGTTGCTCAAAAGCCATTTTTATGTAGGATGACAGGATGGGATGTGCTGTGGTACTCCACTTGCATTCCATCATGTTGAAATAGTTAACCCCCAATTGCCTTTTTCTAAAGTACAGGTAATTTTTGACTTCCTATTACCTTTCCTAAGAAAAACAGCCCACTTGTAAAAACTAGATGAGTCCTCTGCTCTCCCTATATACTCCCTCCGTCGGTAAAAGAGTGGACGTCTGGCTATTCTAAGACAAATTAACGATTTTTGCAGAAAACCCCTTCCTCCCCTCATTTAAGCTACTGGCAGCAGTGGTGTTGCTTCGATTCACGTATACAGTTAATGCGTATGCCTCATTAATTATTTAAATCACAAGCAAAATACAATCCAAACACCAGAAATCACTAGTAAAACAACAAAAGTAGTTGGCGCTAGATTACAGAAATTAGAAGTGCCATGTTTAAAAATTGCAGCCCAAGTGTCTAACCCAGCTACAAAGCCAGCTCACATGAACCAAACAATACACCACACACACTATCCATGGCCATCGACTTGAACATACTACCACCAGATGAGGGAGAGGAAGAAGCTGGTAGGTTGCCTGATCTCAATGGGCAACCCGTACAGGAAGAAGATGAAGCTGCCTTGCATGAGCAACCCGTACAGGAAGAAGATGAAGCTGCCTTGCATGAAGAACTCCAGCCCGAACGTCACTTTGATCTAAACATGGACCCAGGTACTCCTTGCTGATCTGTTCAATTCTTCTGCATACTGTAGCTAATCCTGATGGTGTCTTGAGGTAGAAGATGAACATGAGGCCGATGTTGCCCATGGAGAAGAGGACCTGCATGAATCGGATGAATCGGGTTGGTAAAAGAATTTAGTTAGCATATTTGAATGTTTAATTACAATCTTATTCAACTACTCACATAACCTCACCTTGTAGATGATGAACTTGTAGACCAAGGTGGTGTTTTCCAGAGCATGGAAGAGGAAGTGCAAGCAATGGATGAAGCTCTAGATAACCTTCAAGTTGACCAGGAGGACTATGGTGTGTATGCAGGCGATATAGAGATTCAGTTTGAGGAAGAAGAGCTTGATGATTCAGAACCAGATGAAGCCATGTATGATTCAGCACCAGATGAAGACATGGATGTGGAGCAAGAGCAAGAAGATAATGAGCAAGTTCATGATGAAGACAAATACAAGAATTTAACAGATTTGCAAAGGACTGGTATTTATGAAGAATTGCTAGCAAGAAGTGTCGATCGGAAAATAAAGAAGAACACAACCAGAGAAGTTGCAAACATGTTCCATGTTTCAGTGTACAAGGTCAGACGTGTTTGGAGGAGAGTGAAGGAGTGCCTTCGACAAGGCATACCCGTTGATGTAAGATCAAGGAAGCCAAAAAACTGTGGGCGCAAAAGGATTGTAGTTGACCTCAGTACGGTTCCTGAGATTCCTTGGAGTCAAAGGAGAACTATACGCAGTCTTGCAAGAGCTTTGGGTGTGAAGAAAAGCACACTACATAAGATTTTTACAGAAGGCTTGCTCGATAGGCATTCAAGCTCACTCAAGCCATATTTGAAGGAAGCAAACAAGAAGGCTAGGCTGCGGTTTTGTCTCTCTATGTTTGACCAGCAAAGTTTGCAAAACAGGCCCACGTTCAAGGACATGCGTAACATAATCCATTTAGATGAAAAGTGGTTTAACACCACTCAGAAGACCATGAAATTCTACAAGCTGCCATCAGAAGAAGACCCACATAGGACTGTGCAAAATAAAAACTCCATTGGCAAAATAATATTTTTGGTTGCTATAGCCAGCCTAGATATAATGCAGAAGGTATTTACATTTTTGATGGGAAGATAGGCATTTGGCCCTTTATCAAAAAGGTGAATTTCAACATTTACTCTTTTTATTTATTATGCACATCAGTACTTAATCTAACTTGAGTTGCTTTGTTGGTTGTAGGAGCCAGCGCCAAGGAGAAGTGATTACCATCCAAGAGGGACACTAATCACCAAACAATCAAAGTTAAGAGAGATACATCGATAGAGTTTTTGATTCAAAAGGTACTACCAGCTATTCAAGCAGTTTGGCCTCAAGAGCTCGCAGGTGAGACTATATGGATCCAGCAAGACAATGCACCCTCACATGTCCCAAGTGATGACCCAGGTTTCCTTAATGCTGTTGCCCAAACTGGGCTTGATATTCGCCTCATGCAACAGCCTGCGAACTCACCGGATATGAATATCCTAGACCTTGGCCTATTTTCTTCACTACAGTCCATGTCAGATAGGCTGGTCTCTAACAATTTAGATGAGCTAATCAACAATGTGCGGCAGGAATATGATGCCTATGATGCCGATAAGATAAACAAGATTTTCCTTACACTACAAAGCTGCTTAATTGAGGTCATGAAGAGAGGTGGAGGCAATGACTACAAGATCCCTCACATGTACAAGGATGGCCTAGATCGTGCAGGAAATCTTCCTAATGTTTTAGGGTGTGATCGCGAACTCTATGAGAGCGTCATGTAGACCTTAGCCGACTAGAAGTTGTAATAGTAGATGTGGTAACTTTTTGTAATGCTGGACTTTGGGTTAAAATTATTTATCCAACTATTTATTGAGTTCATCATTTGTTTATCCAATTATTTATCCAACCGAAAATTGTAACAATGACACTACAATCCCATACAAGAGATCATCCATAATTATAATATCTGTCATCTAGCAACCATAGTACGAATCGATTTTCATACTTGAAAATATAAGGATATGCAGCCATACTTAGATCTGTCTCTACATCACCACTAGGACTCACATTGACTTAAACGCCAGTAACTAAAAGCCAAACTAATTGACAAGATTGCATCTAGCCAAACTTACGGAGCTAGTAGTACTTGCGCGTCTTCTCCGCGACATACCCAGCACCTGCGGCCGCGGCGTCCTGGTCAGCCCCAGGACGCACTCCTGCAGCCGCGCCGTCTTGCCCAGCACCTACGGACGCGCCGTCCTGCCCAGAACCTGCGGCCGCGCCGTCCTGGTTAGCCGCATGACCCTCTCCAGCGCCGGGTACAACGCCTCCGTGCCCGACACCGGCTTCACCATCACCCCCTGCATCCTTGTCCAGGTTGACAAGCTTGGCTCCGCAACCGATCCGACGCCGCCGAAGGACGTACGAGGGCGAACGCGGTCGGAACCTGCCTGCACGAGCACGGTGAGAGCCTCCAGAACCAGATCCTCCGCGGTCGCGTGTTGCGCCACCGGCCGTCGCGACGGCCATGACTCGCTGGCCATCGCCGGCTTCCGCTCCTCCGCCCGCTCCTCCGCCTGCCATGGCTACAGAGGGATGCACGCCGTACCGGCAGCTTATATGGACCAGCCGCCATTACTCTCTGGATGAGCAGGGATGGCCTTGGATTGGAAGCTTGACTCGCAGCGATCTGGGATTGGATCGTGGGGAGGGGGGGGGGAGAGACGTTGGGGGAGAGGAAGAAGATTGGGGAGATTTGCGGGAGTACGAGTGGATTGGGTCGTCGCTCGCTGCGGTTACCTCGAGGCGTAGACCGAGGGGACGAACGCAAAATTACCGCTCAGAAGCCAGATGTACACTTATTTTCGGAAAAGTGGTGGAGCGAAGACGTGCAGTCTTTTACGGACGGAGGGAGTAGGAGAATAGATAGTTGACTTGAGCCTCACATTTCGACGAACATGCCACGTAAATATCAGTTCCATTCCTTTTTCTTTAATCCCTTTGAGCATGTCATTATCGATAGGCGCAAGCATGTGATGCCCAACGACTCCAGAACGAGACCACGAGGTAGGTCAGTGGGTGCCAAGTGCTCGTGGCGAAATGGACATGCAACCAGACATTATCTCTTTTCTACTACTAACCGGGGGTAGCTGGTACTTGGCTGGACATCCGCAGCAAGTGCAGACGGAAACAGGACGCCACACGAGCACCAGACCAGTCACAAGAAGCTGTCTTTCCTGAACTGCGCAAAATACTGTACGCAAGCGCATAAATTAACAGCTCTATCGTCTTGGAGCAATCAAATCTGACTGGCCACTCGGCCACCGAGCCTTGTTGGAGGACAGACAGGCAAAGGGAGGAAGAACAGCTCACATCGCTGAAGAATATACTGATGAAGCATATGCACGAGCTTACCAGATCAACATGCAAATCTACTTCGAAAGACAGATTTGTGCAAGCTATAACGGTGGAATGTATTTTGGTGCAGACTGTTTGAAGATAGCACGGAAGGTAAGATTCTATTTGGTTAGATATTTTAGTAATTTTTCTCCGGAAAAAGCTACAGCCCAACGTCAGTTTTTCAGCAGTTTTTACCAACGGTAGCTGTAGGTTTTACAGTGTACATTTAGTTATTTAAAAAAGCTGACTTCTACAAGCTTTTTACAATATATTGAAGCTTCAATGCTCATTTTCTAAATTGTTATAGATAGTTTGGATCAATCAAAAACCATATATTTACTTTCCCGCAGTCATAACAGTTTTTCCAGACAGCCAGCCAACAACAGCTTTATCAACAGCCATAGTCCAACCAAACAGGCCCTAAGTCTGGTTGGTGGGAGAGGAACAAATAGCCAGCTGATTTGAACTCGGCAGTTCACAAAACATTATTAATTAGTGCTTCTAATTGCCATTGCACAAACTCAAAGCAACACGGCAGCAAACAGTGGAGTACTGCATGGATGGTTGCCATGGAATATGGAATTGCACAACACAATGGAATGCATTGCATAACCCCGAAGGGTATATATTTCGTGCTTGTCCTAACTAAGACTCTATTCTATCTCCAAGAGACTGGTCGTATAAGGCATGTGCCCTAACAAATTGGAAGCAAATCAGCTCTTCAATTTGCTTTATTGTGCTTCTCACTTTCTAGCGAGAGCATTCAAGTATTACCCAGTTGTGGTACTACGGGTTAGCTGCGGGATACCTCATAACTTTTCAAGAGCACCTCTAATTCTACTGATATTTGTACAAAAATCTACGGAGTTCTGAAGATTTTGAATGGATTGACCCATCGGGTTTTTAGCTTTGGCACCACCACTGGCATTACCAACAAAATTGGATCTTAATATTTTGCTAACACAACTGAAATGGAGAGGTTTTAATTTCAGGGTTATCTCAATAATTAGTCAAATGCCAAGAATGTCTTCCAATTAGCAACTACAAAAATTTCAAACGTCCAGTAAAAAAGATCCAGCTTCATGATATTGCACAAAATATTTCACAAAATATTTCTTCAGACCACCTTCTTCTCGAGGAAGAGCTAAGCAGAAAATTATATATTTCTAAAGTTAATTTTACATAAACACTTCAATACATGGTGGAAATTACTTCATACCAACATGCTACTTCACCAATATTGAACTGATGCACTAGAGCATGCAAGACAGCTAGAATCATTGTGAAACTGACCACCGGCAATTGAAAATTATCTACTGAAGAGTGTCATATGTCAAAGCACAATAACTACAAGAAATGCCCCACGTAAGCAAACTATAACCGATAGGCTTGTTCAGCTATATAGTTTCACTGCACTACACATTGTCAACAACCTCCAAACCTTGCTTCCCCACCTTTCTGAAAATCATGTGTGCGCAACAGATTGGACTTAACTTACTGATATTGCCGTAACAACTTCGCTTTCTTATGCCTACCCCTCCCATCATACCTTGGTGACGAAGATGAGGACATTGAGGAAGCCATGGCTGCAACAGCTGCCTTATCTTTGGTGAAGGCCTTCCGCACGTCCTCTTTGAGTTCAGAAAAGCGCATCCTCTTGACTCGCTGGTCCTCCGGAGTGCCAGTTTCAAGGAAGAACAAATCAGTGGATTCTTCATTGAGGAACTTATCAAGAACATCTGAACAATGCGGGAAGTACCGTCGCCCTAGCTCAACTGGAACAAAAGAGGTAGTTCATTTAATAATAATACAGAAGATCAATTACTCTGGGAGCTTAATCTGTTAAAGAACAGTGACATATATATTTATCCATAAAGAGTACTGGAAAATTGTAGAACGGGTTTGCTTCAGATCCTCTTTTCAAATAGTTTGTGAATCTTAAAGAAAAACAAGTAATGTAAGTTGAGGGCACATATGGTAAAGAAAATCTAATCAAAGCAAGATTGAAGGCCAAATATCTGTTAGTACAAGCAAACAAGATTTTTTTGCACTGGACCTAAGCCAAATCAAATCCTTGTATGCTAGGGTTTCAGAAAAGATTATTGATTACCAGGACAACAACCTAATCCTTTAATTAGTTCCTATCCCACGAGACAACTATCTCGTAAGTTGTACATGACGATATCTTGGGTCAGACAAAATAGGTGCATTCAATCTTTTGCATGAAGTCAAAACCCTCTCTGTGTATCTAACTATGTGCTGGTAATGTTTTTTCTTTATACTCCAACATTGTATTTACAGAATATAAATCTGCCCCCCTTACTAGCAATTTTGCTTTAAGATCTGCAAACTTTTGTGCAAAGAGAAATACTGAAGCAATCCCATTTTATAATACATGCATGATTATGTTAAAATGACCTGTCTTTGTCAAGGCATCAAGGCGTTCACGCAACCTCTTGTTCTGCATTGTGGGGGTCTCATTTAGGTCAACCTCCTTCAGTTTACTGAAATTAGCCGATGTGAGCCCAGCAAACTCTTCAGTTGAGTCAGCTTGTGCTATGCGCATGACAAGCTTGGCTTCGGAAGGGAAGAATATTCTTGCAAAGGCAACTGTATAGACACACACAAATAGATTTTAGCAATGATTTTAAGTATTGCATGCTTGTTTCAAGCTGGAAAAAGAAAAGGCAACAGCAGTACAATCCCACTGATACTGCTTTTAGCATTAGATTTCCTCCATTTGTGCTATATACCATTTCAAGTAATTGGAGCATCTTGCTATTACAGAAATGAAATAAGAAATAAATTTTTTAATGGTCTTTGATATAGATGATATTTGAAGAATATGATACATATAATTTCTGCTAACAGAGCAGAGTGAGAATGTAATGTAACAACAAACTAAGCCTGTCAGAATTTATGCTTCTGAATTCAAGAGAAGGAAAAAAGTACCGAACTTCCAAAACTCTCTCTACCATGTCATCAAATAGCAAACATCACTAGGCACAAATACACCTCATTATGTTCTTGCTAACAAGGTTAACTGCAAAATATTAAATCAAGATAATATATGCAAACCTCTATTTTCCAAGTTTATGAGCCTCATGTGAAAATTATCTGCCAGCAAAGGTGTGGCAATTGAAACCTCCTCAGAGAGAAGTTCCTCCAACATGAAGGATTTCCTCTTAAGCTCTTGCTCCAAGATGTCAATGCACAAGTAAGCCTTGCTTCTCTCCTTACACTTCTCCAACTTCTTGTTGCAGTCTTTCTCTCTTGTTAATCTCTTGCAAATGGTAAGTGCATCACGTCCATCTCGTGTCCTTTCCAGCACAGAGGCTCTCTTCTCTATGAGTGAGACAATGATTTGTGGTTCTCGCCTCATACAAGCCATATGCAGGGTGTATATCCACTGTCATTCTTCAGATTCACATTAGCGGAGTCCAGTTTCAGCAACCCTGCTAACACTTTGGGCTCACAGTAGGCAGCAGCATAGTGTATGGCAAATGCATCATCCAAGGTGATTACAGACTCTGTTAGAAGCAGGCCAACAAGGTCAACATCATCAGAATCCAAGGCCTTGTGTATGTTCCTAACCCGCTTTGCATGCTCAGGGTCAAGAATGGAATCGTCTGACTCATCAGGCAACGAATACCGACGAATCTCCTTGACCTTGGCAAACGTTTCACCAGGAAGCTCCTTCTCGAGGTAACGGCTGTCAATACTTGAGTCTGCAACCCTTTGAATACAGTGACTGAGCAGGTCTGGAAGCTGGCAGGTGGAAGCAACAAGAATAATCGGCACTATATCCTCAACCAGGGCTATGTTAACAAAGTCAGACAAGCGACGCTGCAAAATAAGAACCCCATGGTTAGGACTGCTATCTTCATACTTAGGCGTGTAACTGAGCAACTCATGTCAAAGAAAGGACGAACAATTTGCATTACATATAACTCATTTCTAATTGCTACATCCTTGAGTACGTTTGCTCATTACCTGAAAGAGCGAGACGAGCTCGGAGATCTGGAAGCCGGAGGCGGCGTACGTGGACTCGACGACGAAGTCTATCGCCGGGCGGCACGCCTCGTGCGGGCACCGGCCGTCCACGCAGACGGCAGCCTCCTGCGGCGGCAGCTTGAGGCGCCCACTGTACAGGTACCCAAGAACGGCCACGAGGGCGTCGCGGCCGATGTGGCGCCCGCCTGGGACCAGCACCGCGAGCTCCAGCCGCGGCTTCTCGCCGGCGGGGGCGGGGGCGGGGAGCGAGGAGAAGTGATCGAGAAAGAAGTTGCTCCTGGCGGCGAGGATGCATCGGTGGACCCCGACGATGGCGTCGCCCGGGTCGCTGCCTCCCGCCGCGAGGACAATCTCGGCGTCCGTGCAGTTGAGGAAGGCGGGGTCGAGGAGGCGCTCGAGGTTGGTGCTCAGGCGGCCGAGGCTGACGGCGTCGAGGTCGGCGGGCGCAGCCTGCGACGGCGGCGGCGGCGAGGAGGGGGGCGACGGAGAGGAGAAGGTAATGGTCGACGTCTCCATGGAGTGGGAGGGGCAAGATGACTAGAAGGTTCTAGAAGCTCAAGTGCAAAAATCCGAGCTAATGGAGGCCACAAAGATCGAAGTTTTCTTCACATGCTCCAAGGATTAAGGCCTCCAACACGAGATAGTTTATGACTCTGAGGGATCAAAATCAAATAATTGCAAAATTGGATCTTGAGGAATCCGAGTCTAAGAGGGGTAAATTATCCAAGAAGAAGAAGAAAAAAAATGCTAATTAAGTAAAGAAAAAAGGTTTCGAGTCAAGAAGGAATCATGATTATCTTCCAAGAAACCCAACGAAAGAACAGCAACCCCTCCCAACGAAAAATCAGGGAATTTTTCCGGTCGAATGAAGCTCTAAACAGCTGAAATCCCGCAGACTTGGGGACTAGGTTGTGCACACGAACTAACCCGAATAGTCCAAACTCACGCAAAGAAGGAAGCCAACCAAGGCAAGCCTAACCAAACGCTGCCACAACCGCCTGCGCTCGCTCTTACCTGGAAATTTCGCGCGTTTTCTTTCCTATTCTAATCCCCGGTTGGACGTTTCTGCGACGAGAAAGAAACAAGAAGGTGCGAGCTTTGAGTGGTGAGGTGAGGCGAGACCGGCTGCTCGACGTCACCGACGATGACGTCGCCTGGGAGAAGAGAATGGTCGTGTCTAAAAGGAATACTTGGGTTAAACTGCGGGGGGCGAGGGTGTGCAGCGTGGTGGACAGAGTGTGACCGCATCTCCGGCACGGGCGGTGGGCGGTCGGATCGACTAGGCGACGACCTTGACGAAGACTTAAGCCACTCCCAATGCATAGGTGCTTAGAGCAGGTGCTTAGTGCATGAGAGGATTTAGCAACTAAACTCCTTAATGCATAGGTGCTTAGCTTTTAGCTAAGCTTCCTTCATTTAATTGTTTAGCAACTAAACTTCCAATACATAGATGCCATATATGTATTTTGCATAGGTCCGCGCGCTTAGCATTGGTTCTTCTTAGAGACACCAAAACTATCTCTCTCCTTCTTAATTGCTTTGCCACGTCAGTTTTTCGCTTATGTGGCACTCTTAGCACCTGTCTAAGTTGGAGCATTGGGAGCAGCCTTACGGAGGAGGGCTGAGCTGGGGCGGCGGGGGCGAGGAGTGGTAATTGCTGAGTGGACACGCTCACTTCCACACAAGCACGTACTTGTGAGTTATTAATGCACTTATTATAACTTCGTGCCTTTAGCCATCAGGGTTTTTTAAGGGCAAAAGAGCCTTCAGACCCTAGAAAATATTGGACTATATTAAACGATTGGGTGTACCGCAAAATTACAGAGAAGTTTGCATATTTTAAAGATAAAAAAATTACATAGAAACTTCATCATAATATACAAAGGACCCTGGAAATAGAAAGAAATTTGCAATGTCGTCCTTGTGAAGCCAAACTTATCGAAGTCGCAGTCGTCAGCGGTGCCTAAGGTGCTCCTGCCATCAAGCCTAGGACTTAACGCTGTTTTCTATCTTAGAAAGCCACTATGGCAGCAGGAAGCGTAAGGCCTCCACAAATCGGGGGTAGAAGTGGTGAAGGGGATCGCGGCAAGGCCACAGGCGGTCAACCCTCCTTCACTTAAAACTACTAGGAACATGGGATGAAGTAGCCTTCAATCCTAGCAGTCTCCCAGTTTGGCCTTGAGGGTGTTGGCTATGAAGACTGTCCGACGCACCAGTGGAGAGGAGGAGAGAATACACAGCGGTGCCAAAGAACAACAACTTACCGACCTTGGAGGTGAAATCCACCAAACTCCACAAGGAAAGCTATAGCAGGGGAGAGAGCCCACCAAGAACTCTGCCACAAAGAGAAGTTGAAGCCACCGCCGCAAGGCAATGGATCTCAACAACGGGTTGGAGACATTCTAGCTGTAAAAGCTCCAAGGATTGCTTGACGGAGGAAGGGAGCCACCAGATTGTAGCTGTTGATGATGGAAACTAGTGAGATGAGCGCCCGCGGTGGCAACTAGAAGAGGTAGACACCAAGAATCGATGGATCACCAAAGGAGAAGAAAAAAAAATCTAAGTAATATACAGTCTATAGGGGGATGGGCCTCCTCCCTCACACCGCCAGTGAGCACACCAGCCAGCGACGAGAGGGAGGAGGCCTAGATCTGCGCAAAAGGTGAGAGATTGAGAAAGGGACGGAAGGAACTAGAGGGGGGGGAGGTAGAGCGGTCACATAGCGAGTCAGTCATTAGGGTTGGGGCTCCGAGTGGTTTGCAAATTGTATTTTTTCAATGGATGGAGCTGTGAGGACATAGATACAACCTCTTCAATAATAGTTTTTATGTGTTATATCTAAATTAGTTCTTCTGAGTGTAAGATGAGAGTGACAGGAGCTCTATAAAAGCATTAAGCATGTCTTAGTTTTTTTAATTTGGTGGTATGTTATATGAGATACAATCTTTCTCGCTCTTTCTTAACTTCTCCACCTCAATATTTATTCTATTCTAGTTGGCAAGTTATAGTTATAGTTTACGTGGACCATTGTGACTGTATGTCCTAAGATGAGAGTAGTATATTGCTATGTACTTGGATGTAGTATACTTTTTTTTCTGAGACAGTGTGGGACATAACTGCGGCATATATGACATCCTCAAATTATTTGTAGTATAAGGCAAAGGATTTCGACGACAATGCAAAACTCTATGATTATATTTAGTCTCGTTCGCGAGATAGAAAAAGTTATTACTGCGAACATCATAATGGTATTTGTATTTTGTATTTCGAAAATGAGATTACTAAGTATTTGTGTTTTCTTTATCTTGCATACCAAGATCAATCCTCAAATTAGCAAGGATGTAATACATATTTTTCTGTAGTACTACAAAGTTTTTGAGAGTATTTGGAGCACATAAGTTTCATGAAATTTTCAACTTATGGGCATTTTCACGTAATATTTCCCTGACCTAACTAGTTTAGATTATGTTTGGCCATTGTGTTCAAAGCTTCAATAATATAACCCGGCGGCGTAGATAGAGACAAGAGGAACATATTGACTTGTAAAAGATTTCTTTGTTAGATCCTAAAAGATTTCCTTGTTAGGTCCTATAAGATTTCCTGGCTCAAGAGAAATCATATTTGAGCATTACAAAATAAAGTTTGACGACAGTTGTGTTACATCATATCTGTTGTTAGTCTAAAAACTACAAATCGTGCAAGGCTCAGACAAATGGCACGGAAAGGTCATCGCACTTAAATTGTACAAGTCAAAACATAAGCAAACTAACTCTAAACTATAATGGTATGATCTATATATGGCCTTTTGCTAGGCTAGCTAGTAGGCTGCGACCAAGTCCCATGGAGATGAACGGAGTCATCTTCTTCAACATTTCGAACATTCTATCTTCCGATGCCTCCTATATGTGCGGCCTAATTAGCCACGACGTCCTAACAATTTTGTTTGGCGCATGCTATATAGCTAAAATAAATCATATTTAAGCATTGCCGAGTAAGATCTGACAAAAGTTAGTTTCTAACATATCTGTACTTAGCCTAAAATGACAACGCGTGTTAGGGTCAGACCGTACGACAGCCATATCCATTGCTTCTTAAAAGTTGTAAAACAAGTGCCGAGCAAAGTACTAAACACATCCACTCTGGCCCAGCCGGTCCGGATGGGATGAACCGGCAGAGTCTGCCGACAAAGCAAACGCGCTTTAGATTCGTTTAGTCGGAGGAACGAGAGTGGATAGATTGCGCCCAGGTAGTTTGTTTGGTCTTTTGAGGAAAGGACTAGATTCAAAGCATTAAGGAAAACAGTACAGATAAGTCTGGAAATGGACAGCTGCCCCTACAAATTGCAGAAACATCCCTGAAAGAAAAAAATTACAACTCGATCCTTTAGGAATATTTCCGCCGCCCCACCGCGTCGCCGCGCCAACTCGCCGGAGCGGGGGAAGACGGATCGCCAGTCATCGCTCGCGGACCTGCAGAAGAAATCAGAGGACGAGGCAAAGCCTCGGACGCCTCGGTCGAGAGCCGCGAAAGCCGTCCACCGCGAGAGGCGGATCGAATACCCGTTGAAGGCACCGGCGGCAAGGGCAGAGCCCCAAGCTTCAGCAGGACATCGAACTTCTTCCGACCATCGGCCTCACTCCGCTGGCAAGATCCGCAACCACAGCACGAAGGGGGTTTGCGAGGAACCGCTGACCTGAAAAGGAGCCTCCAAAGGAACCACAGGGATCTCGGGTTCGTCAGCAACATAGCCCAGGCCGATGTGAAGCAACCCGCCGAGATCCAACGCGGAGACCTACAAAACAAACACAAACAAAAAAACCCTAACTCCACTGGCCCCTCACCATCGCCGACGAGGGCTCCGATGAGCCGGATTAGGAGCCGGGAGACCCATACTCCTCGCACCGCCGGGAAATCCGACGAACTGGCGGCGCACTGGAACGGCAAAACGGGACCATCGAGGGTCTTTGGTTAGATAAATGAGATACACTAATTTTAGTTTGATTAGAGGAATAAAATAAATGAAATAAGATTAACTAACTAAATTATACCCTTTGGTTTTCATTAATAATAATTAAAGATACCCTAATCAACATGTGTTAACACTGATCAATACTAATCTTGCCCAAAAATCACTAACTAACAATGAAAGATGCTAGTTATCATTAAATTATACACTAATTAACACAACAAACATACACTAACCAATCCACTAACACTTAGAAATACTAATCTTACTATACTAATTACTAACTACTAATAAAATATACTAATTATTTGCTAATGATTACGATTATATAAGGACGGTAGTTTTATCTGATCAAAATAGCCGATTTCCTCTATCTAATATATTTTTTTAAATTATCGTTTTATCCACGTTATCCCTTGATCAAATAGAGAGATATATATAGAAAGATAAATAGACGTGATCTTTCCGTTGTCGTCTCTCGCACCAAAGGCAGTCTAGTCGCCGCTGGTGCTCCTATTTTATTCCTCGCATATATAATTGCATTATTATTGCGCACAAGCATCACGTGCCGGGAAAAAACAACAGACGACTGGGGAAAGGCACGTGGGAGCGAACGGTTGTTCTCTTTGAGACGGGGAGTCGGGGACCGAAAGATTTTGATTGCTTTTTTGTTTATATATATATGCGCGGAAAGCTTCTCCGGTGGTGCATCGTGCCTCGTTCTCCGCGGCTGCCGTGCTGCCTGCTTTTTACCCTTAACGCGGAGGGCGAGAAGTGCTTGCCGCAACTGCTTTATTCCTCCGTCGTCTTCGCCCTGTTTTCTTCTTGATTCGCTGCTCAAGATGCCCACTGCTTTGACTCGTGCGTTGGTGTTACTACTTGTTTACAACAGTACAAGCATATCGTGGAAGTACACGTGGACACATCGGTTGCACGAGCATTTGTCCATGAGCACTGATGCGCCGATAGATTGGTACTAGTTTTGTAACGACTGCAATATAGCCTTATCTGTTGGATTTCTTTTTCTAGAAAGGTGTGGCTATTTTACATGTCTGATTTTTGTAACATCATAATCGCAGTATATAAGTACGAAACTTGCCAAAAATATGACACGAATAGTTTAGTAAGCACCCGCGACACCATGTATCCAATAAATAAGTTCAAAATTCGCAAAAAGTGGAATATAAGTAGTTCAAATATGAAATAAGATATCATGATTACCGAGTATGTTATGTAACTCACCATACAACTTCACGTCCTATATTTCGAGGCCATCAAACTCTAGACAGCATTATCAGCAAATGTCTCGCTAAATACATGTGACAATCGTTCAAGAATTGACTGCACATGGTATTTCTGCTTTCACTAGAGCCATGACACAGGGAGGAACAGTGGCGTGCGGCACAAAACTGAAAAGGCACTATAGAGAAAACTACGTTAGGAAGAAACGTTGCTAACAAATATTGTAGCGTGAGATCCATGCCATCCCTTTTCGATCCAATGGTTGATCTGTATCCAAAAGTCACCAAATTGTAGCCTCCATGGCTGCCTTGAGGACGTCACTGGAGCCAAAGGTCCAGTTTTTTCACATGTAGTTGAATATCTCGGTCCTATCTCACTATTCATTGTGCTTTAATATACGTGTTGTTCACTTTGTGTTGTTTTTTGCATTTTCAACCCTTCATTTGTACAGTTCTTTGTTATCTATAGAACCAATGTGTACATTGCACATTTCAACCCCCTTTCCATCTCTCACTAATCATTTCAACCTCTTCCTCTCCTTTTGTCTCTCATCCTCTCCTCACCCACTCCCAGTCACCACCTCCTCCGTCGCCGGCCTCCTCCACTCCGACCCCAACCCCAAAGACCTTTGCCTTCTTCACATGTTGCCCGACGCGGCGACCACCTGAAAGGACCTCAGATGCCGACTAGAGGGGAGGGGGGTGAATAGGAGGCTAACAAAAATTACTTCTTTTAACTAGATTGTTTAGATTAAGCCTTATGCAGAAGCAAGGATTAGCTAGCTGTGTGACAGGTGCGTGACACAGGTAAGTTGCGATGTGAAAATTAGCATGCAGCTGTCACACAGGTGCCTAACACAGGTGGGCTAATGACTTAGCAAAATGATGAGCAATCACAGTGTCTGTGTAACAGGTAGCTGACACAGGTGTGAGATATGATCTATACCAACTGTGAGACAGCTAACAAGACACAGGTGTAAATGTGATCTAAGCAGATAAACAGAATATCTATATGAGCATACAAACAAACAGATATAGCAAGAATCAAGAAGTAAAACAACAAGTACTCAGGAGACAGAGTGTTTTTCACTGAAGTTCTCAGCTCTTTGCAGAGTGGTACGTCTCCGTTGGAGAAGCTACTCCAAAGAGGTCGTCAGCACTGAATCGTGCTTGTTCTCCGAGTACCTGATCTCAGGCCTCTTCCTTTGCTTGTGGAAGTCCTTTTGCTTGCAGCAGGTAGACTTCAATCACCCTCACAGACTACTGGTCCAGCCCACACAAGTTTGGGTGGTACCAGCAACTCCTACGCCCGTCTAGGAGTAGACACTCCAAGAGTAATAGATTCAGCAGTAACAACTCTTGGAGGAACCAATGCTCTTTGCTCAAGAACTCTAACCCTTCCCGAACTGACACTTACGAAACTTGGCTTTCGTTCGGTGGAAAGAGACTTTGCAATGGTCGAATGTGAGTTACTGATTGGCTCATTGATTGAGGTCGAAGACCTCCCCTGGTCCCTTAAATATAGGGTTCACAGGCACTTGACCGTTACACTGTTGCCACGTAGGATTAAGTGAATCACCGGTGTCAGCCACCGGTGACACAGCTAATCACTCCGCCCAACTATAACCGGCTCAAGCAGACCGATACCTGTGTCACCGGCGGCACACACAGGTAAACCCTAAACTGATGCAGCCGCACTACTCATCCCGGTCTTGGCACATGACAATGCCCTCAGCGCACACACTCTCTGAAACCTATAAGGAGAGAACCTCCAACAGCCCTCCGACTCAGCAAACAAGCTATCGCAGCGCAGGTTCCTTAGCGTTTACAAGCTTCCCCTGGTACAGAGATGTACCTGAGTCATAGAGCGTTAGACCACCTGTGACACCGCTGTGTCACACCGGTGACTCTAACCCCTAGGGTTTTCTACTGCTAGCACTGCAGAGTGCCAGCTCCAACCAGTTTTATACTTATACAAAACTGCTGACACAGGGTCATTAACCTCAAAGCATTAGTGCCACTGTCCAACATCCTGAACATTGAGCAACTAGAACCTCCACAGAGCATCACTGCTTCATCCCTCTTGATAGTACAGGCTTTTCCTATGGACTCAAAGAAACTAGCAAATCTAGGCTTTACCTGCCCACCAACTGTAGTCACGGCCCTTGACGCATCAAGCTACCATCACCTTGCTTGCAACTCCTTGCACAACACTGGCTTCTTCACAGCTATGGCACAGCTGCCTAGCACAGCCATTCCTTAGTCCTGGAAACCACCCTTGTACCCTTTTTGGTGGTCATCCTTTCCTTGATGACCCTTCTTCCTGGAACCTACAAACCTGCTTACACTCACTGTAAACGTTAGATTCTAGTTTGAGTTGCCATTAACCATCAAAACCAACTTGGGGTCTAGATGCTCTTTCACCACCAAGCCCCACCACATCAACCTCTCAACCCCGACTGAACACCAAAACCTAGTGTCGGTGTTTTGATCCGGCAATAATGAATATGGGGTAGCGTACGCATAGCAGATCTAGATGGGTGCACACGGGACACAGAGTTTAGACAGGTTCAGGCTCTCGGGAGGACGTAATACCCTATGTCCTATGTTTGGTGGATGATATTGCTCGTGTTTCGAGTGCCACAAAACCTTGAGAGGAGATCTCTGGGTTGCTCGGTCTGAGTATCTAAGTTTCTATGAAAGCTTCTAGTCTTGCCGATTGGGGGATCCCTCCCCTGCCTTATATAGCCGGTGGGGGTATGGTTACAAGAGTCCAGATTGGCTTACAAGTATATTTCCTAGTCGGTTACAATCAGGATCCGAGATATCGGGTAGGTACAGATTTATGTCTTGTACTCCAAGTTGATGCAGCGCCCCCGTGTAGAAGTCGGACTCCGATTAGTCGGCCTGGCCCACCCTATGTCCAGAGAGCTGGCTTTGTCCTCCTTGACGATACCCGGGTGCTATGTCATCGTCAGTAGCCCCCGAGTCCTTCACGATCTGGCTGCGACTTGTCTTGGTAACGCGTTCGCCCAGAGCAAGTGCTTTTTGCCTTCTCCCTTGGGCAAGTGTCCCGAGTGGTTTCCGCCTGAGTGCGCCTCCTTGTTGCCTGTAGGGAGATTGTGAGGGACTCATAGAACTCCTGTGGAATAAAAATAATAAGCCGAGTAATATTCACCCGTAGGACAGGAATATCATGGCAGGTGAGCTAATAACGGGTTAGTCCTGGTGGTATCCGGTCATTTCCAGTGGATGGAGGTCGGCTATCGACCCAGCGGGGGCATACCATGAATTCCGACTGAATTCCCGAGTGGCACCAGATTACCCGAGTGGCTCAGGTTCAGCTAGTGTCCCTCTGGGGGAAATGCCCTTGGAATTCACGTCAGAACCGGAACACAGGCTATAGCGCTTCGGTCCGAGTCGTTCGGAGTCCGACTAGTGGCCCGCTAGAGGCCCACTATTGCCGCCCTTCACTCGGGTGTATTCAAGTGATTGTGGACCCCTGGAGGTCAACCACTGAAACCCTGCAAACCGTAATATTTCGGTTCCCGAATTGTTCGGTAACCGACTAGCGGCCCGTTGGAGGCACGTTATCGTTGCTATTTATTTAGGGTGTATTCAAACGTCCGTTAACCCCGGAAGGCCAACCGTTGAAACCCTGGTCAAGTGGGCGCTGGAAACGGAAACTTCACGCCATAGGAATCGGAAGGGTCGCGTCGTGAAAACGGAAGAGTCACGCCGTGGAAGCGGAAGAGTCGTGCCGCCCAGACTGTCTTGCTTATAAGGCAGGGGGAACATCATGGACTGCTCATCTCCCATTCAGTTCACACTTTGTCACCTCAGCGCCCAACAGCCTCTTCGTCTTCCCCGCGCCCCACCGAATCGAGAGCGCCGCCACGTAGCAAAACCAAATCGCCGCCACTTCTGCATCCGTCTTGCCACCGCATAGAATCCTCCTCACCACCGTGTAGCGCTCCGTGCATTCGCCTCCCCATCTCAGCCGGCCAAACCCCGATCGAGGACCCAAAACTCTAGATCTGGTCCGCCGCCGCTGGATGCCTACCATCATCAAGGAGGTGGACTTGTTCGGAGAGGAGGTGGAGAGCTCGGTGCCGTTATCTGCATTCGGTGAGCAAGACTTTCCAGCTGATCTGATGGCACCTTGGGCGAAATCCATGGACTGAGGCCAAGCTGCAGGCCATGGTGGAGGCAGGGGTGCTGCCACCGAAGGAATTAATCGAGTGGCGCACCGCCGATGGGGAGGACTTCTCCACCCCGAACACCGGTGAAGTCGTCGTCCATGCCTCCTTCTTTTCCCGAGGGTTCTCAGTGCCAGCCCATCCTTCCTGCGTGGGCTGCTGTACTTCTACGGGCTGGAACTGCAGAACCTCAACCCAAATAGGATGCTGCACGTGGCTTGCTTCATCACGCTGTGCGAGTGCTTCCTCGGAATAGAGCCGCACTTCGCCCTATGGAAGCAGCTCTTCGTCGTCAAGCCACAGCCGAGCTGGAACAACCCGACCGTGGTAGGGGTGCCGGGTTCCAGCTGAGGTCCGGCGCCGTCAAGAACTACTTGGAGCTCCCTTTCCAGTCTTCCAACAAGGGATGGCACTCGGACTGGTTCTACTGCCCCAACCTCGAGCCCTCGCTTCTGAGGTTCGAGGGCCAGTCTCCCAAGATCAAGCCGAGATGGACCGAACTTCCACAAAATTGGGAGCAGCCCGGGGTCGAAGTCCTCTTGGGGCACCTCGCGCGAGTGCTCCAGACTGGAGTCACTGGAGTCGGGGTCATCTCGACCTTCATCAGCCAGCGGATCCAACCCGCGAAGTTAAGGGTGCATCCGATGTACGAGTACATCAACCAACTGGATGTGACCCGGGTGTCGGCCGATGTGCTCTCAGAGGAGGAAGTGCAGCACCGAGTAGGGAGGCTGGTGGCCCAGGGCACGAACCTGGATACTTCCGGGCACCCGGCACCTTTTAGCTTAGCCAACCCCCTAAGCCAGGTGAGCGACCAATCTTTAGACTTCGTAATTTGCAGTTTGTGCTGTCGTCGAGTCATCCTCGGTCTGCGTCTGTGCACCCTGACTTCGCAGGACTTCTTCAGATTTAGTTCTAGTGCCCCTCTGCTGGAGAACGAGGTTTGGAACCAGCCACGGTACACCGACGTCCCCAGCAGCGGGTAGCCGTCACAGGGGAGCACCAGACCATCTACCGCCGGTGTTGGGTCGTCGAGGGGAGGGGTACCCATAGCGGAGGAGCCCAACACCCCTCCGCCGACTGCAACCGCGCCTGAAGAAGGCCCTCAGGAAGAAGAGGATGACGTCTCCCTCATTCAGAGGAGGGGGAAAGAACTGTCGATGCTGCTTTCGAGAGACAGGGCAGCTTCTCTGCCTGTCCTGCCCCGGTAGCATCTGTGGCCACCGGGAAGCAAGGAAGCTCCTCAATGCCGGTGGCTCCAACGACTGCCACAATGGGACGGCGAGCCCCGGATCCGAAGAAATGCCTCAAAGTGCCGAGATCTGCCAGGTATGTCACCGAGTAAGCACCCTTTTGTCCCCCCATTATGATAGTGAATAGCGATAATCTTGGTTGTTTTTGTAGGCCGAGGACTACGAGGACTATCCCAAAGGGCAAACCGAGTGCCTAGGGATCAGGCCCCCAGCCGTCTTCTCCCCCGAGAGCCACCAGCGCCCCTTCAGCGCAGCAATCTCCCCAACAGGGCGGTGCATCTCCGACCTCGCTGCCTGTCCAGCAGTCGGAGGAGTCGAGCGCCGGAGCGTAGGCCCCGACTGTAGCCGAGCCGATGCCGGGTCCCAGTCGGGAGGTGGCGTGGAGTCCCACCGTGCCCTGGGGGGCCCCGGTGCTGCCGGTGGAGGAGATTGACATTGGCCGCGTGCCGCCGCCTCCGCCAGGTTTCCACGTGGAGTTCTAACCGTTCTGGGTTCGCCAGATGAACCCCGCGAAGTGGGACGAGGTTCTGCATGAGATCGACCACGTCCGAGAGCTGGAAGAGTGGGAAGGCGTGATGGGCGCCACCAACCAACTTGGAGCCCAGCTCCTGGAGTTGGTGAAGGCTTTGCAGAAAACCTCGAGGCCGCGAAGGAGAGCGCCTACTTGGTGGACGGCTAGCTTCAGCCGTTGATGAGGATATGTTTTCTGCCCTTGTGCCTTCTTCACTTGTGTGTCATGAGTGCACAGACAGTGCACCCTTTGGGGTGTAGCCCCTGAGCCTCCGGTCGACTGGAAGAGTCGGGCGGAGGTTCTTTGCTAACTTGTAGATTTCATATTGGGGGCACGATCAGTGCACCCAATGTGTGTAGCCCCCGAGCCTCCACTCGGTTCGTGGAACCGAGTGGAGGGTCTATGATTAATTGTCCCGAGTAGCTAACTAGCTTTGGCATTTATGAAACTGCTAACCAAAAGGTCTCGGGACAAGACCGAATTCCTCCAGGATCAACTGCCCGCCTTCGACCGACTCGGCTAGCGCAAGGCCGAGTAGGATAACCTGAAAGGCACCCTGAGCGTGACACAGGAGCAAGTGCACGCGCGGGAGGCAGAGGTTGTGGTGGCGAAGCAGGAGGCCTGCAGGGAGGCTGCCCGAGCTGAAGGTAATGAACACAAACTTCTCTGGTCACTTCTGCCTTTGTTGTGCTGATTATTTCTAGCATCTTCTGCAGCTGCTGAAGCTGAGGCCGCCCAGCTGAAGAAGGAGCTTGAAGCCACCGCCAAGCTCAAGGAAGAGCTCAAGGCGGTGAGGGCTCATGTGCGGCAGCTTGAGGTGGAAAAGGCCACCACCGAGTCTTTGCTTTGGGCTAGGGCTGCTTCATGTGTCTACCTTGTGCGCCTCCCCCCTCCTTATATAGGCGGCCAAGGGGTAGAGTCCAGCCCTCAGGAGGAGATCGAATCCACCTCCACTAGGGAGTCCAAACTAGAGTCCAATTCGGACAGCCCCCCTTTGGCTGCCTTGCCCCCTAAGAAAAGGGGGTTGCAGCCCAGTAGGAGTCTTCCAGAACCTTTCGGACCTTCCAGAAGCTTCCGCCATATTCTAGAACCTTCTAGAACCTTCCGATACTTTCCGGAACACTTCCGCACATCACCGGAACCATCCGGGACCTCCCGGAACACTTTCCAGATCATCCGAAACACTTTCGGAACCCTTCTCTCTCGTTCTCCATAAATCGTAGCATTCCTAAATGTCGCTAAAACGTTAAGCGTGTGACCCTATAGGTTCGAGTATATGTGGACTTGTCCGGAACACCTTCCGGTCAATAATCGTCAGCGGGGTCTGGACACCCATAACGACTCCCACATATCATCGAAGATCTTTATCGAGCGAACCTCGTATTACCGCATATCATCCTTTTGCCTCACGATACATTACACAACCATAGGCGAGACTTTTATGGTATCCCTGTGATCAACTCCTTGATCACTATACCTAGTTATCCTCGTTACCGGTTTGTACTCTTTTCTCGTTTCCGTATTCCGGTATCCCCGTGACTAACCTTTTAGTCACAATACCTAGCCAGGCGATGCTGGACACCGTAATACCGAGTGGGCCTAGGGTGTATCTCTCCATCGCCGGATGGGCAAATCGCAGTCTTGACATATCTAGAACCACGATATACTTTCTGGTGTACCTGAAAGTCACCTTTATAATTACCCAGTTATGGAGTAATGTTTGATGACCCCAAAGCAACCATCCGGTATCTGGGTCTACGATATTCTCATGGTCTAAGGACGCAAGTAAACGTTAACACATTATGAGAAGATACCGATAACATATTGACAATGTGATCTCGTAGTATCTCATAAGGGGGTCTATCCAACACCATTGTTACCCTAACAATGTGTTCCCGTTATTGCCGGCATCCTTGTTACATTAACAATGCCCATGATCAGGAAAACAAGACCATCAACAATACATGAGCTAGTCCAGGGGCCTGACTAGGGATCTGAATGGTGTTTATTATTCCACACATGCAATTAGGTTTTCCTCTGAATCTCATATTCAAGAACCAATGCAATTCTAGCATAGAACATAAACTTAATCATGAACATGAAAATAGAATAATAACAACTTTATTATTGCCTCTAGGGCATATTTCCAACAAGTCGGGAACCCCAAGATTTACTTGGATGGAGCAAATAAAATTTTTATTCATGTATTCGTACTTAAAGTAGAAAAGTACAAAACTTAAGCATAGAAGCGACGTAGTTGTTCAATGTTCCAGGTGTTGGTGATGATGTTGCTGTCATTATCCTTCAGCTGATAAGCCCCCGGGCGCAGCACTTCAGTGACAACGTACGGGCCTTTCCACGGCGGGGAGAGCTTGTGCTTGTCCTTGTTGGACTGGACTCGGCGCAGGACCAAGTCACCAACGTTGAACGCGCGCCCGTGTATGTGCCGGCTGTGATAGCGCCGTAAACCCTGCTGGTACTTGGCTGACCGAAGGAATGCAATTTCGCGTGCCTCTTCAAGCTGATCAACAGCGTCTTGTCGTGCTTCCTCCGACTGGTCCTCATTGTAAGCGTGGATGCGCGGGGATCCATGATCCAGATCAGTCGGCAATACGGCCTCGGCTCCGTATACCAGGAAGAAAGGAGTGTAACCGGTTGACCGGTTGGGTGTAGTCCGCAGGTTCCAGAGTACTGAAGGCAACTCTACTGCCCATTTACTCGCAAACTTTTTTAGTCGCTGGAAGATCCGAGGTTTGATGCCTTGCATAATCAGACCATTAGCGCGCTCAACTTGCCCATTTGTGCGTGGGTGTGCCACTGCGGCGAAGTTGAGGCCAATATTGTAGTCATCGCAGAAATGAAGGAAAGGGCCACCGGTGAACTGAGTGCCATTATCTGTTATGATGCTGTTGGGGACGCCGAACCAGTACACAATGTGCCGGAAGAAATCGACGGCCCGTTCTGCCGTGATCGTGGTGACTGGCTTGGCTTTAATCCACTTGGTGAACTTGTCAACGGCGACGAAGAGATGGGTGTAGCCCCCGGGAGCCTTCTTGAAGGGACCAACCATGTCTAGACCCCAAACAGGAAAGGGCCACGTGATTGAGATAGTTTAGAGTGCCTGAGCTGGCACGTGTGTCTATCGGGCGAAGTATTGGCATCCCTCGCAGGTGCGCACAATGTGTTTAGCATCTGAGACGGCAGTCGGCCAGTAGAAACCTTGTCGAAAAGCTTTCCTGATTATCGACCCTGGTGCCGCGCGGTGCCTGTAGATTCCCGAGTGAATGTCGTGCATCAGCTACTTCCCCTGGTCTTGAGATATGCACTGCTGAAGAATTCTAGAGGTGCTCTTCTTGTAAAGGTCGTTGTTGATTACGACGTAAGCCTTGGCACGCCTCGCAAGTCGCCGTGCCTCGGTCTGATCCTGTGGGAGCGTGTCCCGGAGGATGTAATCGAGGAAAGGCGTCATCCAATCAGGAGTGATGACCAAGACTTCTTGCGCAGTCTGTTGAATGCTATCAGACCCCTCGGGGTGTGGTCCTTCGGTCTTGGACACCGTCTCTACCTCGATGGAGGGCGTATGCAACTCTTGGAGGAAAACCCCAGCCAGAACGACGTCTCGACTGGACCCCAGTTTGGCGAGTGCATCTGCTGCCTCGTTGTCTCGGCGGAGGGTGTGCATGAGCTCGAGGCCGTCGAACTTGTCTTCGAGCTTGCGCACCTCTTGGCAGTAGGCTTCCATGACGGGGTCTCTGCACGACCATGCCTTCATGACTTGCCTGACCACCAGTTCGGAATCTCCACGAGCAAGGAGCCGGCGGATTCCGAGTGAGGTCGCAATGCGGAGCCCATGCAGTAAGGCTTCATACTCGGCGACGTTGTTGGACGCCGGGAAGTGAGTCTATAGCACGTACTTGAAGAGTTCTCCTTTCGGAGAGATGAGTACGATACCAGCCCCCGCGCCTTGAAACATTAGCGAACCGTCGAAGTAGAGCATCCAATGTTCGAGGTCGACGACAGAAGGTGGGGATTGGACTTCCGTCCACTCGGCCATGAAATCAGCAAGAGCTTGGGACTTGATGGTCGTGCGGGGAGTATAAATTATGTTGAATGCCATGAGTTCCATTGCCCACTTAGCGATCCTTCCAGTGACGTCGCGATTGTTGATGACGTCAGCGATCGGGAAGGAATTGACCACTGAAATCGAGTGTCCTTGGAAGTAATAGACTAGCTTCTGAGAAGTTATGAACACTGCATAGATGATCTTCTGTATCTGTGAGTACCACGCCTTGGACTCGGAAAACACTTCACTGATGAAGTAGACTGGCCGCTGAACTTTCTGTATGTGGCCCGGCTCGGAGCGCTCCATGACCAAGATAGTGCTAGTCACCTGGGTAGTCGGTGCAATATAGAGGAGCAACGGTTCGTTGGGCATCGGGGAAACCAGCACCGGGGATGAGGTCAAGAGCTTCTTCAGCCCGTCGAGGGTGTCTTGGGCTTCAGACATCCAGGTGAAGGTGTCTGACTTCTTCAGGAGCTTGTAGAGAGGCAGGGCCTTTTCGCCGAGTCGAGAGATGAATCGGCTGAGGGCTGCCATGCACTCGGTTAGCCTTTGGATATCCTTGAGGCTTTTCGGTGGTCCCATCTTGACGATGGCCTCGATCTTTCCGGGTTAACCTCGATCCCTCGTTTGGAAACGATAAAGCCGAGTAACTTTCCCGAAGGGACTTCGAAAACGCATTTCTCCGGGTTGAGCTTCATGTTGAATCACCTGAGGTTAGAGAATGTTTCCCCCAAGTCGGTCAGGAGATCTTCTTTTTTCTCGGACTTGATCACCACGTCATCGATGTAGGCCTACACGTTCCTTCCGATCTGTCTCTGGAGGTAGCGCTGTATACATCGTTGGTATGTAGCGCCGGCATTCTTCAAGCCGAAAGGCATGGAGACGTAGCAGAATGCCCCAAATGGAGTGATGAATGATGTCTTGATCTCGTCGTCCTCCTTCATCTTGATCTGATGGTAGCCCGAGTAGGTGTCAAGAAAACACAAAATTTCGCAGCCAGCGGTGGAGTCAATCACCTGGTCAATGTGAGGTAGTGTGAAGGGATCTTTGGGACATGCTTTGTTGAGGCTCGTGTAATCAACACACATCCTCCATTTTCCATTCTTTTTGCAAACAAGAACTGGGTTCGCTAACCAGTCGGGATGGTACACTTCTTTAATAAAGCCAGCTGACAGAAGCTTGTCTATTTCTTCTCCTATTGCTCTACGCCTATCCTCAGCAAAACGCCACAGGCGCTGCTTGACCGGTTTGGCATCCGGCCGAATGTTCAGAGAGTGCTCGGTAGCCTCCCTCAGGACTCCAGGCATGTCTAAGGATGTCCATGCAAAGATGTCCGGATTGTCGCGGAGGAAGCTGACGAGCGCACCTTCCTATTTGGTGCCGAGCGCAGTCCCGATCTGTGTCGTCTTGGAAGAATCTTCCAGATCGATCTGGACCGCCTTGGTGTCTCGCACCGACTGGAATGATGTTGATGCTGAAGTCTTTTTAGTCGGGGGTGCTTCCTCTACCACAGCCGACTTGAGGTTGTCAAGTTCGGCTGCTGCGATCTGGGTCGCGGCGAGGTTACAGTTTTCCAAGTCACACGCGTAGGCGTGCTGGAAGTTGCTTACCGTTATTATCCTGTGGGGACCTGGCATTTTGAGCTTCAGGTAGACATAGCTGGGACGACCATGAATTTGGCATAGCAGGGACGCCCCAGGATAGTGTGATACGAGCCTGGGAAGTCGACGGCCTCAAAAGTGAGGGTCTCGGTGTGGAAGTTGTCGGGTGTACCGAAAGTGACCGCCAAAAGCGATCTGCTCGAGTGGCCTTGCCAGCTTGCCAGGCACAACCCCGTGGAAGGGTGCACCGGTGGGCATGGCCTCTAAGCGAGGGACCTTCATGTCGTCCAAAGTCTTGACGTAGAGGATGTTCAAACCACTCCCTCCATCCATGAGGACCTTAGTGAGGCGGACGCTGCAGATAATTAGGTCCACCACCAATGGGAACCGTCCGGGGTGAGGTATGTAGTCGGGGTGATCCGAGCGATCGAAGGATATTACTGATTCGGACCATCGGAGGTACCTTGGCACAGCCGGTTCGATCGTGTTGACTTCACAGTCCGTGAGCTTTTGGCGACACTTGGACTCGTAGCCATTCGGACCGCCGAAGATCATGAGGCATGCCGTCTCTTTTGGGAATTCGTCACCCTCATCCGGAGGAGGCTCCTTTTGTTCTAGCTAGGGGCAGAAGGCTTATTCAAATTCTTTAAGAGATTGCAGTCGCGCGTGAGATGATTTGACTTTGGTCCATGGAAGTGACACGGCTGGCCCATCATCTCCTTAAAAGTGACGTTACCGCGCTAAGGACGACGTTGCGGAGCATGCTCGGCAGTGGCGACGAGGTCTTCACTTTTGTGCTTCCGGTGTTTCTTCTTGGGCGACCCGAGACGATCCTTCACTTTGGGGGACTCGGGAGCCTTGCCCCTGCCCTTGTCGTCTTTGGTCGCACTGCGAACAACTTCTTCACCAGTCGCGAAGTTGTTTGTGATATCGAAGAGTTCACGTGTAGTCTGGGGATCTTTACGTGCGATCTTGTGGATGAGGTCCGTGCTTCGAACACCCTTGGAGAAAGCAGTGATGACGTCGCCCTCCCGGACTTCTGGCAAAGAGTTCTTCTTTTTGGAGAAGCGTTGGATGTACTCTCTGAGGGTCTCGCTCGCTTCCTGAGTACAATTGTGAAGATCCCACGCATTCCTAGGCCTATTGTAGGTGCCCTGGAAGTTGTTCACGAAGAGGGTCTTAAGATCAGCTCAGGACTGGATGCTGCCCTGAGGCAGACTAGTGAGCCAAGCTCTGGCCGAGTCAGCTAAAAACAGGGGTAAGTTATGGATCGCGACATAGTCGTTGCCTCCATTAGTCCTACACACTGTGTGATAATCAGCCAGCCAGATGTCTGGCCGAGTCTCGCCTATATACTTGTCGATACCGGTGACTCAGAATCATGGTGGGAAGATGACATTACAAATGTGAGGACCGAACGCCTTTGGGCCTACATAGGCCATGCCGGAAGAAGTCGGAGAGCGATGCTGGCTAGTAGCGTGACAGCCACCACTGTCGCCGTGGTGGCTATCGCGGTTGTCTCTCCCTGCGTCCCGGCGGGCGTTGCGTCTGGCCTCGAGGGTGTTCCGCACGTCGCGGTCGGGTCCGAGTCAGCTTTGTACCGACCCAACGGGTGATTATTCTTCCCCGTGCCACGGTGAACGCGGTGTCTTGCCTCAAGAGTGTCCCATGCATCAAGGTCCGGTCCGAGTCGGTTACGAACCGGCCCAGCGGGGCGATGAGGCTCAAGGTTGGCATGGTGACCTTCGGTGGCGTGTGAGTTCCTTGGTGGGGAAGAGCGCCGGCTCCGGGTGTTCGCAGGAGAAGCTGCGCGGACCTCGGAGATCTCGGCCTACTGGAGAGCTGCCTCTTCCATTAGGATTCGGAGCCGTCGAAGATCGTCGTGCCCCGGGGTGCCCTTGGGGATATTGATGGCACGTGCCACCACCGTGGCGGCGACAAAGTTGTGACTAGGAAGCGGAAATATCGGGACATCGTCCCTTTTTGCGCATGTGGAGTGCGTTTGTTGACTTGGCGTCCTCGATCCCGCATGTCCTAGTTGCGTTGTCGCTCCTCATTTTGGCAAACGAGCACGGTCTGCTGCTCGGCCAGCATCTCCTCCTTGGCAAGAAGACGGAGCCGGGTGGCTTCTAGCTGATCGGGGGTCTGATCGGCGATAGGTATTGTCTGGTCACCGTCGTTTGCTAGCGCCGCTGAGCCAGCCATGAAGACCTCCCGGGAAGGGTGATGGCTTCCCGAGCTCTCGAAGCCATCTAAGTCGTAGTCGAGGATGGGCAAGACATAATCAATTGCACCAACTAGTTAGGATCCCTGCTCGACGGGTGAAAACCCATGTTCAAACAGTGGATCTGATTGTCGTGTGACCTCGTCCTCCGAGGCGGTCAACAGGGCCGCTGACTCGGAGGAGAGTTCCAATGAGAAAAGTGATGAAGCCTCCGTCGACCGGCTGGAAGCCGAGTCACAGAGGTGAAGTTTGCTGATCTTGTCGGCAGTGAAGTCCAGTTTTCCAAACAGAAAACTTGTCCTGGATCGGCGATGGAACCCAGGGGACCAAACCTTACGGATTGGCTTGGAGTGTAGTTGCCGTTGTTGTTGGAGAAACCTATCTGGATCTATTCAGGTGGATCTATGCGCAGTGCCCCTACCTGGTGCGCCCAACTGTCGATTGTTTGATCCGGCAATAATGAATATGGGGCAGCGTACGCGTAGCAGATCTAGATGGGTGCACACGGGACACAGAGTTTAGACAGGTTTAGGCCCTCGGCAGGAGGTAATACCCTACGTCCTGTGTTTGGTGGATGATATTGCTCGTGTTCCGAGTGCCGCAAAACCTTAAGAGGAGATCTCTAGGTTGCTAGGGTCTGAGTATCTATGTTTCTACGAAAGCTTCTAGTCTTGCCGATTGGGGGATCCTCCCTTGCCTTATATAGCCGGCGGGGTAGGGTTACAAGAGTCCAGATCAGCTTACAAGTATATTTCCTAGTCGGTTACAATCAGGATCCGAGATATCGGGTAGGTACAGATTTATGTCTTGTACTCCAAGTTGATGAAGCGCCCCCGTGTAGAAGTTGGACTCCGAGTAGTCAGCCCGGCCCACCCTATGTCCAGAGGGCTGGTTTTGTCCTCCTTGACGATACCCGGGTGCTATGTCATCATCACCTAGCTACGGGCCACGTCGTCACCATCCTCATCCTTTGTCCCTTGTTCTCCACTGTCCTCCTCGAACTCCAACGGTAACGGATCCGGCCTCCACAGCCCACGCTGCTGCCAAATCAGGTTGCTACGAGTGGCATTGCCACCAGATCGACCGGCTGCTATGAGCCAAGCCGCCTTCACGAGCTCCCCTACACCATGGATGACATCTCAAAGCTTTTTTGACGCCAGATGCATCCTGGACTTTCGCTGTTGCTGCTTAAAGGATTAAGATGTCAATCTAGAGAGGAGAGGTGAATATGCGACTAAACAATTTTAGCCAATTTTAAACTTTTCTTGCAACATTATGAAATTGAGAGGTTGTCTAATCTAAGAACTATATGAGCACTGCTAAATTCTAGTAGACCACAAGCATAACATTAAAACTTTTGGAAATAAAGAGAGGAATGAAGTAACTGAAGAAGGGATGATGATTTGTTGCAGAAGTTTGGAGTCTGAGGGAATCATACTTCTCCGTTTGTGGAGTTCGATTAGTTTTATCAAGAGCCAGCTTCCTCTCAAGCCTTTATCCCTCGATCTCTTCTTTGTGATCCTTCCCTTAATGGAGGTGGATCCCAACCTTCACAAACTTCTTGAGGCTCACCACAAATTAATTGGGAGATCTCAAGGACTCCAAGCCGTCTAGAAGACCCTAATATCCAAGAATAACAAGCGGAATGAAGAACTTGGAGATATAAACTTGACCCTCTAATGCTCAACTAATCACAACACCTCACTCACTTGAGGATTGAGGAAGGTGAAGAAAGCTTTCTTGAGTGCAGGAAATGAATTGGCAAAGAGTTAGGCATGGATGGGAGAGTGGAGGTATAGATAGTCCACTCACAAAAACTAGCCGTTGGCTGAAAAAATAGCTACCAGAAGTATCCGAATTTGCACCCTCAGTATCTGGGATTCAAAAGCCAACAGCTCTATTTCCTTTTGAATTGGCCTGCTCAAATACTCCGGATAGCCAACTATCTGGGGTATCTGGACACAACCTCGGACACTCCGGAGGGAAAGTTGAGAGGGAAAAAAATCCTAGACTGGACCCTCGGAGTATCTAACTCTAGATACTCCAGTCCAACACATAAGAATTCTCTAGTGATCAAACAAACTTGGACACTCTTAAATATTCCTGGATACTTCAAAAGAGAAAGAGGGAGGAACAAAATCCCAGTATGTCTGACCTAGCTACTCTGATAAACACTCCAGTCGAACTATCCTTCTGTGTTACCTATCTGGATACTTTGGACAAAACCCCGGACGCTCCGGCTGACATAAAAGAACTTTGATCACTCAAGAATTGTTTTTGGTGGAAACTTTTGGGAAAGATGATCCTAGTTGAGCATTTTGAACACCAAACGTATTCTCCAACCCTTTAATACACCCTCTTGATAGTATGGCTTTTCCTATTGTGAGGATCCGGACTTAACTTCCAGACCCTCCCTGTGTATCTCCTCATCAGTCCAGGATCAAGCTGATAAACATAGGCGAATTGATATCACTGCACATATCATGAAACATTTTAGAAATATAAACAAATGAGTTATAGCAGCGATATGACTAAATAAAGTAACTAGGACTTTTGCCCCTTACCATTCAGAAACACAGCGGAAAATAAAGCGTAGATGTCTCCATCTCAACCACAGGCAGTCGACGGAGGCACGTGACCTAAACCTCAGCATTGACATAGAAGATTCCTCATAGTCTTCATGATCCTCATAGATATCTGAACACGTCCAACAAACAACATGCTCGATGAGTATTTCATGTACCCAGCGTGCCCCCTCACTAGCAAACCTATGACTACGTGCAGGCTTAAGCAAAGGAAGGGTTTTATGGCTCTTTTGCATAAAAGCAGCTTTGGTTGTAATAGTACAGTAATTTTGAAAGCATCATTTTGATGAAAACTAGTTTTATTATCAGAGGTGTTTCTCATAAATGTGAGGGTCCACGACCAACACATGCGAGTAAGGCATCCAGCCTAAACTCATCCATAGGTTCCAACCACCTTTTCACATTTCTAGAACTGGGGTAGAGGGAATTAGCAACGGGGAGAAAGACAAGTCCTTTTCATCAGGAATGCATTATGTGACATCCGTGACTGTGGATACAGCTAATCGATTAGTTTGACACTCTGCAGAGTTTGTACACTATTCCCGCATGACACGATCATCCCCTTATGCCAAGCTGCGCAGACTTGTACACACGCCCATCGGTGTGTCGGCAAGGTAACCGTGACGAGATCTTTTAGCCAATCTCCCCTCGATGCGACATGCCCACCAGGTCTGACACGGAGTTGAGAGTACGTCCCCACCCTTCGGCCTCCCATCTGTGCCGAGGTCCTAGTAGCTACGTCCACCCTTCTGCGATACGGCGATGTCGACACCAAAGCTTGACTAACCTACTCAATCAAGCCTGTGCCCATATAGCATGTGGTCGTGCTGTATTCACACTTCTCAAGTCATGACTTCGGCCTTATTCGATACGGATGACCAATGGCTTCTTCAACTCATGAAAAATGACCATTTGCTCCTTCAACTCATGATTCAGCTGTCGTCCGCACCTTTTAGATGGTAAGTTTCATCCAGAGTAGAAAAGAGAGAGTAGAGAGAGAAAACAACGGGCATCCGGCCCTAACTCAGCAAGCTCAACAAAGTTTCAATATCAAGGATCATCGATCCAATGATCATTCCTCCGAAGAGGCAACTCAAAACATCCTAAGGATATATTTAAGCATGGCTAAGAATTTCTCTACTTTATTAAAAAATAATAACATATTAATCTACTCAGGGTATCTAGTAAATAGGCGACAAGCGGAAAGGTAATGGTGTGTCAATCGACACGCTAGCTACTGGAATAAAACATCATGCATGTTTATAAACAATAAAATATAATGACTTTGAAAATATAGGATCAACATGATCAAGAAGAGGGGGCCTGCCTTAGTTGACGAGTTGGTCTTCTTCTGCAGGAACTTGTCCTTACCCAACGTTGTTACTTCCTATCCGTCGCAACAGCAATAAAGTGCAAAGCAAATAAATATAACTCCAAATTAAATACCAAATGGAAATACCATAAGAATAGGGCTAGCAAGGTCGGATAGGTGTCGGAGGAGAAAGATGAAGGGATAGGATTGTCGAAAGACAACTAGGAAGGTGTGAGATTATATATCTCAACTAGATAGAGTACGTGTACTCGAAGATGGTCTTTCGGATCAGGATCATTCTGGAAAAAGGATAGCTTTATGAGATCTAGAATTTGCATGTCAAATGACTAAAGTTAATCCACATACGAGATAGGGATAGATATGCAATTGGAGATATGATATGGTTGATGACGATCATAGATCACCCTTATCACCAATCATGAAAACCCGATATACTAGTAAAACAAATATGACCCATCATACTAGTAGACAAGCGAGGTCCTGGCATGCTAGTTGGCAAGAGATGATAATATGCGACATGTCAATCTATATGAACTACTGGATAACATACAACTGGACATCATGTAACAAGCTAGATAGACTAGATATGATATCGAGATTTGGCAGGGCTAGCATAGGATAACATATGACTATGCAATTGTAATTCTAAAAGGTAATTATAATCCAATAGCAACCATTGATCTTGCAAACTGTGACTAAACTATATTGTCAAATAATAACTCAGTAAAGAGTTATTATTCTGACATATAGACAGTCAATAAATATTAAGTCTAACAATACATATACATATATATGACTATATGCAACTACATGATTATGCAACATAACATCATGATGAACATGTACAGCCTAATTGTGTTTAAATAAATAATTAAACTAGAAACAGGAGTACAATAATATGCTAAACCAATTCCCAGTAAATTATTATCTGAAACATGGAATGTGCTATGTATGTATATGCAAAATATATGAGATGCATTGTACAAATATGGACCATGTGCGTAATCTTAACCATAATATAAACAGAGGTTAATAACATGACCAAATATTGTATAGCTGTTGGGGGAAGGGTTCCCGCGCTACCCCGAACTGACGGGCTTCTCCTCCATGGTGCCAATGTCCCCCTCGTCGTATCGACATGTTGTGCCTTATGTCGTCGAGTTCCGCTGGCATCCCCGGCAGATGTCGAGGCCGCGCTTCGTCTCGGTACCCAGGACGACACATCAATGTCACCCGCGCACTAGGATGTTAAAGTATTGAAATATTCCATAAGAATCCTTGTAAAAAGACCAGAATACCCCTGGGGGTGTGTTGTTGATTGAAGGGCATAATTGTAATCTCTCACATCCCTCCCTCAACCCCTATAAATAGAACCCGGGGGGAGAGAGAGGGGATCCATTTTCCTGTAATTCTTGAAATCAATGGAGAGTTTTCACTTCCCCCCGACACGAGAGTTTTCATTTATCCCCGACGCGAGCGTTTCACATTTCGCCTCGTCGGTCGCCGTAACACGCACTCCTCCTCGACGGATGCCACACTTGCCCATACTCCTTCGGTACTCCCGGAGGTCGACGTAACTGATCGGGGGTGTCCAAAGTATACTGCCTAGTCCCGTAGCTACGACAGTTGGCTCCGTCTGTGGGAACCGGGCAAGAAGTCATGTCAACTAGGATTCTGTCGGGGAACTGTGATGCGCATAACTTCTACCTTGTTTGTGTGCTTGCTCTTCTATGACAGCGCACACAAGCATAGGGGCTCGTCGTCGATGTCGCCCTCGCGTACTCTCGGACTCCGCGTCCTCTGTGCCCCCTTTGACGACACCAGGGGCTCATCGTCAAGAATCCCCTCATTGCCACGTGAGCAACGTCTCCATTGCCGTGTCGGGATTACATTGGCTCCACCGTGGTGTAGAACACGCTCCGACGCGGGGTAGAGGGTTCCCTTACTGCCATGTGAGCAACGTCTCCGTCGTCGTGTTGGGACAACTTTGTCTCCCCCGTGATGTAGAGCACGCTCCACCGCGGCGTAGAGAATCCACTCACCGCCACGTGAGCAACGTCTCTGTCGCCGTGTCGGGACTACATTGGCTCCACCGTGGTGTAGAACACGCTCCGATGCGGGGTAGAGGGTCCCCTCACTGCCACGTGAGCAACGTCTCCGTCGCCGTGTTGGGACAACTTTGTCTCCCCCGTGACGTAGAGCACGCTCCATCGCGGCGTAGAGAATCCCCTCACCGCCACGTGAGCAACGTCTCCGTCGCCGTGTCGGGACTACATTGGCTCCACCGTGGTGTAGAACACGCTCCGATGTGGGGTAGAGGGTCCCCTTACCACCACGTGAGCAACGTCTCCGTCGCCGTGTCGGGACAACTTTGTCTCCCCTGTGACGTAGAACACGTTCCACTGCAGCGTAGAGACTCCCCTCACCGCCACATGAGCAACGTCTCCATCACCGTGTCGGGATTACATTGGCTTCACCGTGGTGTAGAACACGCTCCGACGCGGGGTAGAGGATCCCCTCACCGCCACGTGAGCAATGTCTCCGTCGCCGTGTCGGGACAACTTTGTCTCCCCCGTGACGTAGAGCACGCTCCACCGCGGCGTAGAGAGTCCCCTCACCGCCATGGGAGCAACGTCTCCGTCGCTGTGTCGGGATTACATTGGCTCCATCATGGTGTAGAACACACTCCGACGCAGGGTAGAGGGTCCCCTCACCGCCACATGAGCAACGTCTCCGTCGCCGTGTCGGGACAACTTTGTCTCCCCCGTGACGTAGAGCATGCTCCACGCGGCGTAGAGATTCCCCTCACCGCCACGTGAGCAACGTCTCTGTCGCCATGTCGGTACTACATTGGCTCCACCGTGGTGTAGAACACGCTCTGACGCAGGGTAGAGGTCCCCTCACTGCCACGTGAGCAACGTTTCCGTCGCCGTGTCAGGATAACTTTGTCTCCCCCGTGACGTAGAGCACGCTCCACCGCGGCGTAGAGAATCCCCTCACCACCATGTGAGCAACATCTCTGTTGTCGTGTCGGGATTACATTGGCTCCACCGTGGTGTAGAACACGCTCTGACGCGGGGTAGAGGGTCCCCTCACCGCCACGTGAGCAACGTCTCCGTCGCCGTGTCGGGACAACTTTGTCTCCCCCGTGACGTAGAGCACGCTCCACCGCGGTGTAGAGAATCTCCTCACCGCCACGTGAGTGACACCTCCGTCGCCGTGCCGGGACAACCTTAACTCCGCCGCAGCGTCAAGCATGCTCCACCGTGGCGTAGAGCGTCCACTCACCGTCCGCCACGGCGTCGAGCACGCTCCACCGCGGCGTAGAGCGTCCACTCACCGGCACGTGAGCGACGTCTCCATCGCTGTGCTGGGACAACTTTAACTCCACCGCGGCGTCAAGCACACTCCACCGCGGCGTAGAGTGTCCACTCACTGGCGGGTGAGCGACGTCTCCGTCGTCGTGCCGGGACAACCTTAACTCCGCCGCGGCGTCGAGCACGCTCCACCGCGGCGTAGAGCATCCACTCACTGGCGCGTAAGATTGCCGTGCTGGGACAACCTTAACTCCGCCGCGGCATCGAGCCACGCTCCACCACGGTGTAGAGCGTCCACTCACCGGCGCGTGAGCGATGTCTCCGTCGCCGTGCCGGGATAACCTTAACTCCGCCACGGCGTCGAGCATGCTCCACCGCAGCGTAGAGTGTCCACTCACCGGTGCGTGAGCGACGTCTCTGTCGCTGTGTTGGGACAACCTTAACTCCGCCGTGGCATCGAGCACGCTCCACAGTGGCGTAGAGCGTCCACTCACCGTCCGCCGTGGCATCGAGCACGCTCCACTGTGGCATAGAGCGTCCACTCACCGGCGCGTGAGTGACGTCTCCGTCACCGTGCCAGGACAACCTTAACCCCGCTGCGGCATCGAGCACGCTCCACTGCGGCGTAGGGCGTCCACTCACCGCCACGTGACCAACACCTCCGTCGCCGTACCGGGACAACCTTAACCCTCCCTGCCACGTTGTCTTCGTGCCGTTTGACTTTCGTCAAACCGCCAAACGAGCAATACTTGTATGACACTCGGGCTAGGGGCTGGGTGCCGTGCCGCCTAACCACGACCTTTCGCCTCGAAGCAACAGCCTGTAAACAATACAAAAAGAAGAAATGATCGCTAGAAGCAAAACACGGCTGCACCAATTTTCTGACTTTCCATTAACCGACAGGGTTACATGAGGGCTACAAAAGAAAGCTCTGGTCTCATTAAACCAACAAAAAGGATGCTCTGGTCTCACGACGTCGAGGCGATGCTCCATCCCGGAGGACGTCGAGGCAACACTCCGTCATGACGTCGAGGCGACACTCCATCACGACGTCGAGGCGACACTCCGTCATGACATCGAGGCAACGCCCCGTTCCGGCAGACATCGAGGTGACGCTCTGTCCCGGCGGACGTCGAAGCGACGCTCCGTCCCGACGTCAAGGCAACGCTCCGTCCTAACGGACGTCGGGGCGAAACACCGTCACGACGTCGAGGCGACACTCCGTCATGACGTTGAGGCGATGCCCCATTCCGACAGACGTTGAGGCGACGCTCCGTCACGACGTCAAAGTGACGCTCCGTTCGGACGGACGTTGGGGCGACACGCCGTCATGACGTCGAGGCGACGCTCCGTCCCGACGGACGTCGAGGCGACGCTCCATCCTGGCAGACGTCGAGGCAACACTATGTCACAACATCGAGGTGACACCTCGTCACGACGTCGAGGTGACACTCCGTCACGATGTTGAGGCGACGCCCTGTTCCGGGTGACGTCGAGGTGACGCCCCGTCTTGGCGGACGTCGAGGCGATGCTCCGTCACAACGTCAACACGACGCTCCATCCGGGTGGACGTCGAGGCAACACACCGTCACAACGTCGAGACGACGCTCCGCCCGACGGACGTCGAGGCGACGCCCCATTCCAGCGGACCTCAAGGCGACGCTCCGTCCTGGCGGACGTTGAAGCGACGCTCCGTCCCGACGTCAAGGCAACGCTCTGTCCCGACGGACGTCGGGGTGACACACCATCACGGCGTCGAGGCGATGCCCCATTCTGGTGGACGTTGAGGCGACGCTCCATCCCGGCGGACCTTGATGCGACAAGCCGTCATGATGTCAAAGCGGACGTCGAGGCAACCCTCCGTCACGACGTCGAGGCAAAACATTCCCTCATGGCCTTTGCGGCAACCCTGCGAAAGCGGTCGTGGTGTCATGATAGCCCGCCTGGCGAGGCTCCTCGAACCTTCCGAGACCGCGGATCTCGTCGAAGTGATCACGGCGTGAAGGCAACGCGCCCGACGCAGCTCCAAGAGTGCACCCGTCCCAAGTTTGGGGGCGTTCGAGAGAGTTGGTGGAGACGGCGTGCCCGGCGAGGCTCCTCAAACCTACCAAGTCGGTGGACCTCGTCGATGCGGTCACGGCGTCGTGGCGGCACGCCCGACGCGGCTCCAAGAGGCCGCCCGCCCCGAGTTTGGGGGTGTTCAGGGGAGCTAGTGGAGATGACATGCCCTGCGTGGCACCTCGAACCTACCAAGTCGGCAGACCTCGTCGACGCGGTCATGGTGTCGTGGTGGCATGCCCGACGCGGCTCCAAGAGGTCGCCCGCCCCGAGTTTGGGGGTGTTTGGGGGAGCTAGTGGAGACAATGCGCCCGGCGTGGCGCCTTTTACCTACGAAGTCGGTGGACCTTGTCGACGCAGTCGCGGCGTCGCGGCGGCACGCCCAACGTGGCTCCAAGAGGCCGCCCACCCCGAGTTTGGGGGTGTTCAGGGGAGCTAGTGGAGACGACGCGCCTGGCGTGGCGCCTCGAACCTACCAAGTCGGCGGAACTCGTCCACGCGGTCACGGCGTCGCGGCGGCAACGCCCGACGCGGCTCCAAGAGGCTGCCCGCCCTGAGTTTGGGGGTGTTCAAGGGAGCTAGTGGAGACGACGCGCCCAGCGTGGCGCCTCGAGCCTACCAAGTCGGCGGACCTCGTCGACGCGGTCGCGGCGTTGCGGCGGCATGCCCGACGCGGCTCCTAGAGGCTGCCCGCTCCGAGTTTGGGGGTGTTCGGGGGAGCTAGTGGAGACGAAGCGTTCAGCATGGCGCCTCGAACCTACCAAGTAGGCGGACCTCGTCGACGCGGGTCGCCGCATCACAGTGGCACGCCCGACGCGGCTCCAAGAGGCCGCCCGGCCCAAGTTTGGGGGTGTTCGGGGGGCTAGTAGAGATGACGTGCCCGGTATGGCGCCTCAAACCTGCCTGTGACTGCTCAAGGGGTCATATATCTACGCGCCTAAATGTGTCACGACGTAAAAAGAAATAGCAGCGACGGCACGTTTGTGTGAAGGATACATGGCGTTGGTCCGTACAAGATGAAACGTGGCGATCGACGGTTTAAAAAGCACGGTCGCTATCATCGTGCTACTCGTTCGCTGCCACAACATAACAAGGTTCATGTGCGGGACCGAAGATCGATGTACCTATATCTCAGCTATGCACATAGCCGTTTCGCATAACCCAAAAATAGCAAGTCCACGATACAGTTCGCGTTAAGCACCCACATACATCGCATACATCTCACACATCACACAAGCATCGCACGCTGTCGGGACCCAAAATCCATAACAGAGAGCTTTAAGTGAAATCACCCGCTAAGTCAAAATGTCATCTCCGACCTCAACCCTTGGGTATCGGTTCCAAGAGGAGTGGAGTGATATGGCTTCGAATAGTCTGAGACGTCAACCCCAAACTTGCTCTGGCAAATAAATGCACAGGTTAAGTAGGGTGATATGGTCTCCTCACTCTTTTCTTACTGTGCCGGAACTTCAATCCTGAACTCGTCCCGGCAAATTAATGCTCGGCTGGAGTAGGATGATATAGTTCCCAAGCTCCCAGTAGAAGAGTCACTTCACAGGGGTGATTAAACCTAACAACTCTATGATATAGACTCTGAAACCCTACCCGCACCATGTGCTTCAACAACATACACACAGGGCTCATGAGGCTGGTGAGAACCAACCGGTATCATAACAGCAAATCTACGATTGAAGATGCGATATTATAAGTTCTTGAAATTTAACAACATAATATTCACACACAAGAGTTGCTTACACAGCGGAAGAGTAAGGATGGCTAAGAAACCAAAAAGGTCAGGCCAAAGTGGTAGCAGAACAAAACGAGCTACCAAACCCTGGGCAGGATTACTGCCTGGGATTTCCAGCGACTAGTGATCGTTAGCGTCGATCTCTAGGTAGAAACCACCCTAGGAGGGGATAGTTTTCCTCTGCAAGAAAAATGTCAACGATAGCAGGGTGAGTATAAAAATTGTACTCAGCAAGACTTACAAGGGGAAATTAGTAATAGATGCACAGGTATCAAGAACATGGTAACAGTGGACTATTTTGCCGAAAGCCGATTTTACCTTTGTCAATATTTTGTAAGTAGATGAAAACCGACTACCAGAATATTTTTGAAAGGAGAGGAGCCGAACACTTCACGATCATTCCTTACTGCAGATCACCACACCTTAGATTCCCCGACTCTTCCTCAACCACCCCGGGAGGAAGCAGTCGTTAACACCTCAACCCTAGAGTTGGCAAGTTTTATGGTATTGTTGTAGTTGTCTAATTCATTGCGGATTCTTACCAAGTCGTCCATAACCGTGGACACGGCTGTTCAAACAGTTCAAACCCTGTAGGGGTGTACATCTTTACCTACATGTATCGATCGACTCCTAGTGCCATCGACGATTGACACACTTCACGAGGTGTGCTGGCGGAGGGTGATCGAGCACGACGTTTACAATGCTTTCGACCTAGGTATGAGCCATCCTTACAGGCCAGTCCATGTACATCAGTCCGGCCGCAACTATGACACGGTCCCATAAGTTGTAGCAGGTGATACATCCCCGGCCTCGAACCGTGTGTAACCCTTACACCTATATTGAGGCACCACACCACATCATTTTTTACTCACCCAGTGAATGGAAACGGCAAACTATGCAGCTCATACACTAAGTCTAGGCAAATTATTTAGTCGTGGGTGGTCCATTATCTCACCCATGTAGAAGTACGTAAATCATGGTTCGAAAGGACACCGGGAACTGGTCCTTGCGGGAAAACGAGACAACCCACCATGCTCCCAGCCATGGCCTCTCGTCTAGCCCAATGATTATTAGTCAAGTTCATTAGTTAACCCCTGGTGAACACCCACCTACCACGTAACCCATCCAATGGTGTTGATTCGTCTGCCATCCAAGGAATTATGACTTTTACATGTCTAAGCATGTCTAAGCATATACAACATAGTAAGCAAGGTCAAAGCACTCAGTACACTACTCTAGATAGGTTGGGGTGGTGGTGGAGTTAATTGAGCGACAAAGTAAGTTTTATGCACAGGAATAAAGTTTATACTTAGCGAAAAGTAGAATTTTAACGAATACGATAACGAATTTGAAAACAACTAATACTTTGCAAATAGTAGGTGTTTGCAATATGTTCAAAGGGGTTGCTTGCCTTGTTGCTCTGCAATTACACTCTGCTTGTGATCGGGACTATTCTCTTCGGCTTCCGGTTCTAACGTGGAAGAACAAAAACACCAGGAAAGAAAGGGCATAATCATAAATATAAAAATGCTAAACATCGGCATGAGACGAAATGCATGCCTTGGCATAGAGGATGCAAAATAAAGATTAATGCAAGTGGAATCAATTTAATCGGAGTCCGGACGCTCGAGATATCGCGATCCGACGACTTCCGGCTAATCGGGGAAACCCTAATTTGAGTTTTTAGCAATTTAAGTTTTTCCTAGCATGCAAACATGTATGAACATGGCATATTTGAATAGCTCTCATTTTTCTGAATATTTTGATATATTATTTGCATTTTTCTAAGGTTTAGTCAATTTTTAAATCCTTTTTGTATTTTCTCAGTAAATAAAAATAAATATTAAATAATAATTGTTTTCATTACTTAATTCATTTTTAACCTCAGAGGCTGACAGGTGGGCCCCATGGTCAACTTTGGCCAAGATTGACTTGGGTCAATGACAAGTGGGGCCCACTTGTCATAATTTTCAATTTCTTTAATCTTTTATTTTAATTTCTGCCGGGTGGGTCCCACATGTCATTTGGACATATTTAATGTGCTCAATTAATACACTGTCAATCATTAAGTATAGTCATTAATGAATCAGATTAGGGTTAATGGCCAATATTCAGCATTAATTAGTATTAAATGTGTCAGAACAGCCATTAACAGTATTTAAGTGTACTTAGCCATTAATGACCAAAGGTTAGCCTTAATGATGTCAAAATTCATTAATTAGCCGGTCGGTTAGCACTTAATGGTGCCATTAATCGGTCTTAACGACTGTTTAATGGGCATTAATGCCCTCGGTGGGGAGTTGGCCGGCCGTTGGCTCGGTCCCGCCGGGGTGAGGCCGCCCAGCATGGCATGGCCGGCGGTGAGGCCGGGAAAGGGGAGGGCGGCGGCACGGCAGAGGTTATCGGGGAGGGGGCACGACGGGGCGGCGAGGCCTGAGGTGGTGAGGTGGCGGGAGCGGCCGGAGCTGCGGTGGAAAGGCAACGGGGCGACGGCTTTGGCTCGGGACCGGGACGGCGAAGGCGGAGTCGGGGTAGGGTTTGGCAGCGGTGGTGGAGGGAAGAGGAGGTGAGACCGAGCGGTGGGGATGGGGCGGAGCGGCGAAACCGGTGGCATAGGAGGGCGGGGGTGCCCGATGGTGGGGAGGAGGTGGCGGCGAGGCAGTCGCCGAGGCGGGCGGCGACGAGGAGCGAGTGGCCGGGGCGAGCTCGGGTGGTGGGGGTCCGGAGGTGGCTCGGTGGCGATGGGGAGCTCGGGCGGCGTCGGGTAGAGAGGCACCGGTGGCGAGATGGGGGTGGAGCGGCACTGAGGAGGGGAGGCGGCGCTCAGAAAAAGGGGGGTGCGGGGCAGCGGTGCTTGGCTCGGGCGGCGAGGAAGGGCGGACTCGAGCGGACGGCGGAGGGGCTTGGCCGAGTGGAGCCGGGGTATCTCGGGATGGGGCGGCGCGGCGAGCTACCGAGAAGGAAGGGAAATGGAGAGGGAGGAAGGGGCAGCGGAGCGACCAGAGGGGGTTAGGGAGAGGCGACCGACTCCAAACCCGAAGCAGGAGCTGGTGTTGGGGTGAGGGGAGATCGCCACGGAGGCAGCTGCGTGTGGGGGTTGGATCGGGTGGCCGGCGGCGGTTAGAGGAGATAGGGATGGGGGTGGCTTAAGGGAGAGGAAGGGAAGAGGGGACGGGCCAGGCCGGGGCAAGGGAATGGGCTGCCGGCCCATTGGGGAAAAAAAGAGGGAAAGCAGGCCGGCGGGATGGAGGCCCGTCCGAAGAGAATTAGGTTTTATTTTTCTTTTGTTCTTTTCACTTTAATTCCTTTAAACCAATTCAAATTCCAATTCAAATGTTATTTCCCCAAAACAAAATTTTACTTGACTTCCCACAATTATATGAATAATTGCACTCACACCAAGGTTCGATATCTTTTTAGATAACGAAATTTGTACAAGTTGAATGTGTAACTAGGCCCTTGGTTTGGAAATTATGGTTTTTTCTTTTCGTATTTCAAAATTTCAAGATTCTACTCAAACTCGGGTTTATGCTTAACTGCCATCATGCACAATAAACATACTTATAAAAATAGGGATGTTACACACGCCTCAAGGTGCGGCGGGGGAGGAAAGCGTGGCAACAAGCCGAAGCGTTACCCTTGGAGTGCGAGGCTCGGCAGGGACCATGCGTAGGACGTGCAGCCTAGCAAAGATCCTCTGCAGATCGGCAGCAACAGCAACGGCGGCGAGGCAGCTCGGCTGGTGGTGGTGCAGCCCGGCGGAGGAGAGCTCGGCGAGGCGGCGGCTTGGCCCGGTTCAGCGTGGGGAATGACGTGCCGAGAGGGTTGGCGCTCGGGCGGCAGCGGCAGCCGGGCCGGGGAACCCAGATATGGCGCACGACAGCCGGCGGTCGGGAGCTACCACCTGGGGGCAGCGGCAGCGGCCGGGCCAAGGGCCAACGCTAGCACACGCGGCAGCCGGCCATGCACGGCAGGAGGTGGCGGTCCGGTGCGGCGTGGGGCCGGCCGCGCATGGCAGGAGGTTGCGGCGATCTGGCGTGGCGTGGGGCCGGCCGCACACAGCGGGGTAGGCTGGCGGCCAGAGGAGCTCGGCACGGCAGGGGAGGCCAGTGGCCAGACGAGCTCGGCACGAGGAGGTCGGTGGCGCGGTGGCGGCGGAGGAGGCCGCGGGAGCAGCCAGCGGCGCTGCGGCGAACGCCGATGGCGGGCTGACTCGCGTGGGAGGCAGCAGCAGGCCGGCGCACGCGGGAGGAAGCGGCGGCGCGGGCGTGAAGCGGGCCGGCGGCGTGGCGTCACTGCACGGAAGAGGTGGCGGCCGGCGGGCGCGGAAGAGGCGGCAGGCTGGTGCGCACGGGAGGAAGCGGGCCGGCAGCGTGGCGGCGCTGCTCGGAAGAGGCGGTTGCCGGCGGGTGCGGAAGAGGCGGCGGCCGGTGGGCGCAAGAAGCGGCGGAGGTCGTGGCAAGAAGCGGTGAGCATGGGCGTGAGGCAGTAGGAAGCATCGGTGGGGGGATAAATATCTCCCCCCACCGACTGTACAAGGTGGGCCGTCGGCCCATTTTAGGTAGCAGCATGTTGCGGGCAAGAGAAAAAAGAGAGAAGGGAAGGAAAGAAAAGAAAAGAGAGAAAAGAAAAGAAAGGAAAGGGAAGAAAGAAAAGGGAAGAAAGAAAACAAAAGAGAGAAAAGGAAAGAAAGAAGAGGAAGAAAGAAAAGAAAAGAAAGAAAAGGAAAGAGAAGAAAAAAGAAGAGAAAAGAAAAATAAGAGGGAGAGGGAAGTCGTTGGTCCGTCCCCGCGCGCCAACCCCTTGGAATTGGTGCGCCGGCTCGGACGGGCGTCACTCGACCGCCCAAACCGGCAAGGGGCTACTGTTGGGGGAAGGGTTCCCGCGCTACACCGAACCGACGGGCTTCTCCTCCACGGCGCCAAGGTCCCCCTCGTCGTATTGACATGTTGTGCCTGACGTCATCGAGTTCCGCTGGCATCCCCAGCAGACGTCAAGGCCGCGCTTCGTCCCGGTACCCAGGACGACACGTCAACGTCACATGCGCACTGGGATGTTAAAGTATTGAAATATTCCATTAGAATCCTTGTAAAAAGATCAAAATACCCTGGGGGTGTGTTGTTGCTTAAAGGGCATAATTGTAATCTCTCACATCCCTCCCTCAACCCCTATAAATAGAACCCAGGGGGAGAGAGAGGGGATCCATTTTCCTGTAATTCCTGAAATCAATGCGAGAGTTGTAACTTCGCCCCGACATGAGAGTTTTCATTTATCCCCGACGCGAGCGTTTCACATTTCGCCTCGTCGGTCGTGGTAACACGCGCTCCTCCTCGACGGACACCACACTTGCCCATACTCCTTCGGTACTCCTGGAGGTCGACGTAACCGATCGGGGGTGCCTAAAGTATACTGCCTAGTCCCGTAGCTACGACAATAGCAATTCTTAAATAAACATGAGTTAAACTATAAGAATATATGCACATACCAACATACAATGTACGTCATGCAACCATAACTACATATGTAGTAAAATTTATATTATTGCATAACATCATGTCATATTCCCATTTAAATCTACACATATATATTATCATGCTATCTACACATGGTGACATGATGATCCTAACGTGTTTATTAAACATTCATCACGTGTGGTTAAAGACATTAACATGGCAGTGAGCAATCATGTGCCATGTGCAATAATAATTCGGCGTGCGCTAGTAGGCATACATTATAGAAGATCAACTAACATGGAGTAGGTCATATTAATATTAGTTTAGCAAAGATTATGCTTCTAGTACTATAGGTTATTTGCAATATTAAGTTTAGTTATACATAGGCATCAGACACTATATGTATAGAGACATATAATCATGCAATATGAACCTTGTTAAACATGAACAAATTTATTCTTGATACAGACAAGATTAACTAACATGTCGAACGAACTCATGTCTAATGGCTATTAAAATAGAACTATTTGCATATATGCATATTATATTCAATTATATAAACATGCAACATGTAGCTATATGGACATGGATACACCTATTAATTAACTAAACATAATTGATCAATATAATGAATAATCTTAAGCATGAACATTATATAACGGGAAAATAAGAACTATATAACAATCATACATATAACAAGAGGGAATTATATGCTACACAACATACTATTCAATTGGATGATGAAATCAATCAACAAAATTATTAGATATGAACACATGATGATGCAAGCGCTTTCAAAAAAGGATTAATGGTGTAAAATAATACCATGATGCACTACAAGATGATAGGAGATTAACTATATGGGTGGTGGCGACATTCGCAACACGAAACGGTCGGAATTGGACATAGATCGGTTCTGGACAGGCCGGAGAGTTTTGGGCGCTGCACGATGCTCGCTTAACGAAATTGCGATCTGCCAGTTGGGTTAGAAAATAGATATACAGAGGTACAATCATACCAAAAGGTTTTAGAGAATTCTTACCGAGTCAATGGGAAAAGATCAGACAATTTAGACGTTCTGCAGATTGAATTTGGACGTCCACGGATAGCACGTCGGAGATGGATCAATTCCTGACAAACGGCTGCATGGATCAAGGTGAAAATTTACAGAGGTATTCATAGGAACCTAATGCTCAACTTCACCAAAGGGATTCTTCAAAGACTCACCGGATCAAGGGGAAAAGAGATAATAATGCCGCTGTACCGTTCGTGCAGTCAAATCTAGAACGCGAATAGCAGTAAGGAGAAACTGATTTCCTGGAGATTGAACCGTTGGATTGCCTTCAAATTTTGTGTAGATAATCTTGACAATATTATCCATGATCCCACTGAACGGATCATGAAAAGCAAGTCCGAGCCGAGGAGGGTGTTGTTCCAATCTAGATGCATGCGCGGAATAATTGGGTGCAAACAGCACGTAAGTATTTGGCAATTTTCCCGTGATTACACCTTTGGATCTTCACCAAATTTTGCACAGAGGTAGAGGGAAAGGTTATACACAATTTCACTGAAGGGATTTTCCAAAAGCAGTTCGAGACGACGGGAATGGGGAAAATAATAAGGTGATATGTGCTGTTCAGAAACTGCACGGGAGGCAAAAAGGGGGTGGCGGCTGTTTGGAGGGTTTGGGGGCTAGGGTTTCATAGGAAAAGAGTGTGGGGGAGTGGAGAAAAGGTGGGAAGGGTGTGGGGTATTTATAGGAGGGTTAGGGGAAAGAGTTTTCACTCAAATCCAATTGGAACAGGGGTAGCGGCGCACGCTGTGCTACGCAGAACTCGCTGGGGTGGCTGCTCAAGGGAGGAAATGAGGCGGCGGGATGCCGGGTGCGGATGAGCCGGGATGGCGGCCATAACGGAAAGGAGAAAACCAAAATAAAAACAAAGAATAATAGAGCGAGATTAAATATCAAACGAACTCCAAAAATTCTGAGAAAAACTCTAGAGACATATTCCAAATTGAAAAGCCAATACAATTCAAGTTGTATTAATTCAAATTAGCTCCGGTCCAATTTGTGAAATTTCAATTAAGATTTAATTCAGTCAAGAATAAACAACGAAATTTTCCAGCTCTGATTTTTGAATAAAGATTTTTTGAAAAACTCTAAAAATCAGGATGTTACACTTATACTCAATGTGATACTTCAAACCACTAAACTCTAGGAAATATGATATAATCTTCAAAGATACTTTTCTGCTTCTTTTTACTTTTTAGGGGTCACCAATGCAGTTGGACTCCACTTGTGGGACTAAAAACCTGATCATATACTTGATATAGACATTAATCCCTTCACCGTTTGTCATTAACCACTAGAACTAGTCTGGAACTATCTATGATAAGGGCTTTTATACAGACGGTTCAATAAGCGTCTGTACAAATATATGATTTGTACAGACGCTTTAGTACAGACGGTTCAGGAAACCGTCCCGCACATGGGTTACGAACCGTTTGTTTAAATGATTCTATAGTAGTGAAAGAGTGGTTCAGTTCGTACAAGTTTGGTGATTTTGGGATAGTTTACCAAGGAGATGACGTGGCCCATAGTGTTGTCGAAATTGGTAACATCAAGATCAATTAAGACTAATGATGGCGTGGAGTAGTTATTCGAGAATGTTAGACACGTACCAAGACTAAAAATGAATCTAATTTCACTTGGGTCTTGATGGATCAATGGCTTCCAACAGGGGGGGTGAATGTCAGTTTCAAGATTTTTCTTCGAAAAATAAGAACACAATGCAATGTATTCAAATCAGAGAATGCAGCGGAAAGCCATAGACAAAAGCGATCAACATTGGAGAAGTCAACATTGAGCAGAACGGAAGTTTCGAAGTAAAAATATCAGAAGTTCCGACATTACCGGAAGTTCCAAAGTTCCCCTAATTCTGAACTCTCTGGAAAAATTGGAACTTTTGACTTCCATAGTAAGACAATCGGAGCTTCCGATTTTGGCAAAAATAGTAGACTGTTGCTCGGAAAAATATTTGCAGATTTTGATCTACCCAACGGAATTGAACGAAATTTTGCACAGTGGTAGAAAAGGGAACTACGAAGCTATTTCAATTGGAATTATGTCAAAAGCTTGTATGTGCTAAGAGAAAATGCCAAATTACTATCAGCTATTTTCTAACCCCCAAAATCAGCCCTAGCTAACAAGTTGAACGAAAATCAAACCATTGATTCCTAGGACCTTGTGAGGTATGTTGATATGAAATTAGTACAAAATTATCTCACACATCCTAGCAACATATTTCAAGCCCCATAAGACAAGATTGGATCCACAGAAAGAATCAAACTTAAAAACTCCAAAGACTTTTCTTTCCTCCAATATAAATCTGAAACCAAGATGAAAATGAGAGATTCTTCGGGTATGGAGGGATGGAATTAACATGAACATGATCTTTCATCACTAACTTGTCATATCCAAGAGATCTCAAAAGAGAGAGGTAAGAAAATGAAAATCCAAAGAGAGAGAAAGAGAGAAAGAATCTCAAGAACACGTATTCTCTTCTTGGAACTCTTCTTGTATTGATTTTCTTGATATTTAATGTTGGAAATATGCCCTAGAGGCAATAATAAATTGTTATTATCATATTTCTTGTTCATGATAAATGTTTATACTCCATGCTATAATTGTATTAACCGGAAACATAATACATGTGTGGTTTTATAAACAACACCGTGTCCCTAGCAATGCCTCTATCTGGCTAGCTCGTTGATTAAATGATGGTTAAGGTTTCCTAATCATGGACATGTGATGTCGGTTAATAACGGGGCCATGTCATTAGGAGAATGACATGATGGACAGACCCAAATTAAGTTAGGCAATTCGATCACGTCACAAAGTTCATATTGCATAGCTTTCCATTGTTAAATGTTCCGATCCTTAGACCATGAGATAATGCCGCTCCCTGGTACCGGAAGAATGCTTTGGGGGCATCAACCGTCACGCCGTAACAGGGTGATCATAAAGGTGTCTTTCAGGTATTTCGGAAAGTACTTGTTGGGTTGCATGTATCGAGAGTGGGATTTGTCCATCCATGTGACAGAGAGATATACTCTGGGCCCACTCGGTAAAGCACATTCTGTATCGCTTGCAAGCACGTGACTAAAGAGTTGGTCACAGAGGATGTGGCATTACGGAACGAGTAAAGAGTACTTGCCGGTAACGAGATTGAACTAGGTATGGTGATACCGACGATCGAATCTCGGGCAAGTAAAATATCGCGAGACAAAGGGAATGGAATATTCGACATCGTGGTTCGAACCGATAAAGATCTTCGTTGAATACGTGGGAATCATTATGGACATCCAGATCCCGCTATTGATTATTGATCGGAGAGGTGTCTCGATCATGTCCACATATTCCCGAACCTGTAGGGTCACACACTTAAGGTTCGTTGACGCTAGGGTATAAATGAGATATTAATATGGTGAGACCGAAATTTTGTTCGGAGTCTCGGATGGGATCCAGGACGTCACGAGGAGCTCCGGAATGGTCCGGAGATAAAGATTCATATATGGGAAAGTATTTTTAGGGTTCCGGAAAAGTTCGGGATTTTTTCGGTATCGTACCGGGAAGGTTTTAGAAGGTTCCGGGGGTCCCCGGGTGGGGCCCCACTTATCCCGGAGGGGTCCACATGGACCGAGGGTACTGTTCACGCGTGTACTGTTCACGGGTACTATTCCTCCTCCTCCAAGTTTCCTCCTCTATATAAAGGAGGGGAGGGGCAGCCCTCCGGGTAGATCCTTTTTATGCATCTTATTTTGCTTGTATGACGACGGTAGCATTATAAGATGATCCCTCACAAAGTAATATCATGTTCATGTTCTCCCTTAGTATGCACCGTCGCGAAAGTTCGCCGTTTCGAAGCACCACGTGATGATCGGGTGTGATAGACTCTACGTTCACATACGACGGGTGTCTCGACGAGCTTAGCATGTACAGACATGACCTCGGAGCACATGCAGAATACTGGGGGTTGTCTTGACGAGCCTAACATGTACAGACATGGCCTCGGAACACAGCGAACCGAAAGGTTAAACATGAGTCATATGGACGATATGATCAACATGTTGATGTTCACCATTGAAACTACAGCATCTCACGTGATGATCGGACTTGGTGTAGTGGATTTGGATCATGTACCACTAAAACAACTATGAGGGATGTTGAATTTAGTGGGAGTTTATTATCATGAACAACTAATCAAAGTAAATTTGCATAGTTCGTAGTAGTCATTGGCATCCGTTATCTACCTTACACTTAGCTTGTTAATTGAGATAGAAAAACTGAATTGATCTGGTAGTAATGATACGGAATGGTACCATATTAGTGCCAAGTTAAGATAAAGTCCTATTGCAAACTTTCGGTAACCTGACCTAGCTCCATGTGATTTAATAAGTTGTATTAATCCAAGAGCAATGATTCCAATTTAGTGTCTAAAGTCATGTTTGTCTCCGTGAAACTTGATCTACAAAATTGTTTTGAGAATTGAGGAGATTATGAGATAATCTAGGAGCTGAAAGGATTGTTTCAGAAGTGAGCAAGGAGTAACAGATATGTGATATCTAAAACCTTGTTTTGCTGCAAGATGACTGAGTATAATCTAGTGAGAAAGCGTGTGCTCATATTGTATGAGTATATGCAAAGATTGAAGACGCTAGGCGTCTTGATTTCTAAATAGTTTGGCACTGAAATTATTCTCGCATACTTCCCTACGAGCTATAGTAGCTTCATCATAAAATGTTATGATGGGATGGATAAAGTGTATGGGTAATTTATTTACCATACTTAAAGATAGCTAAAAGTGGAATCCGAAAGAACGCCAATCATGTGATGATGGTGATCAATTTCAAAGTGCAAGTCTAAGGGTGCTAGTACTTGACTAAAATCCTAAGGGGGTGTTTGTTTGGGCTTTTTTTGGCTTTTGGACTTTGCCTTCGAAGCCAAAAAAGCACCTAAATAGGTGCTTTTGGCTTTTGGCTTTTTGGAAGCTGAAACTACATATTATGTGCTTTCGGCTTCCAAAAAGCCAAAAGCCAAAAGCACCTATTTAGGTGCTTTTTTGGCTTCGAAGCCAAAGTCCAAAAGCCAAAAAGAGCCCAAATAAACAGGGCCTAAGACTATGTGCCAATGTGACTGGTGCCATTGTTGATGTTGATAGATTTTTCTAAAAGGAGAGGCGACGCTGAAAGAGGATCTGAAAAATATTTGGTAGGAAAAGAAAAGACTGGAAAAGTCCAGCTCAGGTATATAGATGATATACATGTTGTAGATGTATTCTTTGCTAGTAAACAATGTAATTCTTGGGTATGTGATACTAGATCGGTTGGTATGAGTGTCATACAATGCAACACGATACAAGAACTACAATGGCCTAAAAGACTAGCAAAAGATGTGGTAGTGATGCACATTGAGAACTAAATAAAAGGGTTTATTATGTTCACCGTCTGCATCCTTTCGAGCCTTTGAGATTGATTATAAGTGCTTAGTAATTGTTATTTTGTTTCGGCTTTATGAGAACAATGGTTGTTCAAATTATGGCCATGCTCCATAATGGATGGATCATTTAAATCTTGATGGTAATACCAACATCCATAACACTGACGCTAAAACGCCGCGAGGCTAATGATTTGAATTTCACTTATTTGTGACACCTGTGTTTAAGTCATATTGGAAAGAGATGCATGAAGAAACTCCATGTTGATGGATTTTTGGAGTCATGTGATTTTAAATCATTTGACACTTGCAAATCTTGTCTGAAAGGAAGATGACTAAAAATCCGTTTATAGGCCAAAGTTGAACGGACGACTAACTTTTTGGAAATTATACATAATGATGTATGAAGTACAATATGTGTAGCCGTGTATGGTGGATTCCTCTACTTCATAAACTTTCACCGATGATTTGAGTGGATATATATGGATGTATCTATTTGATGAGAAAGAAGTATGAAATATTTTGAAAAGGTTCAAAATTCAGCGTGAAGTAGAAAATCATCGTAACGAGAAAATCAAATGTCTATGATTGGATTGTAGAGGAGAATATTTGAGTTACGAGTTTAGCGAACATCTGAAGAGTTATGGAATTGTTCCACAACTTGCGCATCCCGGGACGCTATAGAGTGATGGAGTGTCCGAGAGATGTAATCAAACCTTATTAGACATGGTTAGATCGATGATGTAATTAAATAAAACTACCGTTATATTTTTGTGGATTATGCTTTAAGAGACTACCGCTTTTACACTGAATAGAGTGCCATCATAATCCATTGAAATGACACCATATGAGTTATGGCATGGGTAGGAACCCAAATTGTCTTTTCTTAAATTTTGGTATGCATAGCATATGTAAAGTGTTTACAACCAAAATCGGATTAAAGAAGTGTTTACAACCAAAATTGGATTAAAGATTCTTCAAAGGTTATCCCAAAGAAACTTTTGGGTATTTGTCCTATCACCGAACTGAAGACAAAAGTGTTTGTCACAAAAGGTGGATTTCACGAGAAAGTGTTTCTTGCGAAAAGGTGAGTGGGAGGACAGTGCAGCTCGGCAAGATTGGAGAATCTTTGTCATTAGGTCAGAGTAGCGCAACACCGGAAGTTGTTCTGGAGTTTCCTATTATGACTGAAATGGAAGCCACTACATGTGTTGTAGAGACTTCGGTCGAGATTGCAGCTGAACCGCGTAGGTTAAGCAGACTTTGTACTAAACCAGCGTGTGGTTTGAGGATGAAGTATTGTTGTTGTGACAATGATGGATCTGCAACTTACAAGGAAGCAAATGATGGAGACTCCGCTGAATGGCTGGACGCCATAAATTCCGTGATAGAGTCCATGTGCGAAAATCAAGTTTGGAACTTGGTAGACTCTCCGGAAGGCATGAAGCCTATCGGACGTAAATGGATCTATAAAATAGACAGACGTGGATGTGTCCATCCATTAAAAGGCTCGACTTATCGCAAAGTGTTTTCGACTAAGTTCAAATAGTTGACTATGATGAGATTGGATCTCCCGTAGCGATACTTAAGTCTGTAAGGATTATTCTAGCAATCACTGCATATTTCAATTAAGAGATATGGCAGCTGGATGTCAAAACTAAGTTCCTTAACAGGAAGCTAACCGAGGATGTATGTGAGATACAACCAAGGGTTTTGTCGATCCAGAGAATGCTAGAAAGGGTATGCAAACTTCAGCGTTCTATTTGAGGACTGAAGCAAGCATCACGGAGTTGGAATTTTCACTTGATGAAATTATCAAAAGAGTTTGGTTTCATCAGGGACGGTGAAGATGCTTGTATATTTACAAGAAAGTAAGTGGGAGCGCTAAGACATATTTCTAATACTTTATGTAGACGACATATAGTTGATTGAAAATTATGTGTCTTTTCTTGATACGATTGAGATTTTATTAAAATTAGATTTTGATGAAAGACTTAGGCTAAATAGCATATTGGGCATCAAAATCTATGGAGATAGATTGAGGCACCGAATATGGTTAAGCCAAAGTGCATAGATGAGATATTGAGTTGGTTCAGTATGGAAACGCTAAGAAAGGGTTCTTGTCGCATGGAAGAGGTTGATGCAAGACTCAGTGTTTTACAAACACTTGATGAGCTAAACGCATGAGCATTTTTTTTGTAATCATGTACGCCATGCTATGCACACAAACCAGATATGTTGTATGCTCTGAGTGTTACGGGCATATACCAGAATGATCACATGTTGATCTTTGAACAATACTATGAATATCCTTAAGTACTTTGGAAGAACTAAGGATATGTTTTGTATGCAGAGGTGACAAACGGTCCATTGTAAGGTGTTACATCGGTGCTAGTTTTGTTACAGATACAAACAATTTATCTCAATTAGGCTATGTGTTTAATAAAAGGTGGCACAATGGGCTGGAAGGAGGTTTCATGCTGGATTTGGATGAATTCCAAAGTTAAATATTTTGATGGATTCCACAAACGAAGGCTGAGTATATCGTTGTTTTAACAACGACAAAGGAGGATGTTTGAGTAAAGAAGTTCGTTATCGAACTTTGGGTAGTTCCAAGTGAGCCAGTACTATGAAGCTCTATTGTGCGACAATGGTGGCAACATAATTCAGGACGAGGAATTAAGGTCCCACCAAGTGACCAAACATATACAATGCCAACTCATTCGAGAATGAGTGATGCGTGGAGACGCAAAAGATTTGCAAATACATGGACCTGAACATGTCAGATCCATTGATAAAGTTTACCACATGCAAAGCATATGAATAACACCGGAATGCCATAGGTGTTAAGTGCTTACTTATTGACTAGATTATTGACTCTAGTGCAAGTGGGAGACTGTTGGAAATATGCCCTAGAGGCAATAATAAATTGTTATTATCATATTTCTTGTTCATGATAAATGTTTATACTCCATGCTATAATTGTATTAACCGGAAACATAATACATGTGTGGTTTTATAAACAACACCGTGTCCCTAACAATGCCTCTATCTGGCTAGCTCGTTGATTAAATGATGGTTAAGGTTTCCTAATCATGGACATGTGATGTCGGTTAATAACGGGGTCATGTCATTAGAAGAATGACATGATGGACAGACCCAAATTAAGTTAGGCAATTCGATCACGTCACAAAGTTCATATTGCATAGCTTTCCATTGTTAAATGTTCCGATCCTTAGACCATGAGATAATGCCACTCCCTGGTACCGGAAGAATGCTTTGGGGGCATCAACCGTCACGCCGTAACAGGGTGATCATAAAGGTGTCTTTCAGGTATTTCGAAAAGTACTTGTTGGGTTGCATGTATCGAGAGTGGGATTTGTCCATCCATGTGACAAAGAGATATACTCTGGGCCCACTCGGTAAAGCACATTCTGTATCGCTTGCAAGCACGTGACTAAAGAGTTGGTCACAGAGGATGTGGCATTACGGAACGAGTAAAGAGTACTTACCGGTAACGAAATTGAACTAGGTATGGTGATACCGACGATCGAATCTCGGGCAAGTAAAATATCGCGAGACAAAGGGAATGGAATATTCGACATCGTGGTTCAAACCGATAAAGATCTTCGTTGAATACGTGGGAGTCATTATGGACATCCAGGTCCCGCTATTGATTATTGATCGGAGAGGTGTCTCGATCATGTCCACATATTCCCGAACCCGTAGGGTCACACACTTAAGGTTCGTTGACGCTAGGGTATAAAATGAGATATTAATATGGTGAGACCGAAATTTTGTTCGGAGTCTCGGATGGGATCCAGGACGTCACGAGGAGCTCCAGAATGGTCCGGAGATAAAGATTCATATATGGGAAAGTATTTTTAGGGTTCCGGAAAAGTTCGGGATTTTTCCGGTATCGTACCGGGAAGGTTTTAGAAGGTTCCGGGGGTCCTCGGGTGGGGCCCACTTGTCCCGGAGGGGTCCACATGGACCGGGGTAGTGGCACGCTGGCCCACATGGGCCAGGCACCCAGCCCCAAGGGCCCATGCGGTTGCCCCCCAAGGGATAAGATCAAATCCCTTAAAAATAGGAGATAAGATCGAAAGGGGAGGCTTTACTTGGGGGAGGGTACTGTTCACGCGCGTACTGTTCACACGCGTACTGTTCACAGGTACTATTCCTCCTCCTCCAAGTTTCCTCCTCTATATAAAGGAGGGAAGGGGCAGCCCTCCGGAGAGATCCATCCCAGCCGCCGCCTCCCTCTCTCCCATCTCCTCTCTCTCGTGCGCAGCGCTTGGCGAAGCCCTGTCCGCGGAGAAAACCCCACCACCTCCACCACCATGCCGTCGTGCTATCGGAGTTGATCTCATCTACCTCATCTCCCGCCTTGCTGGATCAAGAAGGAGGTGACGTCTTCGAGCCGTACGTGTGCACATCTCGGAGGTGCCGTTCGTGCGGTGCTTGATCGGTTTGGATCACGAAGGGAACGTGATCGCGAAGAAAGTACGACTACGCCAACCACTTTCATTAGAACGTTTCCGCTCGTGTTCTACAAGGGTATGTAGATCTAATCTTCTCGTTACATGCATCTTCCTAGATTAGATCTTGGCTTTTGTTCGCTCTCTCGTAGGAATTTTTTTTTGTTTTCTATGCTGCGAATCCCATCATTTAAAAGCCTCTCAACTTAGGCCAAAACTCTCTTGAGCAGCTCTTAGAAGGGATTGTCCTAAAAGTTCAGGTTTTACAAACCCACCATCTCCTATTTATAGTGGGAGGGGCATACCTCTCCCCACTTGGGGCCTGAAAGCCCACCTAAGGGCATATGGCACTTAGCACGCATCCCAAAGCGTCTAAGCCACCTATCCACCCTAAAAACCTTCCTATCACCGCAAGCCTAATCCTAAACCGCATCATTGACCGCCGTCGTGATTTTTTTGATTTTGCTTCGGTGTTGTCCGCACTTTTACAAAAGTGCCCTCGTACCAACTTGGTCCTTACGTCTTGTCTCCACCTTTGCCTTGTCCGCTAAGGCTCCGTCTTGAGCCGCCTGATGTCATCGCCACCATCTTGATCGCATCTCTGCCCTATAGGCGTCATGCCAATCCTTGTGACCAAACCACCGTCACACTCATTAGCCCTGCACAATAGTAGACAAGCAAACTGGTTATGAGCACAAGTTTTCCACTTGACCCAAGTTAGTCAAGAAAACAATTCCATCAATTTTTTATGAGACAAATTGACTAAACTCTAATACATAAGAAAAACTCATAGTCAAATTTTTTTCACTATTGGAACAACCGGTTCCTGGATCAGAACCTCCGATTCTCACATCCGCGGTCTGAGGGCTGAGTCCAAAGATTGAGTTTGGACCCTCCGGAATTGAAGGTCGGAGCCTCCGACTTCAATTTTGACTCCACAGACACGATCTGGAAATCCACCAGACATTCACTGAAGCCAAGTCCGGAACCTGAACTCTTAGCCTCCGGAAATGGAAGTTGGAGCCTCTGACTTCAAACTTTGGAATTCTGACTTCAAATCATAGAACTTCCGAAACACAACGGAACATCCAGTTCTCACAAACCTCGGAGCTTCCAGAAATGAAAGTCCGAGCCTCCGAATTCAAACTCAGAACTTTCAAAACACATCGGAATTACCGATTATTAAACCGGAACCTTCGATTTTTCCAGAGCGCTAAAAACATAGTCGAGATCAGATCTTCCGAAATACATCGAAAGTTCCAATTAGAATACCGGAACATCCGGTAAAGTAAACGTTGAATTCTTGCAACCTAATATTCAACTCCAATAACAAACTCTGTGGTAAAGTATTCATCATCTGAAACCTAGGGAAGCAATATAACTCCCTGTAGGTTCTACAGGTCTCTATATGATGATGGTTTTGTCTATAGAGTCGACAGGGACAAGAAGACCATGAGGATCAAGAAGGGAAAGGTGACTGTGATGAAGGGGAGGACTACAAAGAATCTATACAAGCTACAAGGGTGTGCTGTTGCAAGGGAAATCACAAAGGAACCAGTCGTGACCTAATTTCAGTAGAGGACAACAAGTTTGAGGCCAAGTCAGACTTGTTGGATGGCTCAGGTCAGTGAGCTATAAGGAGAAGACCAAATTCTAACGTGCATGGAGGTTCGCGCAAGACGATGTCAAGGTTGCGAATATATATTCGCCAAGGTAGTTTGTTGTAATTGTGCCAAATATATGTACGAGTAGGTTACGTAGGGTTAGGTAGTTTTTGAGTTGAACACGTTGTAACCTGGGCTCCTATAATAATGGGGCACCGCTGTATGTATCCAGAGGAGAAAGTTCAGACCAATTTGAACCAGTACAGTGTTGGCGGTCAGACTAGCTCGTACAAGCAGTCAGATCGGCCGGTCTCGAGGAAGCTGGCGACGTTGGTGTTGCTTAATGCAAAGGGCTCCCGGTGATGTAGGTTTCGGCTAAACTTCATAAACAAACATCAGTGTCTATATCTCTTCGCATGTTTACTTCATTGATTTTACGATGTGTGACCTCGGCATTAGTGACGTGCGGGACTATGCGATTGTGGTAAAGTCGTGGGGATTAGTCAATGGAGTCACCATTGAAGGGCTAATTTTGCAACATGTTGGATCTAGTTGAGCATACAACAAGAGGATCTCTCTATATTCTGGTGGCCTTTGGTACTTTCAGAGGTTGGCACCTCCTAGATGGTTAGGAGTTCTTGGAGAGCATTGAAGAAGTTGTGAATCACCCCTAGTGTTTGGGAAGATTGAAACTCACCTACTAGAAGGTGAAGAGTTACTAAGAAGAATGGGTGGCTTGTAACATTCTTAAGTTTATGGATTTTTTTATAAGTTTATGGATATGGAATTTTTTCCCAGATATCACGCATAGGTATCCGAGACTCCTTAAATTAGACAGTCAATCCCGATGTTTAAGAAAAGTGGAGTCCTACTCGGAGATGTGTCCATATCCGTTACAATATGGTATACCCTCTATAAAAGGATCCCGATGGCCTTCGGAGAAGACGAGCCTTTCAAGACCTACAAGTTAGACAAGCTAAATAAGCTCAACAAGAAGATCAATCGCTTTTCGATTTGCGGGTTTATAAGGTTAAAACCTATATGATCTCAACTACTCGCGCAAGAGATCCAACGGTAGCCAAAGCTACGTTCCCTGGTTCACGTCCCATCAGAATTAAAATGCACAGTAACTTTATGCACACGATCAGCTAAGGGCAAGGGAAATTAGGAGCTACAAGCCCACGACCCGTCAGACGTGCCTTAGGTTTCTTACGTCATCACAGCAGTTGCAGAAAAAGAGGGAAAGATTCTCATCACCACGTGAAATCTCCTCCACGATGGTTCAAATTTTGGAGAACCCGCTGGTTCAGATAAGCATGATTGCAGAGTCACGGGCATGGCCCTTGCATCCATTAAGACTTCCTAGAATTCCTATTCGGATGTGGGAATACTCAGGGGCTTCCTAGAAGGCTACTTGAGGATGTTTTGTTGCCGACTAGGAAGATTCAGATGATCGAGAGCCCGAGTAGATGTGGGAGTCTAGTTTTAACTACTAGAACCCCCCGTATATATCCTTGTCAGTCCAGGATCACGCTGATGAACACAGGCGAAATGTGTACCACTGCACACATCACGAAGCCTATTAGAAAATATTTGAATAATAACAGCCGAATGGCCATATAAACATCTAGGACTTACGTCCCTTACCATTCAGAAGCACAACGGAAAAGATAAAGCGTAGATGCTACCATCTCAGCCACAGGCAGTCAACGGAGTCCACGTAACCTAGTCCTCACATGGTTGTAGAAAACCTCATAGCTTCACCACCATCTTTGAAGATATCTGAATACGTCCAACAAACAACATGCACGATGAGTACTTTACGTACTCAGCAAGCCACCTGGCGGCAGATGGTCCTATTAAACTACATGCAAGGCTTTAACGGAAGGCTGTATGGTTCATTTGCAGAAAAGTAGTTTTAGTTGAAATATTACGGTAGATTCAAAGACATCATTTTGATGAAAACCAATTTTTACATCAGGGGTATTTTTCATCACGTGTGGTCCACGACCAACACATTCGAGCAAGGAACTCCTGCCTTAGCTCGTCCATAGGTTCCATCAGCAAAAGGGGTACAGGGAAATAGCAAGGGGGAGAGGGACATGTCCTTTTCATCAAGAATGAGTCTTGTGTCATCCGTGACCGTGGTTACGGCTAATCGATTAGTTTTATTACTTTGCAGAGTTTGTACACTTTACCCACATGACACAATCTCGTCTAGTTGCCACTGGCCGTCGCTAGCATAGTACACGCCCATCGGTGTACCGGCAGGGAGATTGTGACGAGGTCTTTTAGCTAGATCCCCCTAAGGTGTGACATGCCCACCGGGTCTGGCTCGGAGTTAAGAGTACATCCCCACACTCCGATCCCCCCATCTGTGCCGAGGGTCCTCGTAGCCATGTCCACCCCTTCTGTGGTACGGCAACATCGGCACCAAAGGCTGACTAACCTACTTGACCAAGCCAGTGCCCATATAGCATGTGGTTGTACTGTTGTCACAAGTCTTCAACTTCAAGACTTCGGCCTTAAGTGGTACGAACGACCAATGGTTCCTTCAAACCGGCCTTCTACGGGTAGGACAACCATATGCTCCTTCAACATTGATTCAGTTGTCACCCGCATCATTTTAGATGGTAAGTTTCACCCAGAGTAGAATTTGGAAGAATAGAGAGAGAGAAAACAACGGGCATCCGGCCCTAGCTCAGCGAGCTCAACAACAAGTTTCCATATCAAGGATCATCAATCTAAAGATCATTCCTCCGAAGAGGCAAATCAAAACATCCTAAGGATATATTTAAGCATGACTAAGCATTTCTCTACTCTATTCAGAGATAATAACATATTAATCTACTCAGGGTATCAAGTAAACGGCGACAAGCGGAAATTTAATGGTGTGTCAATCGACACGCTAGCTACTGGAATAAAACAGCATGCATGTTTATAAACAATAAAATATAATGACTTTGAAAATATAGGATCAACATGATCAAGAAGAGGGGGCATGCCTTCGTTGACGTATTCCTTCACTTCTCCTCCTTGAACTTGTCTCTGGTTAACCACGTCACTCCCTACTCGTCATAACAGAAATAGAATGCAACAAATAAATAAATCAATCAACTCCAAATAACTCAAACATTAACAGAAAGGAGTGATGATGGTTAGATCAAGTATAGGATTTGGAAAACGAAGAGATTGCTGGCAGAAGGGTAAACCAGAAGAAAGGGAAAGGCATCATCTCGTAAGATGACATAAAGGATTATACATGGTAAGAACCACAGATGACACATGGCACTAGTTCTATAGACCTGGTCCATAAAGGATAAAGGTGCTACAAAAGAAAGATCGTATGGCTACGATCGATTGACGGGTGAGAAGCACACGCCAATGGTTAAGGTTTCAAAAGATAAGGCACTACATGCAGAAACCACATGTAAGTGAGAAAGGATAGAATCAAACAGAGACACATCTATAGCTTGGTAGAAGGCTATAGACGAGAGGTATAAACGGATTCCTCATACGGATGGTAAAGCCATAAATCGGAATTAGAAATTAGGATAAATACCAACATGGGTTGATCCGACATGGAAACATCGGCAAGATAGATACTGATGGAGATCGAGGCATTCCAATAAACGGAGCTATGCCACTGACTGGATATTGGGTCTCAAGGTTCATGGCAGAATATCGACAAATGATCAAAGGATCATGTCAATGCTTATTACCAATCAAGGGATTGATTACTGCCAGGGAATCATCATTACATTACGTGGTGCAATGATCAAGATCGAAAGAGGGTATCAACAGAAACTGAGGCGTGGAGTCCAAATGCTGGTGTCATGCTACAACCGGCATAGGGAACTACGAATAACCTCAACCAAAAGATATTAGCGAAGGGCTAGCAAGCTTGAGATAGAATGAACATATTCAGAAGAGATGGATCAGAAGATAACCCTTGAATAAAAATTCAAGGCTTGGATAATAGAGATCACCTAACACTATTAGGGTCACTACACTGGTCATATTCCTTATACATATTTATACTGAATATATATATATATGGTAATATAAATATCATATATGTACAAAACTATTAACAAGCATGGCACATCAAACATAACCTATCATGCTAGTTAGTACACGAAATAGCAACCAATACTACATGATTAAACAATAAGAATAGATCAGCAAGGAATTACAATTCCAACATATATATTATAAACAACATTCAATCTAACCATGTATAAACATATATATGACTACATGTAGCTATATGCTTATGCAACATAAAATATGATGGTCATGAATCGACTCAAATATGCGTAAACTAATAAGTTCACCACAAAATAATTATTTAGATAACTCTAAATAATTACAATGGCTAACAACAACTATTATTTACCATACTAGTTATTTAACAACAACAAGAAATCTAATCATGCTAAATAACATAAAATTAATGCAAGCTAACAAGTTCTAAACATGTCATGCCACTTACCACTATATAAGCTCGCTATGTATATACAAGGTATAACAAATAACACACATCCTGCTAGTTAGTACACATGTAAATTAAATCAACAAACCCTAGCATACTGGTATGCACTACTTGATTGAAAGCAAAACCTATCATGCTGGTCATCAGGAAATAACAAAGTCCTAACATGCCTCATAATACACAACAAGCATGGCATAAACTAATATGATAACTAACTACAAATAAATATTTAGGTGAGTCCTAAATATTTACAATGGTTAATAGCAGAAATATATATTTTAAGCATGTATCCACAATTACACATGCACTTCTATTATATTAACGACTAGGATTATACTCATAAAGCTATTCCATGCTATTAACATATAGTAACTAAGCATGGATCATCTTAGGGTGTACTAGCAGTACCAAAACAGCACCAAAAAATTTAATAATAATATTAAATCTGATCATTATTTACATAAACCAATTTCTATCATTTCTAGTATAACAATTATTTAGAAAATCATGATTAATATTATTAAATCATAAAAATGGATTCACATGATATATTATCAATTCCAGAGACATTTCATTTTTAAAAAGGTTCTGGAAATGTATTTTAAATAATTAAAACTATTATTCCAAGCATTAAAACTGCACTAAAAACATGGTATACTATTAATTAATTATGCTAAATGGGTTCTCATGACTTGACACCATTTCTAAAATATAACATGATTTATTGGGTACTAGATATTCATTTTTAATAGCTAAAACAGATTTATAAAGGCACTATTACTAAAAACAGGATTTAAATATCAATTTTAAATGGATCTAGAATGCATCCTGATTTTTCTAGCTCAAACCATTGCAGGAAAAATGTTTTAGTTCACATGGTAAATTAGTTCTAAGGTTATCTGATCCTAGGCAAAAATTAAATATTAAAAACAGAGAGCATTTCTATTTTTAATAATTAAAACATAGTTTATTTTAATTCTAGTAAATGCTTTACAAGTCCAAAAATTATGAAAATTTACAGAGGTATTTCTAGACATACTAGTGATCTATGAAAAATAAAATACTTCCAAAATAATCATCACAGATCAAACTATTTCAAATTCAGTCAAATTATACCCAAATTTGGGGTGCATTCATATAGTTCAAAATCTGGTGCACGGATTCATATTCCGATCATACCAGTGGACTCATGGGGTTCTAATGGCTCCATTTACTACTAAGATCAGAAATCAGACCTGGTTTAGATGTGTCGAAAATATTGGACGGTGGTATGGCATAGGGGGTACTGTACATGCTACAGTACATGCGAAGCTACTGTTCATGATACAGTAACAGCGAGGAAAAAGATCGATCACAACATGGATGCACATAGGAGGTGGATATTGGGTGAAATTGGTGGAGGGAAAACGTTCCTTGGGTTGTTGGGAGTCTACTCCGGAGAGGGATTGGAGAGGAGCTCACCGAGGGTGAAGAAATAGAGGAGAGAAGGAGTTCGCCGGAGTTGGGGAAGAAGCTCGCGGTGTGGTTGATATAGTGGACGAAGCTCCCGATTGCTTGCGGTAGGAGGTACACGTCGGCGTGGGGAAGCTCCAGCAGCAAAGCCTCAGTGTGGGGGTGCGTCGGTGTTGCCGAAATTCCTCGCCGGAGTTCCGCCGGAGTTGAAGAAGAAGAAGAGGTGGAGAAGAAATTTTTGGGTGTGAGCAAAGGAGAGAACCATAGGGAATGGGAGGCCTTTTATAGGCAAAGATTAGGGGAGAGGAAAGGGTATGGGAGGAGATGAAGAGGAGCACTGATGGGGATTAATGGCTGAAGAAATAAAAGAAAAATAAAAAAATAAAAAAAGGCTGGCGGCGAAACGCACAGGCGCGCGAGCGTTGCGCACGCGGCCGTGCTCGGCTGCCTGGAAAAAAACATTTTTTGAATAAAATTAAATACAGAAAATCAAAAGAGGCCTTTAAAAATAGCAAATGGCTTTCAAAAATTCTCAGAAAATTCCAATAATTCAAATTGAGCATGGGGAACTCAATAGAAATATTTTTGGAGCAAATTTTCAAAAGATGATCAAATGAAAAATCAAAAACAACACTTATTGCTCTCAAATTAATTCAAAGGCTTGAATTATTTGGGATAAAAATCCAATTAAAATCACATAGGTATAATACATAGTTGCACATTCTCTTCTCTTTTTTTTAAAAAAATTTAAGCCTGCAAAATTTGAGGATGTTACAGTAGATGGCTCATCATACTCAAGGGTTCCTATGACAACTCAGGAGAGCATCTTATCAGATGATTTTCCCTGTTGGGTTGATTCCTTTGATCTGTCTTGGCCTTATTTCACGTACTGATGGGGGGCTTGACGATGATTAGTAGATAACTATTGTATGTGATGATCGTATCCGTGTACAAATACACCACGACTATGGAGTATCCTACTTACCCGGGAGGGAGTGTACCCCAAGAAAGACTCTATGTTGATAAGAAAACCACCTGTAGGTATCCGGGACTTCTTAAACTAGGCAGTCAATCCTGACATTTAAGGAAAGTGGAGTCCTACTCGGAGATGTGTCCATATCCATTACAATATGGTATACCCTCTATAAAAGGATCCCGATGGCCTCCAGAGAAGACGAGCCTTTCAAGACCTACAAGTTAGACAAGCTGAATAAGCTCAACAAGAAGATTAATCGCCTTCCGAACAAGTAGAAGAGAAGATCGTCCGCGACAACCACCTCTGACTAGTTGTAAATCCTATGTAGTACTAAATAGCCCTGCTTGTACTTTGTCTTGAGATCAATATATACCAAAAGGACGTAGGGCTATTATTCTAAGGGAGGCCTGAACTTATATAAACCCTTGTCGCTATTGGCCTAATTGTGGGTCATCTTACCCGGAACGATCCCCCTATCTCCTTTCTCTCTCCTTCACGAACTCCATAAGATTGACGGTTTACCGATCGTCTGATGATTCCAACAAATTACCATCAGCAATTTCGCCATAGGTGGTGGCACGAGCTGGCTTCTTGGACGAAGGGTTCTACAACAAATTCACCTCTCTGACTGATCAGGAGCCAAGACTGGACCAAGTCGACTTCGGTGATCTCTCCGGATCGAACCGTTTCTCGGTACCACGGACAAGATCGAGGGCGATCACCGTTACCGAACCACAAATCTACCCAGGGGCTGTCTACGGCTGCCAAGCCTTTTCCACAGATCTATGACAGGTCCGCTGGCCATCTAGATTCAAACTAGGAATGATCGAGAAGTACAATGGCACAACAGATCCAGCCGAGTTCCTACAGATCTATACAACAACTATCATAGCCGCAAGCAGAAACGAGAAGGTTATGGCCAACTATCTCCCAACTGCCCTCAAAGGACTGACGAGAACTTGGCTTACTAATATCCCCCCTGGCTCGACTTACTTGTGGGAACAACAGTGCAGCCAATTCCAGGGTAATTTCCAGGGAACATACGTGCGTCCCGGAAAGCTTGACGACCTCTTCTGACTCTTCCAAGAGAAGGGGGAATCCTTTTGAGAGTACACCAAAAGGTTTAGCAATATCTGCAACATTATACCCAAGATAACCAATCACGAGGTGATACAGGCTTTCATACGGAGTTGCAGAAATCAACGGTGCATCAAGGAGCTCACCATGAAGGCCCTGAAAACGGTCAAAGAACCAATGGAGTTCGCCGATAAGGCAGCTAACGCCGAAGAAACCCTCTAGTTCATCAAAGAGAGGGACGAAGGCATTGAGCTCGGTGAAACCCTCGTGCTTAGGTTGCTAGCTTTACTTGTGAATTTATTTTGATACTAGTATACATAGGTTGCTTCTAATTTTGTTAGGAGTAACTTTTGGAATGAGTCTATTCATCCCCTCTAGATGTCATCCTCGATCCTTCAGACTCCTTATTTATAGGGGAGGTTGAGGGCAGTGTACATTTACATCTCTGCCCCTAGGCAGTTTACGGTGTTGCCCCTGGTCTTAGAACACTGTGGAGGGTGTTTCAGTCATTTCTACACTACCCTAATGGAATATTCTATGGCATCTTTGTGGACCCTAGCCAGAGGCTTCTCTCTGGATCATGATTTGTCATCTCGGCATCTTGCTTGGGTGCACGGCCCGTCATCCCAGCGTCTTGCCCTGAGCTTGTGCTCCGTCATCCCAACGCCTTGTCCAGGAAGCACACTCCATCCTCCGGGCGCCTTGTCCCAGGGGTCCTAGGAGCTTGCTCTGTCCTTTCGATGCTTTGTCCCGGGAGTGTGCTCCATCCTCCGAGCGCCTTGTCTTGGGTGCGTGCTCTGTCATCTTGGGGTTGGCTTGTGCTAAGTACCTTTGATCCTTGAGTGTTTGAAAGGGCCATAATACAGATGCTCAAGTCGTAATACGGTTGTCGAAGCCGCAATGGGCACAAGTCCTCGATCGTGCTACCTTGCCTGGTCACCAATATATCACAAGTGTTAAGTATTCAAAGGAATGGACAAGGGATCGAGCTGTTAATTGGGGATTTGCATCGATTCCGGGTGGTGTGAGGACCCTTCCTACAACATTAGTCTCTTGCCACTCTGGGCGGTCGAGAAGCGCCCGTTTGGATCGGCGCTTCAATCCGTTGGGATTGACGCATCATCCAAATCGATGCATCCCAGCATTCGGCGATTGCCCCACCATTGTATAGAGGTTTGCTATACATCAGTTTCATCCTTCATTGCTCGAAACCGTTTGGAGGCCTCCCACATGTCCCACAACCCTAAGGAATTTTTGAGCCCTTGTAGCATTTTATAAACTTTTTGGTACATGAAACTCAATACCAATGAAGCTGGCCCACGCAGACGATGAATTCTCTCTTCGTCACTATCGATTCATTTTAACCATTGTAGCCACGTAGGATGTGGTGGTGGCTAGGAAGTAGCGACGTAGGATGAGGGACATGCATGAAGGTTTACAAGGAGGAATCATATAGAGGAGGAAGACCAGCAGGTAAGGCAACTAAGTTGAATGGTCCAAACACTTCACCTAAAAACTCAAGTTGAAGGGAGAAGACTAGACATTAAACTTTAACACCGAACAACCGTCCACACTCCATAAGACCGCAACAATGAGCCGACAGGGACTAAGCCTAGCTTAACTGGAGTGCGAATCGTGTGATACACTGCCCGCTACAGTACTATACATGTCTCATATTTACCTTGGATCATTTGTGATTGAGCCCGTTGAGGCCCATATAGGGGTACGAAGTTAGGTATGAGAGGTCGTGGCACTATCACGCCATGCTTAGCTCAATAGAGGAACAAACTCATAGGTTCCCGTGATAGCAATCTTAAGTCGATTGTTTTGCGTGAAGTGAAGACAAAAATGCGTGTTTACATGCATGCTGATTCAGTACAGAATAGGGGTTAAGAGTTTGAACCTTTCTTAATCAGATTTGAATGTCTTCTAATTTCTTTTCATATCACAAGATATCAAAATAAACATTGGCGCGGGTGCCGTGTGCTTCTCCTCCTCCGAGAAGCTCGTAGCTAAGCGCGTAAACGGCAAGAAACAAGGTCTCCGAAGAAAAAATCAAGCAGTGAAAATGAACAAGCACTGATCTAAGAATAGGACGACAGAACCAGAATAATGATTTTTTACACAGATTACAACAGTACGTCTTCTCCAGTGGACGTCAATACGTTATACGATTGCTACAATGTGATCGAGCATCTAGCTGTGCCTGATCGGGCAGGCTTAGTTACTAGTCTAGCAGAAGGGGCCATACACGTACACGTACAGCATACAGGGTGAGCCACGCGCGTGCAGGTAGTACAGTACCGAGCTGCATATCGATCCTGCATGCACGCACGCACCGTGCAGACATCTCTGCGCCGTCGTCACGTACGCTAGCTCACGCCCACTTGGCCATGACGGACATGCCACCGGCGCCGAGGAGGACGGCGAGCAAGCAGATGAGCTGGAGCCTGACGCTGCTCTGCAGCTTGGGCCCCATGAAGTCGGCGGCGAGGAGCTCCACCAGGGCCATGTAGTGCAGCAGCCCCGCGGAGGCCGCGTTGAGCAGGCCGACGACGATGAGCGCCGTGGGGCTGTTGTCCTTGTACACCTTGGTCAGCGCCAGGCCCAGCGCGATCCCGAACGGCGTCGTCGTGGAGAAGAAGAAGACCAACGCCGATTTCATCCTCATGCCGTACTCTGCCTGAAGGATGCAGCCGCCGAGGCCCATGCCCTCGAACATCTGGTGGAAGCACATCGCCGCCACCAGCGGCCGGATGGTGCACACGCTCTGCGACGCGCCCATGCCGAGCCCGATCACCACCGAGTGCACCACGATGCCCATCTCGAGGACCTGCATGCACGCAGCGCGCCCGCCCGCCCGTCGGACAAATTAAGCATGCATGCATGCATGATCGATTAAAACACAAAACTAGACTTGCAAAGTTACAAGTTTTTGAAGGAGAAAACAGGGAGGTGTATCACTCCGTGCCATGTTTGAAGATCAGAAAAGGCAGTTGCCGATTCATACATCATAATTAGTTTGGTGTCATGAAAACTAGATAGTAATAAACTCGGTACGGGTGTGGTGTTGCTAACTGGTAGTAGTAGTTTAATTTATGAAGCCTCAAACTAATAGTCAGTCAATAAGACAAGTTAGCTTGCGTCGATTATGCTAGCTTGATTGATTTATTTTGGCAAACCAAAGTTAGATATACAACTTCTAGCTTAATTGAGCTTATTAAACTTATCCTATAGTTGATGTGTTAAACTATAGGAGGTAGACAAATGGAAGATTAGAACACAATCTTTGTTTCAGTCGTCGATCGATCTTTAGTTGCGACCAAAAACGGCATTGGCTTAGTCACGGCCGGTTACCCTATTCCAAATAGATGTCATTGTCGCTTTACACCATTCTAAACATTTTTGCTGACTGATTCTTAAAATGTTAGTAAAATTTCACACATATGTTACACAAGGAAGATATTTTTGATGACTAATTCACCCGTATCATTATCACGTGATTACTGCCGCAAGTCAACGAGAGGCACACCCCGCCATTTGCAGTCGATCGGCATCACCTGAATGCTTCTAGTTATTTAAACAAGTTGTATCAGTTGGCATATGACCTGTGCCATATATCATATCTTAAAGTGTCGAACATTTTGGTTGCGAGAATCGAACATGATTGTTTAACCAATCTCGAAGACATGCACGTTCCAGATCTGAGTCATTTGGAACGATCGCTCTCCCAGATCTTTTCACGCTTGTAAACTTGAAGCCAGAAGCTTAATTTCTTTGCAAACGTCAAGGCTTCTACATATCTAGATGGTTAGGTCACAGGAGATCTACGGACGAAATTGATTTTTAGTAAAAACTATGTGCTGATAGAGATTTCCAACTGGGTACGGACCCTGTCCTTGAGATTTTGCAACCAAAAGTCCACGGTTGATTTGAAAACCGTGGTAAAATTTAGAAGTACACAAGTTCATTGATTGATGACAGCAACAAAAAGCCAAACAACTTAGCATGGGATCAATTATTTATTCGCAGCACTAGAGTTCTAGCTAGTGCGAAGTGCGAACTGCAGGTGCAACATACCTGAACGACGACGCGGTTCCGGCTTAGCTGCATCTGGCGGGCCTCGGAATCTTCGGAGTTGGCCACCGCCATGCCGTGGCCATGGCCATGGCCGTGGCCGTGGCTGTGCCAGTGTCCCTGCTCCGGGCTCTCGTGGTCGACAACAGCAGCGGTGCTTCTGGCCCCGCCGCCATCGCGGCGAGCGCCGCTCTTCTTCCGGTTGTAGAAGGTGAGCATGAGCGAGTCCACCATGAGCGTGAACACGGCGGCGAGCATGGCGACGAACGTCGTGAAGGGGAAGTCCCCCCACGGCTTCTTGGGGAGGCACGGCGAGCTGAGGTTGTTGAACGAGTCCGGCAGCACGTGCATGTACCCGGTGGCGAGGATGACGCCCGAGGCGAAGGCCTTGACGACGACGAAGAGGTTGCGGTCGGGCTGGAGCGCTGGCACCGACCGGGAGAAGAGAGGCAGGCATACGCCGATGACGCTCGACACGAGGATGGTCGGGATGGCGATCAGCTTGAGGCGCAGCGCCTTGGGGACGTTGTGGCAGGCCCCGTCCACCGCCGGGTCGGCGCAGACGTCCGCCGCCGGGTCAGTTGCCGCCGTCGTCTGTGCATGGGCGAGGAGGGCGGAGGAGCAGCAGATCAGGAGGACGAAGCAGAGAAGAGCTGGGATTTGCGGCGACGGCATTGCTCGATCTTGCCTTAGCTTAGTTGTGGTTAATTTGGCCGGGATTAGTTAGCTGCGTAGTACTGTAGTGTAGTACAAGATGTAGTGAGCAGCTGTCTCCTTTTGACTTTTTGTAGTGAGCTAGTTTACTTGTACGGTTGTACTGATGCTTTCTATTGATGACTAGTGTAGTTTGAGGCTTAAGCTTGTGTATAGGTTAGCGGGTTTATATAGGGTTTGGAGTTGGTGGTGGAAGCTGGAGACATCTTTGCAGCCGGCGCTGTGCGTGAGTTACCTAACCGACCCGAGCCGGCCGAACCACGACGTGGCGTAGTCGGGTTGGTTCGGCTTAGCAGAACCGCAGAACACACCTGATTAGCTGTTCCTGCACCTGATTAAGTATGTGATCGGACGATCAAGGGGGTCTTTGTACTTGCTGTCCACCAGGGATCAAGTATGTGATCGGACGATCAAGGGGGTCTTTGTACTTGCTGTCCAGCAGGGATCAAGTATCCGGTTTAGCTCTGTGTCATTTGTGCAGTTTTTCTTTCAGCGAGTATCCGCCGCTAGCGGTAAAAAAGACATTGACCAAAAGAATCAAGATATCGAGTATTTTCATGAACCTCTAGCCTGATTTAACCCATCATGTTTGTATTTATCAGCTGTTTTTGATACAACCTACTGAAACTGAAAACAAAGCATAGCTCCTCTAATGAGGTTTTGATGACAGAGTCACATGGACTCATATCATCCTATTACAGAATCAACAAACAAAGGTATCATCAGCAATTGATACCGTTGAGACCCCAAAACACAACGGCATTTACGTCCAGCAAACACTTCTAGAAGACCAGCCTCCTTCAGGTCATGCAATCCTCTGGTTAACCGGAGCCTATTCCCTTGCCCTGTTAAAGACCACTGCTGCTACCATCCCTAGCCTTCTGGGCCCATGTTGGTTAGCCTCCCGTGCATTTTTCCTTTTGCAATCCTCCTGAGTAGTCAAGCCAATGGCAAATCAAATAGACCCTAGCCTTCTGGACCCACGCTGGATAGCCTCCGATGCCTTATTTTCAATATGGACCTATCCGCTAAATCCTACATCGCAGGTTGTGTGGTATTAAAGGAGGCTAAGAAATTAATAAATAATTAGTAAGTTAAACACAAGCTCATTAGGAGTATATATAAGGACTAGTCCATCATAGACTATGTATCACTTTCTTTTTTTTAGTCTACCACGGACTCACGAACCATTTTTCCACTTCTACCTTTCTATTTTTAATTCCTTAAAGGAACCCTTAGTCATTTGTCAAGAGACTCTTGCCTATATAAACTCCATCCCATTAACAAGAAATCTCATGAAGAGAGGCACAGAGCTCCAAGTCTCGAATGGAGAGCTTTAGAGGTGGCCTTGGAAAGTCATCAACGGCTCAAGTCGCTAGTCAAGTCTTGTACGGGATTCCTCTCTCGACATAAGACTAGGCCATGTTCCACGAGACAGTTGAACCTATTTAAAAAATATCGACGTGTCTCATATTGTCAAGTGTACGATGACCTTCTAACAAGGCCGTCGTACACGACTCGTAACTATTGCGACATAGACATCGAGCTATTGACACCATTTCTTCTACGTTGTTTTCATAAAGATAACAGTGGTGCCATCCGTAGGGAACCTAGCCAACATGAGAAGCTATGGCCCTACCTAAGAAAAATCATGCCGAAGCCGAGGCATCGCTTGCCCGGAGCAAAAACACAATGACCTGAGGTTCCAAGAAAAAAGGTGGCACCTCGAAGATGACCGAGGAAGAAAACTCTGATGTCGGATGCATAGGGGACGCAGAAGGAATCTTCCAAACCAACCCTCTTGCAACCATGTTACCGATAGTGACGGAGGGCGAGGAACTCCTCGAAGATGCCCACCTCGGAGCTCTCCAAGGCATCCAAATAATCCCCAATGACACTCCAAGGAGGACCGACAAGCTCATTACCAACTTGATGGCGCTTGTAAACGCTGAACTCCCCAACCTCGGCCATCCGGACATTGGTCGATATCCCTCAAGCAAACACTACGGAGGCATCCGTCGCACCACGCCCCCAAAGTCAAGTCGTGATGTCGTCTCCCCCGCCATCTCAAATGCTTCCATCCAACATTGTGAGGACAGACCATGCGGCGTCAAGAGGATCCGAGCCAACACATAGAGAAGCGTTCACATTCAGCACTGTCTACTTCCTAGACTTGCCGCTGATGGCGCACATGGCCGTTATGAATGGAGCTCCATGGTTTAATCCCTTTTGGGGACTGACCTTCACCGAAGTGCCTGGAAACATGGTTTCACCTGCGGCAAAACCACCTCTCCTTGAAAGTGCAAGGCAAGAGCCCGGAGGTCGTGTCGCGAGGAGCACATGTCCGCCCGACAAGTAGCACCATTCATGGAGAACAAGCATTAAGCACGACACGCCCCAGTCATCACAAAGTGACGCATGAGCAACGGGAAGATCAAGTGGCAGAATCCAAGACTGTAACCGGCTCTAGAAAAAGCCAAGGTGACCACTCCCGCTGGAGAAGAAGGTCCCGAGGTTGTTCGTTGGGCTCTTCCTCTAGGGAGGAGAGCGAGAACTGGTCCCACAACGATAGACATCGACACCAGGGGATAGAGGACATAGGCTAACTTGGAACTCCCTCCTGAAGGAAACCCAAGAAGCCGCCTTCCCCTATAAGTTCAAGCCACCCATGTTGAAGCAATACAACAGGGACCCCAACCCCCTCTTATTCTTGGAAGTATACTCCACGACCATTCACATTGCAGGAGGGGGACCAATGGAGATGTGTAGTCATTTTCCTCTCACACTAACCGAGATGGCCCAAACATGGTTCTTCAATCAAAAGAAGAATTCCATCCGATTGTGGGAGCGTCCCCAAGAAATCTTCATTGCCAATTTTCAAGGAAACTTCACCTAACTCTATTGTCAAAAGAGAGTCCCTGTGAAGTTTTTTCAAGCATTTCTCCAAGGTCTGCAACCAAATTGACAACGCCCCAAGCACGACGATGAGCGATGCTTGCATGCAAGGCCTACTTCCTAGGGAGGTGAATTGGGCGCTCAATCGAAACCCCCAAGAACCATGGATGAATTGTACTGCAGCTTGGAGGAATATGCACGAGGAGAGGATGGCAACACCACCAAGCTTGAGCCGTTGTCACATAGATATTACACCCCATCGGATGGAAAGACCAAGAGTTCTCCCAAGAAGAACCACCCGTATTCCTACAGATAAAATATCATGGCCATCCACAACCAAACTTGCCAAGAACGCGAGCTGATGGCCAACAAGCGCACCTGATCATCATAGCACTTTTCAAGGGAAGAATTAAGCCTAGAATTATCGAACCACGGGAGCAAAGGACAAATATTTCCCCTTCCTCACAACTAGATTTGTCACGCGAATAGTGTGCTTGCACCAAAATAGTAATTTGGAATTAATCTACTATAATATCAACTTCTACCAAAGCAACTAAAAAAGTATTAAGATGAAGTAACTAAAGGATAACATGAAAGTAAACTAAAAACATAAATCAAAATAACACAAATGACAGGGCAACAAGTAATGAACAATTTCTAGGATATTGGATTCATAAAATGTTAGTGAAATACTATGTATGCAAGAATGAGGGCAAAACGAAAAATAGGTATATCCATACCACTCACTGCCAAGGTAATGACATAAAGAAGTGAGTCTTCGTGATTTCCCCGAATAAATGATCAAAGACTTTCTATCTGGATATGCATTGTCATCGTGATACCCGCCCTAAACATCTCATCGGTGCAAACCCTTAGCCAACGACACTACGGAATTACATCTATGCACAGTAACAACTCATAGATGAATAACATGATAGATCACCAATAGCAAAGAAATAGTCTATTACTCAAACAGAGAATTCATTTTACAAGAAAAAGGGTTTACAAGAAAGAGAGGGAGAGACAGAGGAACAATGGAAATGGTGCTTGGTGTGGTGGAGATGATTCACGTGGCATGGTGGAGATGATTCGCATGGCGTGGTGGGGATGATCTTCCTCGTCTTCCTCCCTTGATCTCCCTTACAACTTGTAGATTAGTTCTTGAGGCTACGATGCAGGTAAAATATTGGATCTAATAGCCTTGAGGGGATCCCTCCCCCCGTGACTCTATTGCGGTGTTCCCCTCCTCTTAAATAGATGGCAGTCACAGTTGAGGGTTTCGTGGATTGTACGTCGTGATTCCCCTCGGGGCACCTTCATGGAAGAGATTCTATTTGACCTGGTGGCACCGTACACACTTGGTAAGGGTGTGCGGTACGGGCGCTGCCAGTCATACCGCTAGTCATCTAGCCCACTGGATGCTCCATTCGGGCTTGCGTTTCTTCCTGAGTGCTTCTCTTGACGTGTACTTTCCAAATATGTATAGTCTAGTACTATTTTCTAGCGATTCCTAGACACATTAGGCCCAAAAGAGAGTTTTCACAATCTGGTAGTTAATTAGTCATTAGCATCAAGTACAATGAATTTATATAGTGAAAATGTAATAATAAGGATCAAACATAGAGAAAATGATGAGTACAAAATGGACTCATTAAGCGCCACCCACGACCAACACCTCATTGGGCTTGTATCCTTCGTCTCTGCCAGGAGAAGTGAAAACTGAGCGATTTTCGAGCTCCCATGGATCAGTTCTTCTTGCCTCCATGTTTGAGATGCAAGTGAAATCATGCACCCATAGGGCTTGACTTTCCCTTTTCTCCACATAGGAGATGTAGTGGAACCTCATGCAACATTCCTCTTCTTCGTGTCCGAGAAAAGAAGGGCTAACCACATGCCAGTAGGGTCATAGTTCCCCTTCCTCCATATCATGGGGCATGCGAACAATGAGTCTTCAGATTTGTATTCCTGTTTTTTCAAAAGAGTTCCATCGTCACAATGTAGTAGGAGAAACAACTTGATGTCTCCTTGCTCGAATAGCACAAATGATGCATGGGACCAAGATGCCTATGAAAGTCCTAAAGTAGAGCACAACGCGGCTCTCTACGGCGGCCGATACGCCTCTGACCCAGAGTATCAAGTGACTACCCAAAGAAGATTCGTCTTCCTAGATACGAGGGTTTTACTGGACTAGTCATCAATGGACGTAGGTACCAACTGAGTTGCGCCAATAGCTAAAAAAGCCCTAAAGCAAAGCACACTATGACTCCCTACAAAAGCCAACATGCCTTTGACCCAGGGTGTCGAGCGACTACTCAAGGAAGAGTCGTCTTCTTAGGTAAAAGGGCTTCATGGCTTATCACCATGCCTTAGGTGCCAGCCGAGTCGCATCAGCGGCAGATGTACATGGCAGACCCCGAGCAAACTTGCATACCATCTTTATGGAAATGTCAAGGCAAGACATCTGTTACAAGTCGTGAAAATCATGCTGGATGCGCAAAGTATCCGCTACCAAGCTCAGGACAAGTTGTGATGAGTGGCGTACAAGGCTCCAACCAAGTTGCGCCAGCGGCGCTAGATGTACATGGCAGACCCCGAGCCAACTTACATGCCATCTTGCTAGAAACATCAAGGCATAGTATCCATTATAAGTTATGAAAATCACCCCGGGTGCGCAAGCATCCGCTTCCAGGCCCAGGACAAGTCACGGCAAGCAGCTTTCAAGGTTCTAGCCAAGTTACAACTTTGGCATTCAAAGCAAAGCTCCTATTAAAAAGTGTCAAGATAGAGTAGTAGACTCCAAGTCGCAAACGAGGAGCTCTAGAGTCGGCCTTGGAAGTCATGCAGGCCCAAGTCGCTAGCAAAATCGCTTAGAGGACCCCTCTCATAAAAACTCTCAGCTGAATTACCATAAGGCCTATGCCAAGCTACGTGCATAGTCATGAAACTATTTCAAAGTGGTAAAATATGATGGCATGAGTAAAATGATTCGAAACTCATGGTATTATGAAAATCATAAAGCAAGGGGCACAGTCACCTTTGATCGTCAACTCCCTCATGCGAAAGAGGATAATTGCGGGTCACAAAAGCTCGGGCCCTTGCCTGCGAGGCTTCGCCTTTGTCTAGAAGGTATCCCTTCATCACCAAGCTCAAGGGAACCTCAAGAACCTTCAAGTCGACGCTTCATGGAAGGACTGCAGACACACCTAACACCATGGCACGACCGACCAAGACATAGTGGCACTTCATGATGGCACTCTCGACATGCTAAACAAAGACCCAATACCAACACCAGGAGAGCCAACGAAGATGACTTAATCAACTTCACCGCCACAAGGTAAAGAAGATAAATAAGCAATGCTTACCAAGCAACACACTTGTCGTGTGTCCTCCCTTGCCAAAAGCTGGGTGAAGGACTCCTCCTCAAGCGGCGCGGACTGGATGTCACAAAGACTCGAAGGCCCCTCCTTTAGAGATCCAAGTAGCTGACAGGGAGCATTGGTAGTGACCTAGGAGAGTCACCAACAACCCAAAGTAGGTAGTTGGGCCTTGTCCTAGAGCAACAAGTCTCTAACGATAAGCTCCAGTAGGCGGCCTTGGGAAGTCTATGACGGCCCAAGTCGCTAGTTGAGTCCCATGCGAGGGGCCGCCCTCAACATAGGGCTATATAGTGCTCTACGAGGCGACTGAACCTATTTAAAAAAATGTCGACATGTTTAGACTCACCACTACCACTTGGATGCTGCTAAAACATCTTTGGCAAACTAGGGAAGTGATGAAGATGGCCACAAGCTCCCACCGGGTAAGGACTTCAGAGTCGCCAACATCACTTAGATGCCGCGGAAATAGTCTTTGGCAAACTACGGAAGAGATGAGAACAACCACAAGCTCCAGTGAAGGGCTTTGCCTCAATGTTATATATGCCAAGGGCATCCTCGGCATCCATCCCACCTGAAACAAGGCACGAAAACAAGAGTCTCACAAGAAAGAGTGAAGCCAGACTCAAGGGTTGGGGGCTTCGCCTCCTCAAAGAAGCCGCAAGCCCTCCTAATTTAGACACTGGATCATTTCCCTTCCTTGAATGTCTCAGGGGCTTTGACGTAGGGCACGACAAGTCAAGCACCACCGCTCGCAACTTCCCTCAGCTACACTTTAACCATGGCCTACGAGGGGCCCTCCACCGAAGCCAACCGATCTAGGACCGACCTCTACTTAAACTGGGCCCACCCTCGGTGTTGTCCAATCCAACGCCGAAGGGTCTGGAAGGAGCAACACCAACATGCCCTATGACCCCTTTTTGTTTGGCTGCTCCCTCCAAGGCCCATCAGGGTGTGGCCTAGGCACGAGCGCACCAACAGAACGGTCTGAAGCGTCCCATCAACCGAGCTGAACCCACATGGTGGCCACAGCCTGATAAGCTCGGCCTAAGCGTGCTATTGTGTAGATCAGCTCGCAGGTTTCGGATAGGCTATTCCCTCTTGCAGGCTATTGAGACGAGAGGCCTAAAATGCTCATGCACGAAGCCGGGTGGGCTGGACAAAGCGGCATGTAGAACTTGGACCGGTTCAACAAGGAGAAAAAGGGGGGTGGCAGCCCAGCTCAAATCACCAATGTGCCACCCCGCGACCCTCCATGACATGAATGCCCAAGTTGCCGTATCCAGACCTACCTCTCGGTGTGCCTCCCTCGTCGGCTTCCTCGGAGTGCCTAGTCACAGGAGCACGAGAGCAAGGGCGCAGCATGCCCACTGTGTCCTCGTCGCGTCCCATACCAGGGTGCCGCGTGCCACACGCGCCCATGCTGTGTCAAGTGCCCTAATTGGTGACCATGCCAGGACAACACCTAGAGAACCACCGTGCCGTGTGCACACGCTCGCTATGAGCGTGCCTCTGCCACGCAATGCCGTGCTATGAGCATGCCTTCACCACGGGGTGCCACGCTACATGCACACGAACTATCCCTGTCGCACCACGACCTTTGCCCTCTCCATGCCTTTCCAAGACATGCAAACACACATGCCGTGCCATGCGTGCCGGCCTACATCACACCAACTTCGAAACCACCAGACCGCCTCACCCTCCACTTTGCACTCGGCCACTTCTCCTCCCGCTCAATGCTGTCAACGGCATCTTCGGTACTCAAGGAGGAGAAGGAGGAGAGTCACGGGTCTCCGAGGGTGCCTGCCCATGCTTAAATAGCTGGCTAGAGGAGCCTCGATAGTCGTAGAGGGATAGTGAGAGCTCGACACACAACAACCATCTCCGGGGCCCGCGCCACCTTTCTTTCCTGTGAGTGAAGACAAGTGGCAACAAAAGCTATGGAGTAGAAGGGAAGTTGGGAAGGAACCCTAGCCCGAGCTCCTCACGACGAGATAGTCGCGAGCCGTCTGATCCACTTGCCATGCTCCATCGGATCTAGCTGTGTCTCCTCCCCTAAGCAAGCCGCTCCCAGCCTCAGCCCAACCAAGCCACATGTACGGCCACGTGCCGGCCCGATAGCACACGCTCCCTAGGTGGCCAGCCTAGGCCCTGCTGAGTTTTGCGCGCACCTGCGAGACTACTGATGGCGTGCACCTCCTCTGGGAGGCCTCCTCGAACGGGCCGAGCTCCATCAAGCTATGTGCTGGCTGGGGAGGGCCCACAGACCTTTTTCCTCTTCGTTATCACAAAATCATAGGGGAGATCAAGAAAATAGTGAAAAAGGAGGATAAAATTCCCAAAAAAAAATGAAAGATTTTGAGATCTAATTTTTCTTTAAAAGGGGTTTCTTTCCCCTTGTTTCCACCGACAAGAAAAGTGCCTCTCCATCCTCGACGGCCAAGAGCAGAGCAATAATAGAAAGAGCTAGAAGGAATATATTCGTCAACCTTGAGGAATTTTCATGGAGCCACTACTATACCTAGAACTCAAGGGGGCTCCTATTGGGTTAACAGTAAATCCCTATATGGGCCGACCCGCTAGGTTCTACATAACGTTTATGTGGCATTAAAAGAGATTAAGAAGTCAACAAGTAATTAGCAAGTCAAACCAAGTGAAGTAGAAGCTTATTAGGAGGTACATATGAGGACTAGTCCACCATGGACCATGCACAACCTTTTCTTTTTAGTCCACCATAGATTCATGGACCATTTTTTTACTTCTACCATTCTCTTTCCAATTTCTTAAGGGTACCCTTGGTCATTTATCAAGAGACTCTTACCTACATAAACCCCACGAGGGGGATGTAAAATACATTCCATAATGAGAAACTTCATGGAGGAAGGCCTAGAGCTCCAAGTTTTGAACGAGAAGCTCAATGGCGGTCTTGGGAAGTCGCCGATAACGTAAGTCGCTAGCCAAGTCTCGTACGACAGTCCTCTCTCAACATAGGATTAGGTCATGCTCTACGAGACGGCTGGACCTATTTAAAAACCTTGGACGTGTCTCATATTATCGAATGTACAGTTACCTTCTAACAAGACTTATACACGGTTCATAAGCATTGTAATATAGTCATTGAGCTATCCATATCTCTTTTTCAGGGTTGTTTCTATAATAACTCGAGTTACACGTCACTTTCGACAAGCGAAACCCACGAAGCCACCAAAATCATGCCGCTTCCACACGCACGCGCGCTCAAGGGCGAGAGAAGTTGACAAATAGCATGCTAACTAGTAACTACCCACCCTCCTTGGAATATAGTAGTTGACTTTGCATTTGTACATCTTTAGGGTTTATTGCACTACATATATATACCTTACGTGAAGCAACGGGCATCTCCGTATAGTTTGGGAGGGACGCGCGTACGACAGAGTCAAAGAATTATGAGCGGAATAAGTTTAAGCTGGTGCGGTGTATGAGGCCGCTCGATGGGTGTCCTGTGCGGTTGAAATGTTGGTGTCGGCCGGTCGCGGGTTTCATTATACTAATTAACCCTGTGTGACGTTGCGCATTGCCTTTATGTACTCCCCACGTAGGCATGTTTAGTGGACTGTTAAGCTGGCGTTTGTGATTTGCGCATCGAGATCGCAGCGCAGCGATCTGCAGAACATATTCCCGCTCCGGTCACGAGTACGTACGGTCAAACTGGAGTATAATAACTCTTAACTCTTGAGTGTCGATAACTCTGAAGAATCCGGAAAAGTTTCATTGCTTCGATGCTGGTCGGGTTTTACTTAGGTACTTCATTAGTATGAGCATGCAGTTGGTCCTATTCCTCTCGGTCGAATCTTTAGACACGGCAACCAGCACTTGGTTCTTTGCTGCTGCTTCTTTTTCTTTTTCTTTTGCACTAGTTCCAAATAAACATACAATTTCTCCACAGAAAAGACATGCAGTTCTGCAGTTACCTTAACTTTCTGTAGCAAGTTTTGGACAATCATAAAGCGGCGCAACGCAACAGCAACAGGCCTGCATAAGAAATTAAGCAGACAATTAATGGATAACCTTGTTCTTTTTTAAATTAATAGATAAAATTGTTCGATACATGTTTGAATTGTTCCGAGCACCTATTTTTTCTTGATCTCTTTAGTCAGCTTCCGTAGAGTAATGCTGAGGCCTTACAATAAAGTCCCTTATTTTCTAAGAAAATAAAATACAATGCTTTTATTTTGTCATGAGGAGATCGATATAAATATATACATGCGTCTGTTTCGCGTATGTGTACGCCACATCCGATCGGTCAACTCTGTGTTGCTGCTCGTCGGTTTGGAGGCGTCACGCGGGGAGGGGCAGACCATGAGTTATTTTTCACTACTAAAAGGTGCCGATGTATACACATACATGACTGCACACGCGTAAGATACGCCCATGCGCCAGTCCAGTTTAAAATTGAGGTAGGCAGGGTTAAGGCTCATTTGTTCGGGTTTTTTAGTAGTTTTTTACTGGAAAAAATTATAACTCAATTAAACTGTTAGCTTTCAAACAGTTTTTACTAATAGTGGTTGTGAACTTGCAATGTAAATTCAGCTGTTTGAAAAAACTATCTTTTCTTAAATTTTTGTAATATGCTGAAACTTCAAGACTCATTTGCTAAAATATTATAGATGGTTTAGATCAACCAAAACCATATATCATAACAGCTTTTCCAGACAGTCAGCCAATAATAGTTTTATCAACAATCACAGTCTAATCAAATATGCTCTAAGTCCCTGATAGCATATATCATAAAGTTCTCACCCAGGTACACCGCCCTGTGTATAAAGACGGACATAGGTACCATCCCATCTAAATAGATTCTCCTCAAAAAAGATTCTCCATATCAAAGAGTTTTATGGTGTAAATATAGTTGCTATACGTATCGTGAGAAGGAAGTACGGGGAAGCACGTCTAAAATATTATGCGTAATAACCACGAACTAATCTCATCTAACAATCCTATATACTAGAAAAAATAACTCTTCTCGTATCTATACATGCACACGGTTTAATAGCACTTGTCAATCTTAACCCCGTGAAACGAGATTAAGATTGTGTCATAGGCGCTCAGACGTTTGAGCTGTAAGTGGCTTAGTGAAGATATTAGCAAGTTGAACCTTTGATGAGATGAATCAGATTTCTAGCAGCTTCTGAGCGACCCGCTTCTCCACAAAATGATAATCGATCTTGATGTAGTCGGTGAGAGCATGGAAGACTAGATTGACTGAGAAATATGTAGCTCCTAGATTGTCACACCAAAGAGATGGTGGTCGGTCCTGAAAAATGCCCAGTTCTTTAGCCAATGCCTTGTATTCAGACTATGTGCTAGAGCGAGATAATGTGGCTTGTTTCCTTGCACTCCATGAAATCAAATTTGATCTGAAAGAATATTGCATACCCGCCTGTTGATCTCGTGTCATCAATGCATCATGTATAGTCTGCATCACAAAATGCACTAACAAGAGAGAAGGCCGACTCTGCCGAGGATGTTTTCTGCACGTGCGCGCTCTTTTGTGTTTGCTACAGTGGCTTCAGTATATTGTGACTTCACGTGATGATCATTGTTTGCTTGCACATTGCGAACGTACTTGGCATTTCTCTCAACTATGTGTGAGAGATCTTGATTGTCTCTTACTGTTGTCACATTGTCGGGGGCAGGAACCTTCATGCACAATAGGCGTGATGTGGTATTGCACCAAACTTGTTGAGTACCCCGCATCCCAATATAACATTGTACTGATACGACATGTCGACGACGTTGAAGAGTATGTCCTCTATGCGTGTTTGTTCTCCACCTTGAATGTTATAGGTAACTCAATGCACCCTAATGCATTGACTAGTTCCCCACCAAAGCCTACAAGTGGGACTCCTAGGGCTTGTAAGAATCTCCTTGGAATGTGCATCCCTTCAAATGCTGAGGCGAACAAGATATTAGTTGAGCTTCTTCCATTGACAAAGATACGTCTAACTTCAATGCCTGAAATGATAGTGGAAATCACCAACACATCATGATGCGGGTGTGCAACACCAATGCGTCCTCTAGACCAAATGTAGCCGGTGTGTTCATCCATGCGGGCAACTCCGATATGAGCCGATATGTTTCACTCTTCTAACGTATTGTTGCTTGAATCAGAAAGTGTGAGCGCTACCTCCGAGTGATTGCATGTATCAGGCGGTGCTACTCTACAACATTTGGTACTTGAGTCCCTCGTGGTGGCTGTGGTGGTGGAGGTGGCAAGGTGGGGACTCTTGGTTGGATTGGACAACCTTGTCGCTGTCTTGCACCTGCTCCACCGTGCCACTACCATTACTGCTGGTATTGACAAATATCACATTTGGCTATTGAGTATGTGTTCGTTTGATTATTTCATAGTGTTGCTCATATATGTGTGATGTGTTGCACGTTTCAGCCTTGCTAAATGCTTTCCCTTCCATAACACGAGTAAACACCACCATGACGTCGTACAGTTCTTTTATGGTGCTCGAGTTCTTATTGTTGAGTCTCGCTATGAGGTCTTCGTTGATAATTTCATGGCGCGTGGCATCACATATGCTCTGTTTGGTGATGTCGCTACTTGTAATTGTAGGGTTGCAAAGCACTTCTGAAACTCCCATATTTTTTCTCCTGGCCTTTGCATGAGAGTGTTTAGATTTAAGGAGGTAAGCTTCTTGTTTATACTCCATTGGAAATGACAACAAAGTTTGTTGATGAGCTATTCCCATGAGTACACTGAGTGTGGCATGATTCCAGGTACCATGTTTGCACTGTGCTGGTTAAAGTGAGAAGTAGAATCTTAGCCATTATAGGCTTCATGCCTCCTGCAACAACGACTACTGCTTCATACACCCTTGTGTACTCGATTGGATCGGTATTTCCATCATACTTGGGCAGGTTCGTGGGGCGGAACTGAAGGATATGACACTGTAGTGAACCTTGGACTCAGTGGGTCTAGCGGGTTGGAGGTCTCAATGACTTGATGCATGAGGTGGTACGTGGGGGCGGGCGGTTGGGTCACCGAAGCATTGCTTCATGGCACGGTGTTCTTGATTGTACCAACCCCCCTCAACTCCATGTAGCAATGCATGTGCCACTTCTCAGTTTTGCTAAACTGTCACTCGCAACACTCCAACATCTTGCACTAACGAGGATGGGGGCGGTGTGGCATGAACTTGGGCATCGATAATGTCCCGACGGAGCTGTAAAACATGGCTAGATTGTTGAGAAGGCTCTCTAGGATGCTGGTGTACGCTTGTCCTTGTTGAAAGCATAGTGTTGCCATTGTAGAACTCTCCAACGCAGGTGCTGGCATTGTTGTGGCCTTCATGGCTTCCAGTGTCTTGAGGAAGAGTTCTGCAGACTCCCGCACCTTGGTTGTCATAGTATGGCTTTGAGCTTCATGGCTTGCAATGTGTACACATTTCTTCATTTTGCTTATTCACTTCGTGACTTGACGTAGAAGACGTTCGAGCTCCCCTTCCACCAGCATGGTACTCAGTTCCTCACTTGGTTTGCTAGAGCTGTAGTGGAATGAGTGTTCATCTTGTGGGTGGTGGTGGTGGTTTGTGCTCTTGTCGTTGTGATGACGATAGTCGCCACAGCCCCTCCATCAGCCCCTTGGTTGGGATTCCCAGCATCGGCTTCGCTTGCCTGAACCGTGAGAGTGGCACTATTGAAATTGCTTGGTGCGGTGGTTATGTTAGATGTGACCCCATCAATAGCAATGATAGGGACTCCCCTGGGTTGGATTCACTGACCGCGATGACATCGCTCGTGGCAATTCAGCACTAGGATCGATTGGGACAGACATGTCCTGCATAGTTGCTACTTCACCGCCTTCACGATGACCTCTACGGCAAGTGAACTTGCAGCTTTCCTCTTGGTGCTGGTGGTCATTTTCAGAGGCATGGTTCACTTGTTCGAATCCTGGGCATGAGAGGTGCGGGTGGTTGTCGTCTTAGATCACATAGTCGTAGTCGTGGAGTCCGTGGCTTGTCTTGATGTAGCTTA